>VZRO01000110.1:322608-548179 GCA_013397915.1 Daphoenositta chrysoptera | reverse complement strand
AGCCCACAGGGACACACGGCACCCAGCCCACAGGGACACAGCACCCAGCCCACAGGGACACACGGCACCCAGCCCACAGGGACACATGGCACCCAGCCCACAGGGACACAGGACACCACCACCACCCAGCCCAGGGCTCATCGTGCCTCTGCTTCAGGGGAGACAGCAAGGTTTCATTGATCCAAAACATCAGGGGCAGCCCTGGGAATTCCGCTTTCTGCTATCTACTTCCAGGCACAGGCCAGGTTTGCAAGCAAGAGATCTCCATAAAGCTCAGACAAACGAGGGGCATTCAGGCAGGTACTCAAGGCCTTTAGCCTTGGGTATGGCCTCCACTCTGTAGTCACTACTGAGCACAGAAAACAACCACTGCTCATGGGAATCAGCCACATCAGGTGCCTCATCCCATCACAGGGCGAGTCAGACCTGGCGGGGAGTGTGGATGGGGCTGGCAGGAGACAGCTGCAAATACCAATTTTTGCACAAGAATTGCATTTAGCCACTCTCAAGCACATTTTGAAGTGTTTTTTAACAGCTCTCTCCACAGCCCTGCACCGGGAGTGCGAGGGGCTGCAGGAATTGATTTGCCAGGAGTGTTGAAAGGATGGAGCTGGGCACAACGTAAAAGGAAAGGCATTTCAGTCCTGCTGTATGCGATTAACTGAGCAAACAAGGAACATAATAGCACCATGTGTGTTTGTAGGATGGCCAAGGCCTTTCAGGGTGAGGAGGATGTCGGAGGCAGGACCCTGCACACTGGATGGCAGGAGCACAGGGGGATGCCCTGACATGGGGGATGGCTGTGGATGCTCCTTCCTCCCGTCGGCAGTTTGTCCCACTGCCATCGCTGCCACAGCCCCAGATGCACACCCAGCTCCGACCTTCCCAGCAATATTTGGAGGTCTACAGGCTCACTGAAGACCCACCTCCCCACTTGCAGGTTATGGTACACACAGCATTTACAAATACCAGTGCAAAAAAACAGGAAAAACACCCCAAATACCACAAGAGCTGGGCAGAGGCACGGCCTGCTCTGCTCCCGCTGCTCAGAGCGTCTGGACGCTCGCCTTGACCTCGGCGCCGCGGGGCACCTGCGCCCGGAGCTCTCTGCTCCCCTCCGAGGGAGCGTTGGCAGCCCGTGCCAGGGGGTTCCGGCTGATCACCAGGTCCAGCTTATCTCCAGCCTCTGAAATCAGGGGAACGGCCAGACAGCAGTCAAAGTCTCTCGTTCGGATGCGGTTTACCTGCCGGGATGGATTTAGGACGTGCCATGGGGAGGAACAACAGAAAGATCATGTTTGTTAGTCAGCAAATGCAAGATTAGTGCTAAACCCCAGCTGGAAAAAACACGTAATTCTTGGGGGTCCCTGATTTCAGGTTCATAATGGAGCAGAGCAGAAGCACCCCTGCAGAATGAGCATCCGTGCTTTGCTGGGGAATGGTGCAGTAACTGATTGAGGAAGGGGAATAAAGTCTGAGCCAGGCATGAACCCTGACCCCCCGTGCCTGGGGCAGTATTACAAATATTAAACACTGCAGGGCTCAAAACCAGTTCTCCTGTTCAAGCCTGTAGAGAAAATGTTGCCATCTTCCATTTTTTTTTTTGCTATCATGGCTTTTACTGGCCTTAAATTTGTGGTGCCAAGTACTCAGCACCTAGAAACAAATAAAGTCCTGAGGCTTCTGGCAACCATTTTCCAGCTCAGCCAGAAGTAAACCCAGACTTTACTGAACAGTTTCTGCTTCCCTTCTCCCCATTTATATCCTTCATTTCACAGGAGTCTGGATGCATTTCATGTGGGCTCAGGAGGCAGCTGCAAATCCTCTCTGTAGGATTCAGCAGTGAAAGCAGTTACTGCTGGCTCTTGCAGACCTTCAAGCACATTTCTAGGCTGGGTCATCTGGAGAAACCACCCCAGCTCTCTTGCCAACAGCTACCAGAACACCTGGGCTTGGTGCCATGACAGCTCTGGGACAGAGGAGGCTGGCAAATGGCACGGGGATGGGGAGCAGGGAAGGGAGAAAGGAATTTCCCATACGCCTTTGGAGTGAACATAACCCCTGGGGCCAGGTGTTGCTTCCTCCTTTGGGTAAGGGCTGGATATTTGGCTCCACACAACCCTTCCATCCCCAGCCCCTTGCCAGAATTAATGCATGCTCACAGTGCTGGGTCTGTGAAAGCTGCAGTGCCCCCCACCCTGGCTGATGTCTGCACAGAGACCCCAGTACTGCTCCCTGCAGCACAGGGACAGTTTCTGGCCCACTCATGGACAAGGAGAGATAAACCACGAGCTTGCTCTGTCCCTGCTCTGTGCCAGCCAGGCAGCTCCAGTGCAGAAATGCCATTAGTGCAATGCCATGCTCCAGTTAATCCATGCAGCCGAGAGGCAGAGGGTCTGTGACAGCAGGGGTGAGGTGTTGTGCTGGCCTTCAGGTGTATCATCGTGCCCACAATCCGCAGCACTGTGCAGCATCCTCAGCAATGCATCTCTGCACTTCTCGAGGGGAGTCACCTGTAGCACGTCTGCAATCCCTCATTCCCAGCTCCGTGTGCCAAGGCGATGGCAGTGGCCTCGTGTGCCCGTAGGTGTGAGCTGTGCACGCAGCGTGTGGAAACAGGGTGTCCAAAGTCTCCATGCCGCTCTGTTTAGGATTTTGGGCACACCTCCCAGAGCACTTGGCACTCTCAAAGAGCAACACATCCAACACTGAACAGAAAGGCAGCCCAGAGCCTAATTAGCTTCTTGTTCATTCTTGCACCATCTTTTATTTGAAGCTGAGAAGGAATAATTGTATAGCAGCCAACTGGCTAGAGACCATAACAAGCTTAAACAAGGTTCCCCACAGTGCTGCCAGTCCTCCAGTTACCTGATGTACATAAAGTATTGGCTCTAATCCAACTGCTAAGAACCCCCGCCTAGAAATTAGTAAAACTAAACATCTGAGTGTTTCCAAATATGGTCACAATATCTGCATTTCCAAATGGTGGTAATTTTTCCATAGAGGTTGCATTGCCTTCAGTTGCTGTTTGAGTCGCCTCAAAGCTAAAATAGTTGGTTTTCATCCATACAGAGCTCCTCTCCAATCTCCAAAATTCACCAGGCTTTTTCTGTCCCTCTGGTAGTCCGATATGCCCGGGGCACATTTATTACAGACTGTGCTTTTGACCAGAGTTTTTATTCTGTTTCTGCATCAGCCATTTCAGATGAAGCATTTATCAAAGAAAAAATATCCATAAAAAATACCTTGCTTGAAGGATGTGTTTTCTAGAAAACTCTTCTAGTTGTCAAAGGCATGCACAGAACTTCATGAACATCACTTAATTCCACAAGGGGCTTCACAGGAACACATATTGGTCAATACAGTCTGGTTCATCCAAAAACCAGGAATAGCACTGAGGATGAGGAAAGGAAGCAACACAGCTTTTTGCTTGTTTGGAGCTGTCCAAGCTCAAAAAGGCCAGTGCCAGAACAGGCTGTGCCCTGGACTAGGCTAACCTAGGAGTACCACATGGGGTACCACCTGAAGGTACTACCTAGTGATTTCTTATTGTAAAACACAGGTCTCATTGAGTGTTGGTGGCTAAGAGCTCACCTAGTTGGCTAACTATTACCTTTCATTAAAGTTAGTGCTGCCATAGATGGGTCTCACTTCTCTCTTCCTCTCAGCCACTCATTCACTCCGTCCCAGCCTCCAGAACTGCATTTTGCATTTATTACCTGAAGCACTCTGTCATATGGCTTGAGGCCACACTGATCTGCTGGCCCATCCGGACGGACCATATTTACATAGACACCTTTCTCTAACAGGCCATCCGACAAACTGAATCCAAAGTCTTCGCTCTCTGGATCTTTGTGGAGTGTCATCTGGAGAGGCAGAAAGAGAAGAAGCAGGTTTCAATGCAGCAGAGTAAGGAGGTGATGTACAGGGCTGCCAGGATGGCAGCAGCATGAGCATGCTGCTCTGGGTCTCCTGGGTGGGTTTTTCTTAGCCTGGGCAGATAACACAGACTGAGCCTTATTTACCTGACACCATCATCACAGGGAGAATTGCTTTGGTGACTGGAATAAAACCAACCCCATGACAGTCCCTCGCCCTTGCATGTGGAAGGAAATGCAAGCAGTGTAATACAGACAGCAATCATGTTTCACCCAAAGAGCAACAAACAAGTGTTTTTAATGGAGCATCGCCTTCCCTGGCCCAGGTTATGCTGTGTATTCTCCATGTGTGCCAGACCAGCACATGAAAAATCAACATGTTCGCAGGGAATTTTTCATGTAGTGAGTCAAACATGAAGGCAGCTCATTTTTAATACATCACTCAGCAGGAACATCTAAAATTCTCCATATTATTTACAAGTTCTTTTCAGAAAATTCATCAGTAAGAGCTGACATTCTGAGGACAAGAGGACAAGAGATGGGCGACCTCATCATCCTTCCATTGGGCACATCACGCTTTGGCCTCGTCTGAAGGAGGAGAGCACTGCTGGAAGGGTGTCTTGCCATGGGGTAACACTGGGAACCAGGGACAACTGATTCCCCAGCACTACCAAAACCTCCCCTTGCCTCCCATGAGCCAGGAGTGAATCTCTCCCATGGCTCACACTCCAAGACTGTGTTCCTGGCTGGATGAGCCTCATGGATCTGCGGTCCTGCGGAAGGACAATGCTCAGGATGACACACAGGAGCATCCCACCTGGCCTCCACCTCATTTCCAAACACAGCCAACACCAGATGCTCCAGCAGAATGAAGAGTCACCCTATAACATGACTAATTACACAGCTCTCTTCCTTCAGGTACCAAGGAGTTTTATTTAAAGACACATTTGCCATGCCCTGAAGGGCAAAAGCAGATCAAACATGAAAAAGTTGTTTTTTCCAGCTACCATAACTGCAGGTTTCGTTCTGAAGTCACACTAGGAAAGAAAAAGGCAATCAAATTTTTGAAACCTCTCCAGCTCTCTTCCCTGCTTGCCTTCTACATCAGCAGCTTCTACAGTTAATTACTTTTTCTAATTACCATTGCCTTGCACAATGGTTAAACTGGCTACGTTCAGCTGGATGCTGAAATCAAACCAGTATCCCATCACTGAAGTGGAGTGGAAGGGGAAGGAAAATAAGTCGTTTTTTATTTGAGAAGTGGCCTACCAAATGGAGTATACCACAGGAAAAGAGCTGATGGGTCTCCAGGGGGCCATACTTGGAGCTCTCCCACTTTAATCTGTAGCACCAATTAACAAACTCCAAAACACAAGGACATGGAAATCTTATATTCAAAGAGAAATAGCAAAGCCCAGGTTTGAATCCTGCTGAATCACAGCAGCTAAATCCCATTTCTCTTCTGATGGGGCTCCTTCATCTTAATATGACCTTCTGGAAACCTTTGCTGCAGACCTTGGTGAGGGGCAGCTTTAACAAGGACCAATTTCTGGGTGTCCCTCTGAGCAAAGAAGATCTTTTACAAGGTTGCAAAGCTTCTACAGCTTTAACCACTGAGGTACTGCAGTGCCACAGTTACACCCACCCTTGGCGACACAAACCTTGTGAAACTCAAGAGGGGTCGGGGACATGATTTCCTGCATCTCCTTCTCGATTTTCTTCATGTCCAGGTTCCTCTCGTTCTTCTTGGCGGGGGAGCCGCTGCCCTCAGTCTGTCCGTCGCTGCAGCTGGGGTTGGCTTTCCTCAGCGGGCTCATTCCCGAGGGGTTGACAGAGTCCAGGAGCAGCTTGCTGCCCTCCAGGCCCAGGTTGTGCACGCTCCCTGTCATGATGGATGCCTGCAGGGTGAGGGGACAGCGTCACTCTGCTGAGTCAGCAGCAGGAAGACGGGGACCGCGCGGCCGCCACGGTGGCACGGACAGCACGGCGGCACCACCGCTCTCAGCAATCACAAAACAAACACCAAGAAGCTCTTCCTGTTGGCTGTAAGAGCCATTCCAGACCTCAGGAACCTGCTTCCAGGTCTATGGCTGAGCCACTTGGTGCCCTCCACCCCCACCCCAACAGGGAGTTTAATCTCAGAAGGAAGCATTTGTGAAGCATTGCCTTATTTTTCCATTATCCCTTCTACACAAACAGGGCCAGGCAGGCCTCATCTTGTGCATGAACCATCTTGATAGTCAAGAAGGATGAATATACCGTTCTCAGGGAGCTCCCAGAGGAACCAGTGTCTGCCTGGTTCTCCAGCCTACCTCTGCAGGCTGCAGCTCCCCTCCAGCATCACACAGTGCTGGCAGCGGCCCAGAGGAGTCAATGCCTGGGACTCCATTGAGGCCAATTCTGCACAAAAATTAGGATTTTATCTGTCAGTAAATAGGAGCTGTCACTGAGCAAAACTGAGTTAAAAATATGAAATTAAGTAGTATTTAAGCCTGGTCATCCTTGATAGCATCCATTAAAAGATGCCCCTAAGTAGATTCGATTCCATTTGGCAATGCTTTTCACTAATGAGATTACATTGATCAAAGCTAACGAAGGAGTCAAGAATCCAGTCTGTGGAACCTCAGCTGGCTCCAGGTCACAGAGTCCATTTAAACAGCATAACGAAACCTGTAATTTCAAAGTTCAGGCTCAAAGGGCCTGCAGTTCCAATAAATGTCAAAAGGTAGATGAAATTTAAGGAAAGGTAGGGAGCAGACAGCAAAATTCTTCAACACTAAACATGGCAAGTCAAAGAGCAATTGCTCCTGTGCCCAGGGGAAATATCATCCAACTAAATCTCTAATCAAGACCCTCCAGCTCTTCATTCCAAGACGGAACAAAGGCAAATAAAGTGAATTATGGTGGCAGTAGGAAAATGCCAGCATTACCCATGTTATCTCAAAAAGGGTTGGATAAAATACAGAAAACCTTCCAGCTTTGCACTTTCCAGGTCTTCACACACGACTTGATCAGCTCAAGTTTGGGCAATACTCAAATACCTACATGCTGGAAGGACACTGACTTACCACATACTTGAAAGGCAGACTAACAAACAACAGCACAGCCAAGCAGGGTACATTTGGTATGCGCCCTCAGGCAGCCTCAGCTGCCAGGATGTTGTGTTGTGCTGTGCTGTCCCAGCAGCAGCACTGCAGAGCCAGGGAGAACAGGAAGGTCTGTGCACACCATGCCACTGCCCTCCCTCACGGGCTCCAAATACCACAACCAACCAGCACCCAACAGCATTTGACTCCTTCTCCATCTTCAAGGCATTTATATCCTCCTTGCAGCATCATAAGCAATTTCCTAAAGTTTTTCCATAAGCTTTAGGTTTAGTGTAAGCACCAAAAAGGGCAATTCCAGATTCTCCAGCCTGTGGCTGCCCCGCATTATTTTTCCCATGTCTTGGCTGCCCTCAAAGCAAAGCAGAGACACACACTTTACTGGAAAAAGCCTGTTTCTTCCCATACTTATAGTCTGGAACGGGATTCCTACTGTGGGTGAACCTGTTTCCAGGCTATCATGGGTCACCTTGCATGACTCTTCCTCTTTTTCAAAAGTGAAGCATGAAGGGCCAATTTTTTTAAAAAATACAAACAAATCAAATCTCTGACTGTCATAAAATCACAGGAGGCTGAGAGCTGGGGCTGAGAAAGCTGCAATACAGCAAAGGCCCCAGTGAGCATTGCAGATAACAGCACACTTCACAAAGGCTGAGCACATGGAAAGGGAGGAATGCATCAGTAGTATTTTGGATTTGATAAAAAGGGAGTTGAACCCAACAGATCCCTGCTAAAAAACAGAGAACTTCCCTTCTCTCCCCAAAACTTTCAAAATATTCTAGAAATGTGCTTAATACACAGAAACCCTGGAGGTGCTTAGCTTTCAATAAGATTCCTTTACATGTTTAAAAACATTTCTGTAACTGTCAAAACTCCAAACAGCATAAAACAGCAATTGTACCACAGATCCCTGGAAAAGGAAAGAGAATCTAACAAATCCCTTCTTTTGCATTTAGATGCCAGCAGAAAAGTAATATTTATGCATCATTTCAGAGAGGTACTTTCTCTTAAGCAGCCAACTGTTCAGGAAGGTTGAGAGCTGCTGCCTAAAATAGTCTCTAAATACATTCAGATCCAGGAAATAAGTGATCAAGGGAAAAAGTTATAGTTTGGGAGGGCTGGGGATTTGGGATTTTGAGTGTGTTCTGGGTTTTTTTTAAGTCAGCATTTTCTTAAGCAGTTAAGATAATAAAAACAGCATTCCATGCTTCAGCGCAATAAATTTAATTGAGATTTCCTCCTCCACTTACAGTTGCTAAGGATCAAGGAGGAAAGGACAATTAGCAAGTCCCTTGTCACAATACAAACCAAAACAGGACTTTCCTTTCCAACCTTCA
The DNA here is from genome assembly GCA_013397915.1 of Daphoenositta chrysoptera. Taxonomy (NCBI): domain Eukaryota; kingdom Metazoa; phylum Chordata; class Aves; order Passeriformes; genus Daphoenositta; species Daphoenositta chrysoptera. The sequence continues at coordinate 539,860 of VZRO01000110.1, read as the reverse complement.
ATCAGTCAGAAGTTGCCTTTTTTTCTCAGAAGCCTCAGCAATATGCAACTGTACATAAAACCTGTCCCACTGGGAGTGGTGGAGGGCATGACCCAGTGTGTTCTCCCCAGTCCTCTGCACCTGGAAGGCACAGGGAGAGATGGTCTCACGGGGTCCTCCTCCTTCGTTCAGGCTGTGGGAGCTGAACTAGGGCAGGGAGAAGCACAGCCCCCATCCTGCCAGGCAGGTTTGCTTCCTGCTGCTCACGGTCTCAAGGGGGGCCTTTATTTGCATCCCACGACTTAGAAATCCAGGCTCCTCATCCTATAACCGGACACAATAACATGACCTCCAAAGCATTTTGGATAAAGAAAAGAGAAAGTGGTTTGTGAAGAGAGGAAACACCTTTATTTCTGCAGGAAACAATTACTTTCTCAGATTTTTCCATGGGGAAGGCTGGCTGAAAAGCTTCCAATTACCTATTTCACTAAAACAGTTTCCGGCAGAGTGACAGCTGAATGCAAGATACGTGTGCTGTCTGCACTTGAAGCAAGCCAAGGCTTTCAGTCCCAACGGGGGCTGTGGGGCTCCTTCAGCTTGGCCTTCAAGTGCTTTGGACAGACAGTGTCTTTCCAAGGAGAGGGTTTGCAGTTGGATAAGGAAGGCTTGCCAACAGTCATGTGAAGATTATTGGCCAGCAACAGTTTGCGAAAAGGGCGTGGAGTTCCTGGCGGGCAAGACTTGGGCTCAGGGAAAGAGCACAGGCAAGCAGCTGTCTAACGAGGCAGAGTTACCCATCAGCACAAAGCCTGACCCTGCGAATTAAACCCGAACCCTTCTTCACACCACCAGCAGCTCAGGGATGCTACGGGCAAGTAACAGCCCTGGGGAAACGGTCTAACGTTTATGGAAAGAGCAAAACAGTCAGGTCAGCAGCAAATTCAGAAAGCGATTTACCTCAATCTCCCTCAAAAGTTCAGACTGGCCGCATGTTTCCAAATCCTCCAAAGCTTCTCCAAAAACACGCCAAAAATTGTCCTCATGAGTGGTCTCAAGGCCATTTTGGCGGTTGGGGTATCTGTTGTAACGTAGGAACCAAATATTGTCAGCACTCTTCTGCAGCGGGGTGAAAGCTGCAAGGCTACAGCAAGTGTCTCACCAGTAAAAGCAGACTTGAAGAGTCTTCATATACAAAAGCAAACAATATGAACTTTTCAAACAAGAGTCCACATACGAGACCTCCATGCATTTACTAACGGGGCAAGTGTCCTTCAAAGGAAGAATTAAGTTGGTGTAGTAATGTCAAAGTTCAAAGGGTAAATTAAAAAGTGCCTGTAGGAAGATTGTAGGTTTAGGAAGACGTTTTGGTGAAATAGAGAAGTGAAAGAAAAAAGGATGCGTTATGGGTAAACCAGGAGCCTCAGAGACTGTTAGTACAAAGGCTGATGGGATAGAGCTCAGATCTGAGACACAGAACACCTGAGAAGAGAGAGAAAAACACAGAGGGTAACAGACATGGTGAGAAAATGATAAATACATTAGGTCTCTATGAGAGTAAATAATGCAAAGATGTATATAAAAATGATTGCCCTGGGCTGGACAAGCAAATGCACACTATGGCCAGCAGTATCAACAGTGTCATGTACAACCCATACAAACCCAGTTTCATTTGCTTTGGGATGGCCAGGGAACTGAGCTGTTACTTTCAGGAGGTCTCTCTTTTTTTTGCTGTATAGCAGTCTTGGCACTTACAGCTGTGCAAAGTTTGCCACCAGTTCTGTCTACAACAGAGAGTAAGGTTAGAGAGAACCTCTCTCAAGCTGGTATAAACACAAGTTAATGTGAACACCATGTGTTGGGGGTTCTGCAATTCCCCACCTTGGCAGTTTCAGCACCTTTTATATCTGACCACAAGCCAGGGTCAATTCTCATACCTCTGAATCAAACAGCAATTAAACATGGTGAAATCCTCTGAACAAGCTAGAAAAGCAGGTGATGCTGGACACTGCTTACTGAACACCAGACTGCAAAACTCAGACCACCAGTGCTGTATTTAATAGGAGCCTCTTGAAGGAAACTCTCTGTGGTGTTAAATCAAGATCACGATAAACCCACTGATGTGTCATGGGAAGAGAGCCCAAGGGGACATTAGAGCAGCCCAAATGCATCTTATACATATCTTATAAAGAGCTGCATGGAGGATGGCCCAGCTCTGCAACATCTGGTAGTATCTTGCATGGCCTTATGGTCTTCAGCTCCACAGACAGGAAGGGACGCTCATCCACCAGAGCCACTCAGCAAAGTCGATACATTTTATTTGAGTACATGTCACAGAGAACTTGGCCTCCATTAAATACATAATGACCCCTCGGTCTATTAATAGAGCTTTTTCCAGATGTCTAGCAACTGCAAAGTCTTTAGCACACACTTTCCTTTTCATCCACTGGTTTAAATGGCAGTCTGTAGGAGGCAGAAACTCACTCACACACCCATTTGCTCCTTGTGGGATCATGGATTTCCTGAAGAGAGCAGTATCTGACATGGTTTATTGTATTTTAAATTCACCCCCTACCTTTCATCAGCTTTTAAAGGACAGTAGCCTTTACGCCAGGCAGAAAGGTCAAATAAACACCCAGCAAGACTTCATAAAAACAAACCAAAATTTCCCCCAAAAAGGAATTTTTGATTCTTTCCCCTTACTCATTTCCTTCCTCTGCTCCCAGGTTCCCAAAGAGGCAAATGTTCCTTCTAGTTACCAGTGTCCTGCCTCTCAGAGCAGCAATACACAAACACATCCAGGACACAGATGAATCAGCATGGGCTCCCACATCACTGGGTCATCAGGTTTTTCCAGGCTAAAGGCAGCCAGGGTTTGTTTTTCTCTCTAATAAAGCGGGCTCAGCAGCATGAACCATTTCACTTGCACTTTGACATCAGGGGCTCGGAGTCCTCATTAGGGACACGGGGGTTTTGAGGGCTCAGATTTGCCAACTTCAGCTGCCAGCAGCCTTGCCGGGAGGGCCACGAGGGATCAGTGACCTCTGCGAGCTGGCTCTCGCTGAGAGGCAAAACAAGAACAAAGTCTCCAGTGCTGCCAGCCTTCCTGCCAGCTTGATCATCTTTAAATAGGTGGAAATGGCCATGAGATGTTCTAAGGGTTTTGTTTGGACAAACAAAAGTTAAGGAAAAAAAATAGGAAAAAAAAAGAACCGACAGTAACAACACGACACACACAACTATGGGGACTTTGGAGGATGTCGAGGGGAGGGGAAGTTTTGAAGCAATGGGGCTTTTCCATTAGGTGTGGCTCAGTGAGGGGCAGCCTCTGGCCAGGGCAGATCCAGCAGGATTTTCACCCAAAGCAAGGGGCAGTTGCAGCCTCCTCCCTGGCCTCATGAGGTGTTACAGCATTTCCCCCATGCTGGCTGAGCTGGGGGATTAACTTGACCATGTTCACTCAGTGTAGCTTTGTTTGAGGTGTTGGAAGGGCCAAAGTGGGACAGAGAGAGAATCCAGACACAGTTTTGGTAGATTTTAGTATGGACATGCAACCTCACACTGGCCCTCCGAGAGTTTGGTTGGCTTATTTTGCTTTGTGGCACTGAGCTGTTGTGAAGCTGCATCCTTACTCAAAAAATTCTGCCAACACATACAGGGACAGCCCTGACCATGTCTATTTATTACACCTAAACTATGAAAATACTGCAGCCTTTACATGGGAGGAGTAAGAAACATAGTAGGAACCTGTGGTCCATGCAGCTGAGACCACCCTAACTCCAGACACAAATGTCACCTGGCCATGGCAGAGGTGTCACAGAGCTACACTCAGGGTAACCTGGTGGCCCAACACAGCTGGTGCACCACCAGCATCCTTCCCCATGGCTGCCTGATGCTGAGATGGGGACATCACTGGCTGCTCCATCACATTCCCATGCCCCCCCTGTCCCTATGCAGTGACACCCACACTTCCAAACACCTCCCTGCCTCCTCCCACCTCTCCGTACCTGCTGGGCTTGTCCCAGTCATCTTCACTGAAGCTTCCATCCATGTAGGGGTAGTTTTTCCTGGGGTCTGCCGGAGGGGTGCTGCTCTTTTGCCTGCTGTGTCTCCACTCGTGTGGATGGAGGGCTATGCCAGCAGCCTGGGGTATGTACGTACCTAGGGAAGGCAAGAGGGAGTGGGGGAAGAGAAAGGGCAATACCTGGTCAGAAACCCCAAATGGAGTAAGACATGCAGAGCCAGGACAGCCTCCTTCTCTAGGTCCCAAACATGAGGCCACATGGATTGCACACTTTCCATCTCAGTCATCCCAAAGCAGTTCTTCCGATCTCTTCTGGCTTTAACCAAAGCAGCTTCTCAGGATGTTGACATGGGATACCCCATTTCTCCTTCTCTCCCCTGCTTCTCAGTAGATTTACAGTGTGGGTCTGGGATCCACAGACCTGGGAGTACACACACCTGCAGATGCAGATCCTGTCCCCAGCCAGTTCCAGCTGTGGATAACAGCTCCTGTTTCTACACTGAACCCAGCAGAAATGATATTGTTGAATCAGCCACCTTTAAATACAAATCCTTCAAAGGGCAAAGGGAAGATCATGACAAGCTTCCCTCAGCAGTGGTAATGGGGAAGATTCAGCTCTGTTCCTAAGAGCTGCCGGCCAGTTCCGTCAGAATTCCCATGCCCTTGGGATCAGCTGGTGCAGGCACAGGAAGCTGCTTCATGGACGCGTGCGTGAAAGGCAAGGAATAGGATGGAAAGCTCTGCTGGCTTAAGAGCAGAGGAGGTTCATCTGTATCACATTTGACAGGAGATCAATACAGACTGTTAGTATGAAATCAGACAAGTTTCACTATATCTGCCCCCATGGACTTTTCCATACTGCAGTGTCTTACTCCAGAGATGAAAATCCATCACTACCAAGTCACAAGATCCTCAAGTCTCATGAGAAGCTGCCTAAAAAGAAAACTTCCAAAACAGACCATTCCACAGCAGTGTCAGTGCCATCTGCAGTAGAAATAAATCTCCTGAGTCCCCTGCCCAACTCCTACTGTCCATTCAGTGTTTCAGAGAAATCCTCAGAGCCTTTCCAAGAAACACGGTATGCTCCCATACACGCTGTGCCAAGCGAACAGGAAGAAGTAATGGAGAAACATGTAATTAAGGGAGACTTGACCTCCTAAACAGCTAAGAGCACTGGAAATACCCAAAGACAATGCCAACACTTTCTCTGAAAATGCCAAGGCCTGTTATTTCACTTAACTGAGTGTTTCCTCTGTGTGTTTTTAAAGGTTAGACTTCTCTGGAGAGAGCCCCAGGAAAATTGCTTGCCAACATCTTAGAGCAGTGGGAACCACTCACTGCCTGCCAGAGCAGGACAAGGGGCTTGGATGCAGGTCCCTGCTGCGGGTGGGCAGCAGGTCTGGGTTGGGCACAGGGGCACAGGTCCAGAGCAGTCACTTGGCACCTCTATAGATTCACCTCCTCCTTCCAGAGAGAAGGGCTAGATCCTTGGGATTCAGAGCCACCTGGTGGCACGTTCCCACCAGGCCCAAAAGGGCTTCCCTGCCAAAATCCTTCCTTGAGCCATTTCCTACTGCTGTGGATGAACCTAAAAGCATACAAGGCTGCAGAGCCTGATCTGTAGTTCTCCGTTTGGGATGTAACCCCCAATCTCCAGGCTCTTTGAATCCCAGGTTTCCCTGCCCCCTGCCTTCCCTGCCCATCTCATGGGCAGCCCTCTGTGCCCTTCTCCCTACCTCGCAGCACCCCCCTTCCCAGCCAGCACCACTGCACCACCATGCAGCCAAATGCAATTAGCAGGGAAGACAAGAGAGCCCCTGAAGCAAAGTTGCAGTGTGTGGATCTTGGGCAACTTGGCACCAGCCCTGCTCCCCGGGGCTCTGTGCTCAATTACTTGTTCTCAATTTACCGGCAAAGCAGTCACTTCCCAGTGTCCAACTTGTGTTAACATTCAATTAGATGGAGAAGGATTGCAGCATTACCAAGGCCAGGGGATTCCTCCTTAATGAAGCCTCCAGTCCCAACTGTGCTCCCAAATTAAGACTTCAGACCAACAGAGGCTGAAGGAAGGCGCAGGGATGGGGAAAGAGACACCAGGGCAGTGCTGTCCTTTGAACTCGGCCAGAGTGCAGTGAGCACAGCACACTCACACTTTGCAGCAGCACCCTGCAGCATCCCTCTGTGTTTTCACATTCTGTTCTGGACAGGAGTCTTTCCACCAATTTCCTGTTTCAGCGTTGATTCAGGATTTTGGGTTGTTTCAACACAAGCTAATATTAGTTTATGTCACTAAATCTGAACTGGTATAACTATTTTCCAGTGCTTTTCTCTAAGTAAAAATATATTCCCATGACTAGAGTATCCTCCATTCCAGTTCCACATCTGCTAGAAGCTACAGCTGAATAAACCTGACCTCAAAGACATGTGTTCATCTGATCACTCACTAGAGAGTTAGAGATACTTTCTTGTAGTATTACCTTAATTATTTTGTTAAGCAAGTGCTTCTAGTCACAAGACATTCTTGTGGATTTTAAAACATCCTGAAGAGGATTATTATGTCCTACAAGGCCTCTCTGGAGAAATAAAAGTGAGCTATGGACCAAATACTCGGTAAAACATATGGCCAGTGAATACGGTCTGTGATTATGTGAATTATAAAGTGCTGTAATGATTTTGAAAATGATGAGAACAGTATGATGCCATATAAGCCAAAACAAATGTGCCAATAAAAGCCTAAAACAGATACACCAACTCAAAGCACCACATGAGTGCATTCTAAAATACATTTTGTTCCTTGCTGGAATCAAGAGGCCATAGAAATGTGGTCTGGCCACAGGCTTTGGCTCACGTTTAGAGACAAGACCCAGACACACCAGAGACCCCTAAGAAAACACAACCCTGACTTACCTTGGCTTCCATACCCAGCATCAATGGCAGAGCCATCCCAGGACTCCACAGTATTGTCCACACTTGGAATTGTGGTGGAGTATATCTCAGACAGCTTGCTAGTTTTCTGGGAGTCTGTCAGCTCATCTTCTGGGTCGCTCACTTCGTTTATGCTCCCCGACTTCTTGGGGTAGGATTCTGCAACCAGAACATCCTACTTTAGCAGGCACAAAGAGCAAGCCTCAGGGAAAAGCTTATGCTGACACAGGAGCAAGCCTAGGTACTGTTAAGTCTTTAAAGTACCTCTTTAGCTCTTCAAAAGTAGCTGAGAAAGGCAAGTGCAATGAAGCTGAAAGGGTTTAATGCATTGCTCTTATCTCAAGATGAATCAGGAAAAAATGCCTTTCTGAGTTTTTAGCACATGGAATACAAGAAGCAGACATGGGGATTTGAGGATTACCACATATGAGAGAGTTGGGACCTAATCTCAGTCCACAAGCACATCTCCCTGTGCCTTTGGAGCTTCCTCCAAACAGCCCTGCCCAGAGACGTGTTGGCCCCTGCAAGCAACACCCTGTAGCTTCTCTGGTCTCAGAGGGGCCCCTTTATACTCAGAGCAGCACCAGGGCAGGTGCTGGCTGCAAACCTGGCTACAAACAGATGTTGTAATGAGACCCCAATGACAACCACCACTGCTGAAGTTATAGCCTCTTACATGACTGTACAACCTCACAACAACTCAAGGCTAATCACCACCTCTCCAGAGTCTCCCACTCAGTTCTGTGACAACAGTGGAATTCCTGGGTGTGGTATTTTGAGGCTGGTTTTCCCCTGATTAGTGATCAGAAAATGGGAGCTGAATGTGAATGATGAAGCTCAGACTTTCCCTTTCATTATTTTAGTGCTAACAGGCCCTTATTATCATTATATCAAATTTCCTTTCAGGCAAAATCTAGGCAAAGAATGATTTCTCAGCACAAGCACTTCTTTGTATTTAATATTTTAAAGTCCTTGTTGATTAGATATCCTGTTAGCCATCCACACCCTGGATCTCTGACCTGAGGGATAAAAAGCCCTCTCAAAGTCTGCATTTGTCAATGAGGACAGATTATTTTACCAAACAAAGCCCAGTGTCCTGAAAGTCCCTATTTTCCAAGCCTTCAGAAGATTGCTCACCATGATTAACTCAAGATTACCTTGAAATTTCAATTACACCTGCTTCATTCTCAGAATGATTAACGAGTCTCCAACAGGCACTTGCATGTCAATTATTTCACCAAGTGGCTGTGACAATGCTAACAGTTAGCAGGGGCAAAAAAAAAGAGCATTTCAGACCAAAGACAAAGACATTTGGCTACAGGGGAAGAGACGGGCTTCTTGAAGAGGAATCAATTCCCCAGTTCTACCTCTACTTGCCACATCCCTACTCCCTGCCCAGTCTTCATCCATTTGTAACACAGGTGCATTGCCACACATCTGCAAACTGCTTTGAGGTCTATAGAAGTTCTATGTTTAAGAGTGATGCCACTTTTTCAGATGCACGACAGGCATCCCCAGGGCCACATTTGCCTGGAAAAGCTTTATCTCTTGATTTCTTCTAATTCCCACAGCACTGTGGGCCACTGGCAGGGTAAGTCCAACCAAATCTACAAACTGCAGAGTATGCCACCAAAAAAAAAAGGGAAATATGGGCGGTGGGAGAGACTGGAATGAAACCAGAATGCACCTGTTACTTTACGAATTTAATGAGAAATCCTCTGTCTGGCTGCAGTTATGCAATCAAGGAGAGAAGTTAGCATGGTCCCCCTTTTTTTCCAATCACCCTTCTGTCCCCAAAAAACAGTGGCCTGCCAGTCTAAGTATACTTGTGCTTTTTTATACCATGTCAACAACAGCTTCAAAGCTACAGGGAGCTTGGCAGGGAAACCAGAAGGGGATCCCTAGGATGAAGTTAGATGCTTTGAAAGATGATTTTAGGACTGCAAGCCAGGAAAAAAAGTGTAACAGATTTATTGCCAATTGTTTTCAAAATGTTCAGTTAAAGATAGGGGTTTTTTTTCATGGATTCTACCAACTCAGAGTCTCCTTGCTCATTTAGGGGAGTTATATTTTCAAAAAATTCCACATTCTGTAACTTCTAAAAACAACTTCTGCTTCACTTCTGTGTGAAACACCGACAGACAGGAAATGGCAACAACAGTACAAGGTGTCAATTTGAATTAGAAATTACTATTGCCAATAAACCTGCTGTTTCATCTCTTCCCATCACCACAGAGAACCTCTGGGTTGCCTTTTTTTTGTCTGTGGGTCTGAAGTTCAAGAAACACACAGGTTTTTCCACTGTGCCCAGCCATGCCCACGACCACACTGCCTCATCACAACCCAGGGCAGGAACCCCCAGCAGTGCCTGCTCCAAGGGCCGGGGTCCCTGCTGGGGTGAGCCTTCCCCCTCCCCAGCCCAGCTGCCCAGCTCACTCTCTGTCTGCTTCTTGATCTTGAGGGTGACGGTCTCCCCCGCCATCTGCAGCAGGTGAATGGCCTCGCTCAGCGGTTTGCCCTTCAGGCTCACGTTGTTGATCGCCAAGATCCGGTCCCCGATGTGGATGGCTCCGGTTCTGGAGGGAAAGGCACAGTCAGAAACTCCAGAGGAGCAATTCCTCTGGAAGACAGGACACGCGGCTGTCACTTGAAGCAGTTAATTCTCAGCACTTTCAAATTTGTCTTTGTTCCGTCTTGCTACGCTCTATACCTGTGACTTCCTCTTCATTGCAGGTCCTCCCCATCTTCCATGTGCACAGACATACAAATACACATGGGAACACATGAACTCCTCAAATCCCAGGCCCCTCGGGAACTGGGACTGCAGATCAGCTTATAGACACAGCACTTCAAAGCAATGGGGTTAAAAGCACAAACATTTTCAGTATGTGGAGTCCAACATGGTCACCAAACATGGAACTGAAGGACATGTTCACCCCGATGGAAAAAAAATTATGAGCCAAACCTAGAAACCTATTAGAAAAAACCCAAACCAAAATAGCTCAACAAAATTGCTCATATGTGTGCAAGCATGAGCTGAACCAGCTGCAGTTAATAATATGCTTAAAGCTCACCCTACTCAGCTACACCCCTGTGACTTTCTCCAGCAGCTCGGGAAGAGGTTGTGTTTTATTGCTCAGCCACATTCCAGCACTGGCTATTGCTCTCACCTAGATAAATCCTCAGGCTTCAGCAACAGGCACGACCAAACTGACAGGTCACAGCAATTCCCCTTCTCCATCCTTCTCCTCTGCCTGCTCACAAAGGCTCACTTTACCTCTTCCCAGTGAAGCTCTGGGAAGAGCAGGCAGGGCAGGATGCGTCCATTGCCAGAGCTGCTGCCACGGCTGGAGCTCACGCTCACCACTGGCTGGACTGAGCTTCCCAAAATCACACTCCAGCTCCCAAATGCCAGCACACAAGAGCAGCAACCATCTCCTCCTCCAGTACTGCAGGAGGTTCTGCCATCAGGAACCCCTGTGATGGAGCCAGGAGGAGAGGCAAATCTCAACTGCAGTATCTTTTTGTCCATGGCAACTCGCATCCCCCTCAGGTTGCATCTCCAAACTGGACTGCAGCTCCTGCAGAACTGGAATGTGATGTATCTTCGCAGGCAAAACAGCTGCTTGGCTTTCCCCAAAATATCAGAGTTCTGTATAGACACTGCTGTGAAACACCTACGATAAGTACATCAAATCAGGAAATGCAGCCAAGCAGCAGGCAGGACTCTCAGGCTGCGGCTTCTGCTGCTGCTGAAGTACTCAGCAGTGCCACGATGGTCCCACCAGCCACTAGATGTCCGTCTTGTCCCACCCAAATCAGCCTGGAAAAGCTGTCAGGGAAACATTTGTGCGTTCAAACAAATTACAGATCAAACTGGGACCGGAGTATTTGTCTTAAAAGTTTCATCTATTGCAGTCAAAAAAATCAAGCTAAACTGCCAGCAGTTTACAGTCAATCCTTCGCTCACTGCAGTGCTTCAGCATTCAAGGGTCTCCTGCTGTATCCCTGAACCCAGAATGGGGACACATCTATCCAAGACACCAGCCCAGCCAGCCAGCCCTGAACAACACGACTGCTCTGCAGTACCTGTGAAAGTCTCTCAGCAGGGAAAAACACAGAAACAATTAAAGAGAAAGGTCACATTCAGCCATGTATTTTTCTTCAAGGGGAAGAAAGCAAACAAAAGTCTAGTCCTCTCAGGGCCCCCCTGTGAGGACAAGCAGACAGAAGCTGAGCAGAACTGACAGAGAAAGCAGTTTCCAGCTAATGACCCTTGTGCCTCTCCATTACTGCCAACAGTCCTTAGTTCACCTCGAACAGAAAGCAGCCTAAGGAGCTGTGGGCTGTATGTCCCTTTTTGCTCAAAGGGAACACACAAGAACAGAATTGAGTAACAGGTAAGTGGGAAGGTGTAAAAGGGGCTGCAAGCACTTCCCAGCAAGCACTGGGGAAGAGATGGCTGCATGCACGTGGTAGGGATTCACTTGGCACATGGGCAGAGCCACCATCCCTCTTCCTCCCTGCCAGCATGGCTTGGTGCAGGACACTCCTGGACCAAACTCTCCTACAGCCACCCCCATCTTCTTGAGCAGGTGGCACTAAAGGAGGCTGGTCAGGCACTTTAAAATGTCAGCAATAGCCAAAAACTGCTCTTGGAGAACCATTACACCCCAATCAGACTTGAACAATATTGTTCAGGCACACTCCCTTTCTCGAGAAGAAGGGGAACAAGTCCTATGGCACTGGCTTAAGCCATCTGCAGGCACTCAAGGAGGGGACACAGTAACATGGGAGAGCCACAGCTCAACACTGATCTAACAGCCTGAGCTGCCTTTGTAGGTTTCTGTAAGATCAGACACAAGGAAAAAAATGTTCAAGGTCAAGAAAAAACCTAAGTCATCTGAGTCTGAAGCCGTTTTGGCTTAGGCAGCCTGTCACCCACAGACAGATGTGACGGATCCTAGAGGACACCCTGCCTCTCCCACTGCCAGCAGCCCGAGATGCAGCACAGACTCTCACATTCTACAACAATGGCCTATGGATTCCTGTTATCAGACACCAGGATCAGGTCCACCCCATGTCAGTGCTGCTGAAACATGTCCTGTGCTCCAGCAAGAGGCAAGCACGGGTTTGGATTTAAATCCCTGTCCTTCAATTAGAGCCTGGCTAAGGGCATCTGTGACACAGATAGAGACGTCAGGAAAGGGACAATTTAGGATAACACTAGGAGTACCCCTCTTCTCTTGACAAGGTCGAGTCACCCCCTTCTCTCACTCACAGGAGAGAAAAAATGCACCTTTCCTGCAAGCAGCCTTCATCCCAGCGCTCCTCGCCCTCCCCGCAGGGAGCCAAGGTTACCCAGAGACATCCCTGTGCTGCTCTGTCCCCATGCTGTTCTTTGCTACTCAGCCACGGTGAATGTGCTGAACAGCTCCATCACTCTTCTCACAAGGCTTTTCATTCCTCACTGCCTGCTCGCTCCTGATCAAAATTCAGTAGTACTGCAGTTCTGGCCTGCACTACGTTTCTCCACGGAGCAGTCACTGATGTGCATCTGAGTTTGAAGGAGGAACAGCCGTGGAATTGCAAAGGGAACTGAGATCAACAAAGGTACAAGAATGTCTTCTGACACCTGACAGCATTTGAGCTGACTGTTCTTAACCTCTCTCACGCTGGGCTGCAGGTACTGTACAGAAGTGCTATACAGAAAATACTTGGATACTCTGTGGGTATTTTATAGGGAAAAAGACCAAATCTTACAGTGGCAGGTAGTGATATAAAATCCCCAAAGAGAAGAATCACTAATGAGTAAGTCCATCCACTTCCTTCCCAGGAGACACAGACATTCTGCATTCTGCACCAAAGGGAAGCAATGGAAATGCACAGCAGTGTGCTGAGAGCTCTGGGAACCCAATGCAGAAAAGGACACAGAGCTGTTTCACAGTCCAGCTTAGAAGGACTGTGGCCTTGAACAGAAAGAACCAAAAGGCCAGATCTGCTGTCAAACATCCCCAGGGTCTTGCACTTTACACCAGTTTAGTCAGTTTTTTTTGTGTTGCTGTTCTGCCTGTCAGGCAGCACAAAGTAAGAGACCCTTAGAGAAGCATGAGTCAGGGCTGCTGAAATGATCTATTTACAAGTCACAGCTCCCGTATAGAAAGATCAATTAAGATAGAGTGTATGACTCAGTTCCACCTTATACTCTCAGGAATGTCCTGATCCTTTCAATCCCACACATCTATGTATATTCAGACCCAGGCACACAGTAACCTCCTGGGTGATTGAAGGTAAATCTGCTCCTATGTTTATTCAGTATAGACGCCTGATGCTTGGGCGTGCCAACCCTGCACTGAGATACCTCCCATGTAACACACTGAGTAACCAGCCAGGACAGGTCAGAAGACACCTGAGATCCCTGGTTTCAGCAGGACACACAACTGCAATGGACATAAGCCAGTTTAGCAACAGGGGAGTCCTGGACAGAATCTATGGTGGTTTAGTTGGCAGCCTGGCACTCTCCTCACACAAGGCGTGCATGGCAAATCCCAGACCAGGAAGCACTCCTGTGGAAGGGGGCAGATAAAATGTGTTCCTGGCTGCAGAATTCACCTGACTTACTGGATCTGACTTCCTGAAGTGCCTCTCTCATTGCCCCAGCAGCACAGCCCCCACCACCCTGCTTCATATCACTTGGTACCTTCAGAGCACCTTTCCTTCTCAAAGAAGAGTTTATAACAGCAGAGGAAACTTGGCATGGTTCAAGACCCCTTCTCAAATCAATTCAACTGCTCTGTCCCCAAACCTCACCTCTCTGCCAGCCCTCGTTTAGTCAAGCCCGAAATGACAATAGGATCAAAAGGTTCCTCTGTCCCAGAGATGGTTATTCCCAAAGGGCCCCCATATCGCTTCAGCTCCACCGTGTAGATAATAGCACCAGTTGTTTCCTGCTCATCTGAAAGAGAAAACAGGAATGCTGAGTTCTTTTCATTTCCCATATAAAAGCAGTCATAGGAAAGACTTGCAGCATCTAGGAGCAAAAGCCAGAAGTCTTCAGCCACACTCTTACCAAATAGGATTTTAACCTTCCAGGCATCACTTAAGGACAGAATAACAAAAATAGACTATAATCAATTGGAAAGTGGTGACTGAACAGCAGCATCCCTTATCTTTGTTATTTTGCACTACCTATTGGGAAATGTCATTACAGTGGACAGGCACCAGTTTGCATCAGGATTTCTGTACCAGAGTTATCTTCATCCTTCCTAATCTTCAATTTGACCAGGTCTTCACACTGCCTTAAAATCTGCACAGCATCCTCCATTGAGCAATTGTCGAGTCGGATGTTATCAATGGCTAACAGCTTGTCTCCCGGCTCCAAGGTGCCAGTTCTACATGGAGAGGAAAAGAAAACTAAGAGTACTTTTGCATTTGCCTTTCAGATCCCACAACACATTCAGTTCTGCAGTGGAAACGACAGTATTAACTTTTTACTGTCCTTGATCTTTTCTGGAAAACAACCATGAGCTGAGTGTGGGACACCTGTAATTTAAAGAGAGGAAGTTTGTGTAGAGTGTGTATCCACACAAAGCCACCAGGAAGATTAGATAAATATCCTAGGTAACCTACAACCCTGAAAAGGCCTGATGTTTGACTGACAGATATTCTACCCCTAATGGAAACTCCTGTGTGAGCACTCCTAGAAATGAGCCATGCAGCCATACTAAATTCCTCCTAACACCTTACTATGAGGTGTTGGGATCAGAGGGGAAGTCAATAAATGCTGAGTTATTTGCACAGTTCTCCACCAGTGCCCACAATTCACTCACTCTGTTCACCAAAGCAGGAGCTGAGACATGGCAAACTACCTGATGAGCCATAGCACCTCCTGGGATATATGAAGCCCTTTACCACATGCTCTTAAATGCTAAACATTCATCTCCTAGAGAGTCAGCAGACATCTAAGCCAGTGCCCTGGTCACCTTCTCCATTAGCTCAACTCTACTTGCTTCAATACTGACAGTTTTTACTGCAAACCCTACTGTGGTGTAAGACACCTCTAGTCCTGAGATCTCCTTGGATTCTGGCAATACCCAGACCCCAGTGCTACTGCTTGGCCTCCATCCGACTGCTCTGGTAGACATTTTAACTATCACAGATGGCTATTTTGCAGTGGGTTTGACAGATGGAAAATCCTGCACTCACCTGTGTGCTACACTCCCCTTCTTGATGTCAGAGATGATCAAAGGATCCCCAAGCTTTCTGCTTGCAGCTGCAAGAGACACATGATACAAAGATTGGTGTTGAGTTTGCTGTCTGGAACAGGGATGGTGGATGGTGGATGGTTAATTGGGAGAAGCAGCCATAAGGAAAGGGGATTTATATTCCCTTCACAAAATGATGTTTCACTGTTGAACTCTGGAAGCCCCTCCAGAAAGAAAGAAAAGAAAACCCGTAAATCCCTGCAAAGTTTGTTGGTTGCCCTCTGCCCAGGTTAATTTCCTTGGACTCCTGAAGGGGAGGACGTGTGGTGTCCAGCAGCAAGAAGAGTCCAGCAGCAAGAGGTGGCACTGCCAATCCCAGCACTGTCGAACACCCCTCACCACCCCTCACACACAGGACAAGGGAGCCAATGGCCATGGCTGCAGTCAGAATCAGCACTGCTGCCTGGAGGGCACCCAGCTCAGCCCTGTGCTCCATACAAGCATCTCTGTGTTCTTCAACTAAAGTGGGCTGTGAAATTTTCCAGGTGGAAAAGAACCCAGGGAAAAAGTAGATAAAGCACAGTTTTCCAGCTGGTTCAGCTCTCTAGGGCACTTCATCATCCAACCAGATGAATCAGAGGTGGTTTGTGCTGGAGCTGGAAGGGGTGGGTGGTTTCCAACTCTTATCTCCTGGCCGACCCTGATAACTTTTTCAGCCCATGAGATGTGAGTATGCATCTCTGGGAGCATTTACATTTTCAAACTTGCCTGCAAGACCTGCTGTTCTCCTGAGATGCCCAAGAGAGATTTATGACTCGAACTCCTCCTGACCTCCTTGTCATCCACACGCCAAACATAAACCAAGAAAGAGCATCCTTTCCGCCCTGCATCCTTCCTTCCTGCCTTGCTATGGGAATTGCATTGCCTCGTTTAAAGTTGACAGAGCTTCTCAGCTTCTCACAAAAACTGTGTGGGAAGGAAGAAACTCACAGCCTCTGAACGTATCAGGTGCAGGGCAGAGATTAAAATATCTGTGAGGCACGTGGCACAAAGCACACAGAGATCCACCTGCCTGAACAGCAGTTAGAGAGCACCCCCAAAGTCAGACATAATAAGTGTTTACCAACCTCTCTGCTCTAGATTTTTCTGTTGTTTACATTCATTTATGAGATTTAAAAACACATGTCTAACCCAACACCTTTAAGGATATCCTCTCCCAGAAATAGCTAAACCTTCTGTACTAAAGAGAGCAAAAAGACAGCCAATCTGAGTCTGAGTATCACAGTGAGGTCAGACAGCAAAGAGCAGACCGTGACTGATTTTATAATAGTCACAGCAATGCGACTGCTGAATGCTACAGAGCCTGGAGGAATGCTTTTCCCCATGTCTTACTGGAGTCTGGTACCAGACAGTTTTGGACTGGACACTCACGTTGTGCTTCTGTCTGCAGATCTAAGGGAGGGGGATGTGTCGTGGAGATTCCTGGAGGACTTGTGCCTGTATTCAACCTGTCCAGAGCATGGACCAGACTGCAGCCAGGCCAACACACACTGGGCAGAGCTGAGCACTGGGAATAAGGGTGGGGTGCAGGCAAAATCAATGCAGAAATCCCCACGCTGACTGAAAACACCACACACCATGGACCAACAGCACAGGGACTGAGATGTACCACCCTGGTATTTATTACTGTTGTTCTCCTTTTCAGTATAGGACAGGTATTTGCTGCTGACAGAGGTGTACAGAGTGGTGTCTGAGCAGCAGTGAGGGGAGACCCTGTGAGCACACCCTGAGCCCTGGGTCAGGTGGCATTGCTGCATGTTTAATCACTCCCTAGGCCTGGTTCTGTCAAAACGATCCAGGTTAGCAAAAATACTTTTCACTGCAAGGTTTGTTTACTAGTTTCAAAGCAGAGGCAGTGTGACAGAAAGGGGTTAGGGAGGATTCTAACCTGCCCTGGTGGTGGGCTGGGATGGCCATCTCTAACCCGACCAAGCCACAGCTGGAACGACACGTCCAGAGACCATGAACACTCAAAAGAGCAAAGAGGAAGAAAAAAAAAAGGCAACCAAGTATAGACAAGAGCATGCCTCGAGCTCTGCAGAATTTATGTTTATCTCAGTGTCTGCCTTGCAAGTCCTGTGACACGTGGGGGGATCCTGCACACAGTCAGTCTGAGCAGAGAACGAGACCTTGTCTTCTGAAACACTGCACAAGCTTCCCAGGCCAGAAGCAAGGGTAACAAACCAAGTGCTTTATCCATTAGGGAATGAAGCAAATTTTAAGGAAAAATCATTCTGGGTTTTGTTTGTGGGGTTTTTTTTTTGGAAGTTTTGCTCTCAAAACAGATTTTCTTGAGATCTCAGTTAAATGGAAGAGCCATGTACAACTGCATGCAACTGTGCCAACCAACAGAGAACTCCAACTTTAATAAATGGCAGCCCTCTCTTTTAAATAATTATCACAGAATCATCATAGAATGGCTTGGGTTGGAAGGGACCTTAAAGATCATCTAGTTCCACTCATGGAACAGGGACACCTTCCACTAGACCAGGTTGCTTAAAGCCCCATCCAACCTGCCCTTGAACACTTCCAGGGATGGGGGATCATCACCCTACATAATTACTTAATATAAAATGCAAAGGCTATATAAAATCATCAAATCTGAAGGGTAAGTTAGAGAGACTTAATGAATAACCATGTTCTCTCAAGAGGCGTAAGATACAAGGTTAAGATAATGAAATCTCACGGCACAGAACAGAGACTTGCTGTTCATTCTAAAAACCTGTAGTTACTGACTCCATTAATTAACCTTTGGCATCCCAAAGCCCTTCCTGGCACCCCAGCAGTGTCCAGATGGGCTTCTTGCCTGTCTGCTGGGATCAGGTTGCCCTGAGCCCCCCTGGGACCCACATTTTTAACCATCCTGGGCCATTCACGCAGGGTGACAACATTTCTGTGTGCAACAGCTGCCTGTCTGAAGGGGAGAGAGCTGCAATTTCACTGAAGGGGTGGCTCAGTCGAGGTCAGAGCCATTAGGTACACGCATCCCTGGTGAGATTTTGGATAGACAATTTCCAATTTGCCTGCAATTAAAACAGCACCAACCTAAACTACATTATTATTAGGGCTACGGTCTTTGGCATTAAGACATTTGAACAGATGAGTAAAGCCTCCTTATCCATTCATTTCTGCTGTTAATGTGGTTATTTCTCTTCAAAGGACATTGTCTTGGTAACTCTGCTGCAGGAAGACACAGTCTGGACACGCAGCCTTGCCTCTGGGTTGTGCTTTCCTGTGTGTGAAATGGAGATGGCAGCAAAGGAAGTCAAGGGAAGAGATGGAGGCAGGAGCTGGCGAGCAGAAACCCATGGCTCTCTCTCAGCCTCCATCTGCCAGGGCAAGCCACTTCAGGTGGAAACAGACTCTTTTTCAGACACATTTGTATTTTTGGTGAGTTTACCAGTACAAAAGATAGTTTAAATCTGCTCCAGTGGCCCAGAGAAGGCTCCATAAATCAACAGCTGGTGAAGGTAGAAGCATGTGGTGGGGGAGAAACTCAAAATGAAAACACTGCTTGGCAGTGGTGACAGGGCAGTGATAAAAAGGTGAATTGATCAATACTGTTATTTACTTTTTATAAATTGCTTTCAGTCTCTGCTGGGATTGTGGCTCACTCGGTGTTTACACTGTGATGGATGACGAGGCCAGGAACACATGTCCGGTTTGTGTTTTTAATAGAATGCATAATGACTTGTACTGGTAAATTATTCCCCTCCAAGGAGCACCAGCACATATTTCACAGGCATCAACCCGTTAAAAATGCCTTTCATTATTGACCAAGCCAAAGCAACACTGCCAATGTGTAATTAAAGAAATTGTAATAATGACATAAGAATGCATTTAAATACGAAGCACTTTTAAATTGGAAATAACAAAATCAGAAACCAAATAATCTCAGGATAGCTAAGGAATGAGAAGAGGAAAAAAACTGAATCAGAATTGATTACAAAGAGCAGCAGTGAACATCAAATCCTCAGGAACCAACTTTTTCCTCTATCATTCATTAAGTTTAGCAGCAGGTGCATAAATTATCAGTGCCTCCAGCAGGATATCTGCCTCATCACAGATCCTTTCCCTTTCACAGTCTCCAGGTAGCAAAACCAGATCAGGATATCCCACCAGGATAAAAGCACCAGAGTGACTCAGCTGCAGTGTGGGTGAGGGGTAGGACAGGGGCTGCTGGGCTCGCCCGCCTGCAGACACACTCAGCCGGGCTGGTGGCAGGGCACAGGCTAACACAGAGCCAGCAAAACTAGATTTTCTCAGCTCACAGATCCATCTTCTCACTAGGACAGTGATAACACTGCTTAAGTGACTTGATCGAAGTTATCTATCTACCCAAATTCCGGTTTTATCACCTGCAAGCAGATATACTGCCTACTCCTTATCTGCAGTACTTCCCACCAAGGGCACAGGAATTGATTTGTTAAGATATATCAAGGTAATTTGATAAACAAGCTATATAAAGCATTAATGCATATCTAAAACTAATGGCAATTTCAGTATCTCTTTAAACAGCAACATCAACACACCTCTACCCTACAGTGAGTGTCGCAACCAGCCCTTGGAGAGGATATTTGAGACAGAAAAAAAACCAAAACTCTCAAAACAAAAGGCAATCTTTCGTGTAATCAACTATCATTTTCCAGAGGGTAATAACAAATCCATATCTTATTTTAAGAGGTGAGGTATTGAACGTACAGGAATACGTGACTATTAACTTTTTGCTGCTGGAGATTTTAATTTGTAAGAGATTTACAGAAAACCTACAAAGGCATAACTGCATCATTAGAACTGGATGCAGCCAGCAAGATCAGAGCATTGGAGGCATGTGTTGTGCTAATGGAGATGGGTAGTTCAGGCTAACAAGAGTCAAATCTTCACATCCCTGTGTCAAAACTCTCAGTTTCCATCTATTTGCATCCCCACCATTCAGAGCCTCAGCAGCCGCTGCAAACAACTGAACTTCAGAGCTCTTGGAGCAGAAAGGAGCATGCTCTGATCTTCAGCCAGAGCAGCTGTTCTACAGGCACATGCCCTTCTCTCTGGGACAGAGGCTGAGGTACTGGAGTGTGGAGAAAACGAGAGTTTAGCTGGCTTTGTGTCCCTTCAGCCCTGGACAAAGTGCATGCAGCAGCACACACACAGCAGCTTCAGTGTTCTTCATTTAGCACATGGAGGAGACTGAAGTGAGACTTGAGGGCAAAGAGGTCCCTCAGGAGTACAAAGCACTGTCAGGGAGAGACTCATCCCTTGGATTTTGTGCTCATCCTTTGGGGAATGGAAACGGAAATAGTGCTATATGCACGTGTTTCCATCATGCATCTTGATTTGCTGTGTTCCTGCCACGCTGTATTTGAGCAGGGGGAAGAAACCCATCCATGCTATCAGACTACAACTGGAGACTCATCCAGCCCAAGCCTTCTCTTTCTGGAAAACCCTGAGATCTCTGAGAAGATTAAAGGCCCTCAGCAAACATCTGCCCCTCAGCAGGAGCAAGTACAGCCCCCTCTGTATGTTCACCCACAACCAGCAGCATCTGCCCTCCTCACACACAAATCTCCTGGGTTTTCAGCCCTTTTAATGAGCATCTCCAGCAGATTTATGGTTCCTCCTGCAGCCAGCTCCATTACATGAATTCTTCCAATGCATCCATCAAGAATCCTGCTCTCCCCCCACCCTTTACTTAGTCCATCTCCCAATTAGCTCTGAGAGCCACAGCACAGCAAGAACTTGATCACATTTATTTCTGTAGTGCTTCTCTGATGAGGTTGTAACACTTTCTGCCCATTTAAGAAGGCAGAGGCAAACCTTCCTAGGCAAAGGAATTAACTACAGAGGAGCCAGCTGGAGCCAAGAGGTAAAACTCAATGAAAGCAACTCAGCTTATATCTGCAGGGTAACTAGACCATAAAATTCATGAATAAACCAAATTCTCTGGCCACAACAGTGAAGGGGGTCTTCTACTAACCCCTTCACCTTGTCATCTATTTAAGCTGCTCCAGTTTGACAGAGTAGGGAACAATCCAATGCAGGAGGCCAGTAAACCAAGTCCCCTCCTTTAAAACAGTAGTTATATGCTTTTCCATATCAGAAGGAAAGCTGTAAAAGCTGTTTCTAGATCTACACAAGCACTCAAGTCAGCAGAACTGAGAGGAAAGGAACTGAGCAAAACAGAGAAGGGTTATTTTTACCTCTTTTCTTTTGCTGCTTGCATCACACTCCTGTATGCACATCATGTCTCTGCAGGAAGTACTTAACATAAAGCTGCTTGCTTTGGTTTTAATGTTTGAAACTGGTATATTTATCTGCCTGGTCAGAGGCAAAGTGACAAAATGATGATCTAACTTGCTAAGGATCATGTGGACATAGATTTATACAGACTATTAGACGAAAACAAAATTGTCTTTCAAACCAAGACACATCCTTGCCACCACATTTTCTGGGTACCTTTTCCTCCATTTGAAAAAAATAATTTTGGCTTTGACTCAGCAAACAATTGCAATATATTTTAAGTTTATGCATGTGCATTACTTAAACAATGTCCTACAAACATGTTCAATAATCAAAAAGATCAAATCAATCATAGTGTTAAAAAACCACTTTGTAGTTGGATAAAGGACATCTATTTAAAACCCAGGGGTCAGTTTATTTCTATTAGCAGTGATTTCAAAGAAGTGTGTGAAATCACTTTTTTTAACAAATTTGAAATGAAAACCTTTCCAACATAAAAATATGTTTGAAGTGTAAATGCACATCTGAAGCAGATCCCGTTCAAATAAGACTTCACAAATAAAAACTAATATTCTTGCCAGCAGCTCCCAGGTTCATTTTACTCTGTAGCCCCAGACACAAACTAAACTTTGAAACTTAATAGGCCTTCCTTGAGCCAGTTTTTTGCTACCAGATCCATTATCCTGGGTTGCTCCCTGAGGCTGGAATGCCAAGGCTGTGGCAGGGCAGCAGGTTGGAACCCAGTGCAGGCTGCACTGTGCCCTGCTCCCCGCAAGTGAAATGCCTTTATAGACAGCCTGCAGCTTTCAGACAGCACTTTGATCTCTTCAGACAGTAATTGCTACCAAGCCAAATGTTAAATACTCTGCTGTTATTTCTCAGGATTGTCCTTGTGGCGCAAATAGGGGAAGCTGAGAAGAGGGAGAAGAAATATCACAAGGCGCAAAGGCATCATCCTGTCACTGTTCCAGTCACTCCTGAGAATCACCCCACTTAGACCAGAACACCTCCAATTAACTCGCTAACTAATGCTGCAAATGTCAAGAGGTAATTACCACAGCTTATCTCTTTTAATAAAACCTAGTTTTCAAGTGTCCCTTGCAACTCCATTCCCCAGACACAGCTGGGTCTGTGCTCCTGAGGGCTTAGACAAGAGACACCATTACTGCAGTCTCACAAGCTGCTCTGTTTCAGATCAGAGGTGGTGGCAGTCTCTGGGCATGGCAGACCTGAGCTGATTCAGCTCACTTTACCCAGAACTGAAAGAGGGATGAGTGATCAGAGACCTGCATGCGTTTGCCATACAGGAAAAATTCACTGACACAAGGCGTAACAAGACCCCAAGTTAGCCAGAAATTTGGGATGGATCTGCCTATTTCGGATGGATCTGCCTATGCCCCCTACAGCATCCTCTCCAAAGAGGCCAAAAGATCTTTAAATTAAAAACTATGCTCAGAAGAGAAACAAAGATAATTAATCAAGAGCAAGCAGAGAAGAGGGAAAAGAAGGAAAAGGGTTTATGTCCTCTTCTCTCAGTGCACACCAAGTCCTGGCACATGGTTCTCCTTCTGCATGGCTTGAGTTACTCAGGGAAACAATTCCTGCCAAACTCTAGAATTTACAGTGCCTTCCCCTGCCTCTAAGAGCCACCACACTTTTCATGCTCCTCCTCCTTCTCCTCCTCCTGGTAGTTTCCCCTCACTACCCTCCAAGCTGTGGAGTTCACCTCTTACTTGCTCTTCTCCCTCCACCTCTTTTTGCAAGGGTCCCACCAGACCCAGGCAATTCTTTTTAAAAAGAACGTAATACAAGTGTGAGCAAGGAAATAAAAAGAATATTACTCTGCACCACAGATCAAGCGATCAGTTGAGACACATCCTTTGTCCCAACCCTTCATGCAGCTGCTTTTCCCTGTGGCTGCCAGCTCATGGAGGCAGGAGCCACACATCTGATTCATTCTGGGATAAATCATGAGCACTGGAGTGCCACAGAAACCCCACATGATCTTATCTCTCTCCATATTGAGCCCTCTAAAATGCCTGTGTGGAAAGCAGAGACTCTTGCAACTGCTACTGCAAGTCTGAGCAATACTTACAGCTGATTGTAATTCCAAGCTCTACACCTCTTTTCTTGGGCAATTTAACGTGGAAAGTACCGCTGCTGGGTATGACAGACTCTATAAAGCCAAAAACAGACAAAAAAGAAAAAAGAGAAAAAAGAGAGTTTTCAGTTGCATGGATGGTTTCTTTGGAACCAAGAAAACAAGCCCATAAAGCACTGCTTTATTGGTTCAAATAAGGTTATCTGAGGCCCTGTGGACTTCAGGTTGAAATTTGGATTCTCATTAAAAATACATGCTCTGAACATCAAGTGAAGTGCTCACATCACACTGTATTTCAAGACTGAAGCAGCTTTGTCAATGTAAAAGGAAAAAAACACTTCTTTTTTAATACAAAGCTGCACTTTACCCCTAGCCTATAGCTTTGGCTCCCTCCTGGCTTCGAGGCCATAAACGAATATAAATATTATTCCTATTAATGGGCAAATATTTTAAGCGTGTCCTCTTCATCTACTCCTTAGGCTTATCTCAGCCAAGCAACTCGCACAAAACCTTTACGAAAGAGCCAGAGGAGGAAGCCTCCACCTCAGTGCACGCTCGGTCCTCACAGGGCTTCTCTCCCTTCCCTCTGAGCCTTGTGAATTCTCTCCCCCCTGCGGGTTAGCAAAGGCACTGGCAGAGTCCTGCGGGCAGAGAGGAAGAGCAGCTCCTTTGGGAACCAACCTGCGACGTCGAACTCGATCTCCAGCAGCACTTTGTTGGTGAGCGCCGCGTCCCGCAGCAGCTGGTTGGCCTCCTCCATGGTCCCGTCCTCCGTCGCGATGCCGTTGATGGACAGGACTCTGTCTCCTACTTGCAGCAGTCCACACCTGCAGGTCACAGTGGGAAAAGAGGGAACGGGAACAAGGAGACAAGGAAAAAGAGGAAAGGAGGAAAAAAACAACCCCACAGCCAGCCATGAGTTACTTTTGCCAGGCAAAGCTGTTACAAGGCAAACAAAGTAGTGACAAATTCTGTAGAAGTGACCCCAAAGAGAAAATAACTCGTTTTGCAGTGCCCATCCCAGTGTCCCCAGAAGGGCACAAGGAAGCAAACCTTTGTGGGTTTCTAAAGTTCAAACATACTTTGCTCCTAAATAACCATTTCTGGTCATGTTTTTTGCAACAACCAAGGGGGAAAAAGGTAGCCCTCACCTTTCTAAAAGTCAACACCATGGCTGAGAGATGAGAATGACAAACACGGGAATGTGACTTCCTTCCCTATCTAACCACAAACGGCTCTTCCCATACACCTGCACCCTCTGGAACACAAACTAATGGCACTGAAAATTGCACAGATTCCTCTACTTAGTACAGGGCAAATACTGAAGCTACAATCCAATAAACTCACCAAAATGTCTCAGCAAATTGGATAATCATTTATCCCTTCTAATTGCATTTCTGGAAGCCAAATGTACAGTGATACTGTTTAACTGCCTTGAAAGGGCAATATTATTCCAGTGTGATAGCCTGACAATATAACCACAACTGACCCATTGGGGCTCTCGGTTTAGACCCACTCTCTCCAGGAACAGAGATCAGTAGGATTTTTACTTTGGAAGGAAAGCATGATGGCGAGGCTCTGTTGGAGATGTACTGCTACAGCACAGTTTGTCTCTTGGGACCCCCCTGCATTTATAAGCAAGGTGTTTTTCACACATTCCTACATTCAGTACCCACCCACACTCCCTTTTTTTTACATATACTGCAACACCAGCAAGATGATCCTTCAAGTTATCTCCCACATTATCTTACTCAGCTCCCACCTGAGCTGGCCCATGGCTCTACAAAAAGAAGACTGCAGTGTTCCCTGTAACCATGGGAAATTGCTCATCTTCCTTCTCCTCTATCGGCTGTTCACTTTAACTACATCTTTTTAGACTTTCCACTGATCACCTGGCTGTCCACTTGAGCAGAGCTTGGGAAACCATTCTTCACCCATCACTAACATTAGCTGCAGAGTGGTCTCCAAAAGAGGTTGAAGGTTATGGCATCAAATCTAAGGTTCCCCTCAAAATGTGGAGTTATTTTACCACAAAGGTTTTCCAGAAAACATCAGTTATCCTGTTTTGAGCCTTCTCCAGAGAATTTTTATTCCCTTCCTGTTTAATGATCAAACACATCTTTGCTTTCCCCTTTCTTTCACAGATACCTCACAGAAGACAGCTTGTTTTTCACTAAACCTTCCAGTCACTCTTCATCACTCACACCCAATTCAGCTGTAAGAAAACACAGCACCACAGCTTCCAGGCACACAAAGGCATCAAAGGCAACACAACTTGGCTGTATTATTCACCTCCAAACAACAGGATGTATATGAAAGGCCGCGTTATCAAGAAAAAGCATACACATCTGAATTCAAGACAAATGAACAAGCACAACAGTTTGTGCCAGTGGCCCATCAAAAGCTGAGGTAAGAACAAGTTTGGAGAGAGCCTGGGGAGGTCATTTTACTGGTACAAAGTATATTCACACTTCTGCCTGAGTTCATGCCATCCATGGAAAAACTCTAGCTATTTTATGAGATGCAAATTCAGAGTTGTCTGTTCAAGGAGACTTGGATTAGGACAGACAACTCCATGATGTATGAATGAACCCACCTTAGCAAATAAATTACATCAAGTTTTATTACAGTCCTTTACTGGGCTTGTGGCTATGCAGCCACATAGATGCACTTAGAAATATCAGCTTATAAATACAAAGATGGCACAGAGTACAACAGAGATGACTCCTCCACCACCAAGAGCTCTCTTGCTATGGCCCCAGTGTACCTTTTGCAGAGGGATCAACAGCTGCATCACTCAGACATCACTGTCATCTCAAGGTCACAAAGGGACACAATCCATTTGGCACCACTGTTTCAGCCACAAGGGCTGGGAGCTCACAGGATACTTTTACACTGCATCAAAGCAAACCTTTGCCACCCTTCCCACCAGGGGTGCCTTCTCCAAAAACAGCCATTTCTCTTCATTCAAGGTGGATTTCCCTGAGTGTTTTACAGCCAACAGCTCTGTTAGGCCAGAGGTATTTTATTTCTTTTATTAGCCTCAGTCAATCACACTTGTTTAAGCCCTGGTCTTGCAGGTTTGTAAAAGTTTGTGATGTGAAGCCACAACTTTCTGGCTTCCTCTACAAATAGAAGAAGGCCTGAGGTCATTTTACTGGTACAAAGGTTATCCCTTGTTATCCCTTCAGGATCATTCCAGAGACATCCATTTCCAGCTGTTACATGCCCTTGCATTGGGAGCAGAGCCTGGGAAGCCAAGGGTCTTGCAGAGCTCTCCTTGGCTCTGCCATGGGATCCTACAAGGATATTCAGAGCTTTTCAAAGAGAACACATTTGTTTCAGAGATGCTCAGTCTAACATCAGCGCCTACAAAGTGCTTTCAGACTATGGGAGCAGAAGTGTCTTAAAATCAGAAAGAACAAGAGTACAGGCATCTCCTGGAATGAAAGACAGCCTTATGGATGTGTTGGAGTCCCTGGTGGGAATATCTCCCTGGGGTAGAACAGATTTGCATTTTGCCATGACTCATTCCTTGGGCTTAGAGACAGCAACAGAGCAGTGGAGGTGTCTTGCTTAATACAGAGCAGCACATATTCAAGCCTTGGGCAGGATATGCACTGAAGAGCTCACTCAGCATCATCCACATCTGCGGGGTCACTGCAACTGTGGGGGGAGCAGCTGTGACCGTGGCCACATTGCTGGATGAAGAATCTCCTCCTCTGTGCCCTTACATGCCCCTGAGCTGGCCTGCACAGGTCAGACGTGCACATCTCTGTGTGTGTGCACATCTGTGCCTGTACACTGGTGGGTGGGTCTCTGCCCCTAATGGATCAAAACTCTGCTGACAGCTTCAGCCAGCTGCTAAACTTTGCTTTTGCAAACTATTCACACCCGAAAGCCAGAAACACAATGATCAAACAACTGTGTCTGAGGAGAGCTAGAAAACATGTAGCTCAGCAGGAAGCATTGATTTTGGATACAGGGATGGAGAAGTCAGATACTCTCCCTCTGCTGCCAATGACAGCTGGGGGAGGAAGGACACAAAAGCTGTTGTGCTTCAAGACAGCCAAGAGGGGATGTCAGGCTTCTTCCCCTTCCACCCTCCCTGCTGATAACAGGGCCTGAATCACTGTCTCATTCAAAACCCAAAGGCTTTATCATGCACTCTGGAAACAAAACAACAGGTGGGGAGGGAGGTCTATTAGAGGCTATTTGTAGTAAAACAAATCACAAGTCAGACAGGTGAGAATTTTTGCATCAAACTGCCTGCCACAAGCTAGCACAAAGCAGACAATAAATGTGAGGCAGTCCAACCTCCCTGAAAAGAGGGTGCTCCTCCCTGGTAGTACTCACACTTGCTGGGCACCCCAGGGGCAGCTTCTCCACAGCAATCCAGATGGACAAAGCCAGTGTGGATCCTGTGCTTGTACAACAGCACGTTCAGATCCACAGGTTTTTCAGAGTGTGTGAACACCCAGGTCAGATCCAGACTGCTAAGTCTGATCCCTGTATCCCCAGAGCTCACCTTTTTGGCAAAGAGCAAAAACTGCAGTACAAGAAAAAGCACAGCCCAGCCTCAGCCAGGAGCCCAGCCTGGTAAAGGGGATGAAAAGGGCTCTAATGTCTTGGGCTGCAGCTACAGCAGAACCTCTGAAGAGCAGGGAATAAGGGAGCTTGACTGATGGAGCAAAGAGCTCTGTAAAATAGCAAGAAACAAAAAGTGAAATGAAAACACAAAAATGCCTTTTTCACTTCACTGCAAACCCAGTGCACTTATCGCTTCAAGACGGGGAGCAAAGACAGCATTTTCCTGCCAGCTAGGAAGAGCAGCATGGTTTAGGAAAGAATGAAATACACAGCAGAGATTTAATCCCCAAATCAAATCCAGGCTGCAAATGCAGAGAGGATTGCTCCCAGTCTCCAGAAAGCAGCAGCCAGAGGAGCGTGGATGCTGCTGGGTGGGCAGCATGAGGGCGAGCAGCGTGTGTGACACATCAGAGCCAGGCAAGGCTGCACTGCCAGGCACTGCTTCTCCTCCAGGCTTGGCAAGAGGATAAAGCAAAGCCAGGCAGATTTAAGCACATCTCCCTCATCCCCTGGGACAGCAGGCTTTGTTGCTGCCTAATTTATAAAAAGAGTTTGGTGCTTTGCAATATGAGCCAAGTTTGCCCACAATAGAGGATAAAAAAAACGTGTAACACCATCACCTTAATTTTTAAACCCTGTTTGGAAACAATCAAACAAACAAAAGGCATAACAGGCTTTTGAAATCTCTTCTAACCTGCATCAAGACAGCTCTTCTTCCTGTGCCAGTCCCTTGTCCCTGTCCTCCCACAGACACAAGCACCAGGCACTCCTGTTCCACCTTGCCTCTCCATTGGCTGACTGGAGAGGCTACGACACAGACACTGGTCTGCACAGCAAGGACTTGCATTTCATTTTGCAGACACTTCCCCTGCCATATGAGTCTACAACTCCCCCAAGAGCTGTTTCTCTGGGCTGGCTTGGAGACATCAAACCTTCAGCATATGCTGATGGGGCCATCAAAGACTTCTCCAAGAAAGGGTCTGCCAGCAGACACTTGGGTACTGCCACGTTGCTGCACCTGTGGCACCCTTAGGCAGGACAGACCACAGTGGTAATCACAGGTGGGAAGAGAAATGAGCACAGGGGCATAACAAAACCAGCTCTCCTTTTCACCCCTCAAGATATCAAGCCATGCTAGGACTTGACCTGTTTAGTAACAAAAGCCTTGCCAGAAGACACCTACATTGTAGTGCACAAGCACTTGAGCAGACTCTAAATCCAGACAGCAAGAGTATTGGGAGCAGCTGAACTCCAGGGCTGAGGCTCCACCACTGGAGGGGTCACTGTTACCAGTGTCCTCGGGGGTGACAGAGCACATTAAAGCTGCTCCTCCCTTCTGCACTTTTCTCAACATTACACAGCCAAAAGCAGGAGGGATTAACTGCAGCACCTACCTGTTCCTCAACCAGAGCCCTCTCTCTATGGTTCAAAGCCTTGTCTTTAAGTCCAGTTTATATAGCTGGGCTCTGCTACGATAAAATCAGTCAGAAAACATTTTGCAGGGGCCACTTATTTAGACCTTTCCCCTTTTTGCACCTATATAAAAGATTTATCTTTCAAAGAGGAATTAAGAAACAAAACAAGGGAATGGGAATGGCACTCTCACACAGACACACGCTCCCTTCCTCCTCCTCCCAGACCAGCCGCAGCCTGGTGCCAAGACGTTCACCTGGGGTGCGAGGGAGGCCGCGGTCAGCCGACGAGTGCAGAAATGGCAGTGACAGTAAACCATGCCCAGTGAAGAATGGGAGATATTACAAGGATGATAGTAAATATCTAAATGAGCCTCTGAGGAGAGAAAACAAACCAAACCATGAAATGTTCAGCAGCAGCACCATCAGCATCCAAGGGCAAGGTCTCTAACCTCTCTGCCGGGCTGTCAGGCTCAATAAAACGGACGAGAGGTGGGGAAGACAGAGTTTCAGTAGCAAAGATGCCTCCCTGGAGCTGCAGTCCGAAGCCATTCAGAGGGTCTCCCCTGAGGACCACCTCTGTCGTCTCTGTGTGGACTATCTGCCCGCCAGGACCCACCGTGCTGGAGGCCAGCGACACTGAGAGGATGAGAGAGGCAGAAGGTCAGGGCAGCCAGGTCAACATAACAGCCTGGGTCACACACCTTGGTCTGGTGGTGGTGGGGACAGTGACCAAGGATGAGGGAGGCACTGACAGTGCTGAGACAAGCAGTTCTACCCCAGCTAACAGCTCACAACAGGGACAGCAAGGCAAGCATGTGTGCCCCCTCCAACCCAGCCCAGCCCAGCCCAAGGCTGCTCTTACGTGAGCTCTTGTGCTCCTTCTTCTTCTGCCTCCTCCTCAGCATGGTGGTGCGGGGGCTCATGGGGTGGGAGCTGCGAGGTAGCGTGTTGGAGTTCTGGCACGGGAATCCCTGCGCGTTCATGGTGGGGGACGAGAAGTTGGCAGCCACCAGAGCTGGGGAAACACAGAGCGAGTTAGGGACATGCACAGGGACTGCAGCAGCAGGTTCACTCACCAGCACTGTCACCAAACACCTCACGGCTTTGGAGCAGCTCCTCCTTTCCAGCTCCGGGCCTCAAGACCCAAGGAATGTTTGCTTCCCACAGATTGGACACAATGCAATGCCTCCCCTTCCCTATCTTACTGACACAAGACGAGAAACCTGGGGTAGTACAGAGCTCACTCCTGACAAGAAGTGCGTCTACAGATCTTGAAGCAGCCATAATCCTGCTGTTAACAAGCTGGATGGCACTGGGATTGAGCTGGATGTGTTGCTATATCACATTCCTACACGAACCAGAGACACTCTTCCCTGTCCCACAGCAACTCATTTTTGCTGTATGAAACCAGGCACAGGAACACGGGGATAGAGGATGGGTGCATGGGTCTGCCCAGCACACTGCTCTTGTCCCAGTTACCAGATCTGTGTGTGCTGGGCTGTAGATACTGATTTTGTACCTCAGCACTGGGCTGTGGAAACAGAACCAGATGACCATGAATGACCAGATGACCAGATGAACCATAATGATGAGGAGGAAATAAGTGACAAGCCACACTATGGACCTGAATATTAAGGAAATTGAAGGGCACAATAAAAATTAACATGCACAGGATGAGAGAAATGCCATGCACTGAGATTACATTTGCAGTAATCCTGTCCAGATGTCTGGTTCCAAGTGGGTGTCTTGCAGTGTCCAGGGTGGTGGGTGTGACAGTAGTTGACACAGGGGTCCCAGCAGTGGTGGTGGTCACTCTTCTGCACCTTGACTGATGGCATCCAGGGGAGCATAAATCACCACAGGCAGGAAGGAGTAATGAGAGAAAGAAAAAGTAAGAACCATAAGCCAGCAGATTTGTAACAAAGAGCCTTACACTGACTCAGGACCCAACCACAATGTGTCAAGCATCAGCAGCAAAAACACAACCCCACGTAACCTCATGACACTTGATGCAAAGTGGCAGAAATCCACCCCTTTCCCACAAAAAGCTCCGTATCCTGTGCCAGGGGCCTGACTCAGCCACGCTGGCAGTGCACACACGTCATTACCATTTGCAGTCTGTTGTGCGACGTGCAGAAGCTCCATCCAGCCATGAGTTTCCTGCAGAGGCCATCAGCACTCTCCCACAGCACCAGGGAAACCTCCTTGTGCTGTTTCCCACCTTGCTGCCAGAGCTGCATTGACAAGGCTCAGTGCCTTCCCACGTGCCAAGGGCTGCTGTGAGCACTTTGCTTGGCTTCAGCCTTTGGTTGTTCAGCGGCTGCTCTCACACAGGAAGGCACACATGGATGAAAGAGAGGAGTAGCAGAGAGCCACCTCCAGCTCACCACAACAAAAGGGGGTTTATACACCACTGCTTAAAGCCAATTAAGAAGGCCACTGGCACAGAAAAAGGTGCCAATGCTGTGGCAAACAGCAAATGAAAGCATAGCACCAACAGGGCAGAGCCTGTTCAAGGGCACACCTCTGCTTTAACTTCAACCCTAACGCCAGCACATGCTGGCAGAATCTGCTGCAGTGTGACATTCATCATCTGGAAACCCTCTGTCCAGGAACTGCAGCTTTGCAACATCAAGTCAGGATGCCACAAGTCTCTTCTGAAGTGCCTCCAACAGTCCTCAGGCACAGGTCCCTCATCTGTTCTCACTGATGCTCCTTTTGCCCTGGGCAGCACAGGGTCAGTTTGGTTTTTCCTGCCCAACACCACGTGTCCTGTCTCGAATCTCTGCATCATGCTGCCTGAATCTCTTTTCTTCTGAGAGGCATTTCTGGCTAACAAGCAAGGCTTGGAGCTGTTTTATTCAGCTAAGCATGGAGATCATCCCAAGGCAGAGCATCACCACAGCCACACATTATCCCAGGGTTCTTAACCTCGCAGACACTTGCACTGACTGGCAAGCACCTTCCCAGCATGACATCTCCTTCTGCCTCTAGGTCCTCTGAGCAGGCAGAAGTGCCACCAGCACTGGCACTACCAGAACCTTCTGAGGGTGCAAACCTGGGAGAGGGAGTTATTTTGTTTAGTGAGTCCACCCAGACATCTCCTCTAAAGGTCATCTGTTAGTGCCTTGAACAGCAGAAATCCATTTTCTGTGGGTGCATCACAGGCATTAACCATTTAGGTTAGATTTTCCAGACCATATAGTGATTATATTTAGTCTTTGCTAAATATTTAGTGAGTTTAGCACTTAGTCTATCGAGCTTTTAAAAATACACTTCAAGCTCTGGGGTTTCTATTTTGTGTATTTTCAAAAGTAAATTTGGAGCCAGGCAGCTTTTAAAAACAACAATCAAATTAGCTATATCTAGACAAAAAGAAAAGTTCTTAATTAAACACTTTGAACATGAGGGGCAGAGCTTATGGGCATATATACAAAATAATTTAATCCACTTACAACAACTAAAACCCTCCCATTTGTCTATTAATTCTTAGCTTACATCTGACAACAGAAAAAAAATGTGCCTTTGAAACTCAGCTGCCAGCAAATTGGGGAAGAGAAGGCACTTTGGACAATTCTGCGAAAAAACCACTACAGCAGCCTTTCCCAATCTTTCACACTTATCCCTGCCTGAGGAAACCCATCCATCCCAGCACTGCTCCTGGGCACCATCTGCTCCCATTGATCCTGTGAGCAGGGCATAATCCTCCCACAAACTCTCCAAGTGCCCCCAGAACCACAGAGAAAGCCAGCTCAGTTTGACAAATCCCATGCTTCAGCATTAGGCTGTATTTTTGTATGGCCACTTCAGCTTCAGATCCCTCTCCACCCTCCAACCAGATGTTGATTGCACAAGAAGCCACTTTAACAAAAATATAATGACAAACACCATGCAGGGACAGGGTGAAAGGACTCGGTAATGCAAGTGCTGAACAGGGAAGGATCTGCATCATCTCCTTCCCTCAGCTTCTTTCCCTGGGCTCCATTATCTTGCCAACCACAAGGGTTTGTTTTTGCAAGGTCCACGTTTCCTCACTATCCCGGTTTGCTAAACTCAGAAAGAGCAGCCTGTGGAGCTGGCACAGCATCCTTCCCTATGATCCCTCATGTGTTAAAGAGTTTAATCAAAAGTGGGAACAATTGTTACATCCCATGAGTTTTCATGCTCATGTGTTGCAATTACTGTCCCAAGTTTGTGTCCTGTATTTCTGCCACAGCAAACTGATCTGTGTGTCGGGGTTTGGGTAAACAGGCTCTGATCACACCGAGCTGTCCTTCTACAGAGCCTCCTTCTCCTGAGCAGCTGCTCAGTGCACATATTCTACAAGAAGACTAGGAACAGGGCACTAATGGAAGGAGGAGAATAGTTCATTTTAACAGCCACTGAAATAGGTTTAAACCTTCCCATTTTTTCTTGAGCACAAAGGTCAAGTCATCCATGCCCTTTGTTAAACTGCTTCAATTCTGCACAAATTGGACTGGACATGTAAGGGATTAATTTCTAGACATG
Organism: Daphoenositta chrysoptera; assembly: GCA_013397915.1. Lineage (NCBI taxonomy): Eukaryota > Metazoa > Chordata > Aves > Passeriformes > Daphoenositta > Daphoenositta chrysoptera. The sequence continues at coordinate 505,822 of VZRO01000110.1, read as the reverse complement.
GAGATGCTTTTAGGTTTTAGGTTTCATTATATCAGTTTAAGGAAGTCTGTAAGATATTTTCCTCCTTTCCCTAAACCACCCTAGAAGATAATGGAAAGACCAGCTGTGCCCAGGACTACTGTGTGTCAACATTATTAAAATGCATGTCCCTGAGAGACAAGTGATTGAAAATGGTGGGAAAAGGGACTGCTACTCAACAGTCACACCCAAAACACCTGAATTACAAGACTGCCAGTGCAGACTGTAACAAAACTGCAGAGAGCTGCAGCAAATATACTAAGGCCATGGTCACAATGAAATTAGTAGGAGAGCCTGAGACACCTTCTCATGTGGAGGGAGGAACTAAAGGTGGGCAACAAGAATGCTCACCAGGGTGAATTCCTAATGGCATTTTACAGGCATTTTGGGCTCGATCTTACTGGAGCCAGAATTTACTTCCTCAGTATTTCTTTTGTATGGGTGGTGGAAACCAGCAGCTACAGAGGGATTCACTCTACCCCTGGCTGCCCAGACACAGCTGCCTCTCAAGCAGGCTGGTCTGAAAGATGAACACTCACATTCCAGCTTTGGAAGTCCATCAGGACCCATCCAGCTACTGAACACATCCTTTACAAAGCCTTACCAGGCATCAGCAAATAAAAACCGAGCTTGGAAATACATTTGCCAGCCAGCAAGGTTGTTTTCCTCCCTCTCCATTAAAGTCTCTTATCTGAGGCACTAAGGAAGTGGCTTGCACAGCACTCAGCACTGCAAAACTCTGGGATTCCCATCTCCAATTTCCCCATTCAAGCACAGATGTTCAGATGTTGCCTCTTTTTCCTATTCACATCCTTGAAGAACGTCATCTAATCTCATACATTTCATCAAAACATCCCTCTACAGATGTCTTAGGAATCTGTTGCCAGCACTCAAAAGCAAGACCCCTTGTAGGGACCTAAAGTGAGTTTTGAGGGTGACCAACAGTGTAGGCACAGAAGACACACCTGTTTCTGGAGGCTTCAAGGGCAGCCTGCTTTGGTGAACAGGTAGTATCTCTAGCTTGACATGTTCAGAAGTGGCAGCTAAGAGCTGAGTTGCCTCTAATAAGGAGCAGTGCTCTGTGCTCGTGCCATCAATGGACAGAATGTGGTCACCAACGTGCAACGCACCACATCTGCAAAGGAAACAGCAGGACAGGTAATTACACACATGGCCAAAACCCACGTCCTTGCAGTCAGGAGCACACACACAAAATTCAACTGAGAATTAGCATGCACATTCCTGTTAATTTCTTTTCATATATTTTTTTTTAATCAAATTTAGCCTTTAGGTTCAAGCGTTACCCAAAATACCAGCAAATATGGTTGCCGTAGTTTGACACTGGCCAAATGCCAAGAAACCATAACAGCCACTCACTCACCCTTCCCTGCCAGAGCTGGGCAGAGGAGAGAAAAAAATTAAACTAAGGGTTGAGATAAGGACCAGGAGAAAACACTCCAAGGGCAAAACAGGCTCAGCTTAAAAGTACAAAGTGAATTTATTACCAACAAAATCAGAGGAGGATAATGAGAAGTAACATAAGCTCTTAAAAACACCTTTTCTTCCCCCAACCCTTCCCTCCTTCCCACCAACAGTGCACGGAGACAGGGCATGGGGGTTTGGTCAGTTTGTCACCCAAGGTTTTCTTCCACTGCTCAGGGAGAGGAGCCTTTCCCCTGTGAGACCGTGGGGTCCCTCCCACAGGAGACAGCTCTGAGAACTTCTCCAGCAGGGTTCCAATCTCAAGAGCAGCAATCCTCCCAAAACTGCTGCAACGTGAGCCCCTCCCACAGGCACACAGCCCTCTCAAAACTGCTTCAGTGTGGGTCACTCTCCCACGGGGTACAGTACTCTAATTGGCCCAGCTTTGGCCAGCAGCACGTCCATCTCCAGAGCCACCAGGGATTGGCTCTGCCAGACATGGTGGAAGCTTCCAGCAGCTTCTCACAGAAGCCACCTCTGTGTGTCCCCCCTCCCAGTACCAAAAGCCAGGCCGTGCAAAACCTACACATTCATGTCTGAGGCAGTGCTGTTGGTGGCTTGGCAAAAAATCTTTTAAGTTTGTAAGAGTGCCCCCTCATAGACAGTCTGAATGGCTGAGGGCTTGCCCAGCAGTGCAGTTAAGTCCTGGGAGGCAGGAGTTCAGCTCAGCAGCACAAGTGAACACAGCTAGTTCTGCACAGCAGCCTGTCCGTGTATCCCCAGGTAAAGGGTTTCCTGCCTTGTCCATCAGGAAAGGGCTCCGGGCTGAAGTTTCCATAACAGGCTTTAGCCATTTCACAGCTCCAGGGCACTCAGACCTGAGGTTTTTAAAGCTCAGCTTTCACATGCACTGAGTTACATTCATTCCTGGTGAGGAGTGTCCACTGCTGGTGGGTCAGATATTTTTAGCACAAACAGTGCTAAGAACATGTGGACATGAAGATTTCAAGGCAAGACTGGGAAGAATGGCTTACAACTAACAAGGGGACAAAAAGCAGTGGAGAAAGGAAAAGCAGAACTAGGAGCAGCCTGTTCAGATCTGTACCTGTCCACCACGCTGGCTGGCTTGATCTTGTCGATGACAATGACCTGCTTGTTCCGGTGCATGGCTGTGGTCAGTGTGATTCCCAGCGTAGACCCTGGAGTCTTTGCTATTTCAACTAGTAAAGGACCAGAAGCATTTGCTACAGTATCTGCAAAACAAGAGAGCACCTGAAGACACTTGTCATACAGCCTTTTCCATCTCTAAATGCAGGGGGTGGCCAACAGTGCTGCCCACCATGTGAAGCAGCAAACCTTTAGCTTGGACATCCTACAGTCCATGTCATGTGGTGACTTAACAAAGAACACTCAGGAAGCAAAACTGCCTCTGCACAAAATCTACATGATAATGAAGAGTATTACAACAACACACTCATGGAAAGAACTCTCCTCTCTCTTTACTTTGGGTTAAATAGCAATATTGAGGAATGGATCGCTCAAAGGCTTTGCAACAGTCACATCAATGGTATTACAAGCACAGAAAAGGAAGATCATAAGGATATCGCTGTTTCGGGCTTTTTCCCAAACAATATAAAAGAAAAGGCACAAGGATACAGGATCCCACTTTCCAAAGCACTCAGAAGTCTCGTGGCTGATGACAAGCCAGTCGACTCCTCTGTGCTTCAGCACCAGCTTCAAAATATCACCTCAACTGCTTGTTTGAGCTCCTCCAGTGTGACAGTGGGGGCAGACACAGCACTGCCAACCCCCTGCTCCCAACAGCCTCCTCTCCCATCAGACAATACAGGGTCAACTCATTTTGAAAAGATGCATCTCTGCAATAAGCTTAATAGATGCTGTAAGTGAGACTATGAAACTCCTACAAAATTGCACCTGTTAGCATAAGCCTGCACCAGACCTATCCATCTCTCCTGAGGAAGGGGGAGGAGAAAGAAAGCCTGTGTTTCTGGCTGATTAGACAGAAATTCCCTCCAGCCCTGTTACACACATTTACTTCCAGATGACCTAAAGCTATCACAAAGAGGTGGAATTCACAAATGTGTTATCACCATCAGACATCCAATGACCAGCACCCCCATGAAAGGTGACACCCCCCATGAAAGCACTCATGAAGTCCCAGATATCCACTTCATAGGAAAGGCCAGCAGAGCCCTCTGAGCACCTGATGCCTCCTCAGCCCTTAATTATTCATAGTAAGGCTTTTCCCTCCCAAAGACATGCTCCACTAAAAATGCTGATGCTACTTGGCTCCAAACCTGATGCATGGCTCATTCTTGCTCTCTGATCAACAGGAGCATTAATGCAGATCTGGGAAGCTAAGCTGCAGCAAGGTCTTTTCTGAGATTTGTTGAAGATGCTGAGTCTCTGGAGACAGAAATTCACGTTGGAAATTCCCCTTGGGGATCAGCCAAGGGATGTTCAGGCTCTGGTCTACTCACAGTGCCATTTTTCACAGGGGAGGAAGCAGGAGGAATGAGCCACGTTAAAGGTTATGTAGGCTTCACATAAAACACTGTTTATTCTCTGATGAAAAGGACCACTGGGGAGATCTGCAGGCCCTGGTAAAAAGCACAGCCTCAGTTTAATCAAAAGATACACAAAGCACCCAGCTAAAGCCTACGGAAGGTGCACTTAAGCCTTTGTTAGCAAAGGAAGCACCAAGAGACTGAGGATCTCTTCCAACAGCAAACACCAGGTATGTGTTAGTTTTGCAGCCTGTGTATGTCCAGCACATATCCTCTAAGGAGGCACATGGATTTATTTCCCTCCAGCTGAAGGGAAGAAGATAAGGAAAATAAAATCATGAGAAGAGCTTGCTGGAGTGTCGGACCTTTCTTTGCAAGGAAAATACCCACTCCTCTCCAGCTCACCCAGCCCTCAAGCTTCTCAGCTTTGCCAGGTGCTTCCCAGGGAGCTCTCAGCATGATGGTGACAGGAACGAGCCTCAGGACCTCAGGGCCAGGGTTATTAGCAGGACTGTGGGAAACCACAGTCCTGCCTCCAGCCCATGGTCACTCCTCCTGCCACACACAGCACGGGACACCTCGCCATCCCTCTTAATTCTCATCTCCATCACGGACGAGAATTGCTCCAAATCCATTTTATAGAGGCCTTTATTGAGGAAATACCAGCCAAGCCTCTATTAATTATTCTAGGGGAAGATTTGGCTCAAATCAAAGGTCAGGAGTCAGCAATCCAGCAATATTTGTGAGGTGTGATTAATACAGAGCTGTTACACTCGAGCTAATTTTAAAAGAAATATGGAATGGGCAGAGCAGGCCATGCAATAACTTCACTGTAAGGAGTCAATTGGCACTGTTGCACTGGCACCAGGAGGTGTTTCTGCACCATCACGCACAGCTACAACCTCCCAGGAGGACACAGAGGGCTGTGCAGCACCTGCTCACACCCCTACACTTGCAGGGTACTCACCACTGCTGTGAGGGATACAAGCAAAACACAGCCTGCTCCAGGTTCTCACTCACCCCAGTGCTGAAGATATGGGAAAGGTGATCACCCCACCACCCACAACTGGGGGCTGCCAGGTGTTTTCTAGAAGATCTTTCTCTCGGCAGCTTCTTTTTAAGGAAATACTATGGGGGTTTTCCTTCTTGCACTAGGTTTCTGAGCCTCACTTGGCTTTGCTCACCTCTCTAAGGAGAATGGCTCTTGTAACCAGCCTGGAAAGTGCAATTGCTTGGGGAATAAGCAACGTGTAACTGTAGGGATGAATTTTTGCTGCTGCAACGCACTTTGGGAGAGAGGAGGATATAGAAAATGAGAAGAAGGAACGGGAAAGGGAAAAGGGGGAAAGGGGGAAAGGGAAAGGGAAAGGGAAAGGGAAAGGGAAAGGGAAAGGGAAAGGGAAAGGGAAAGGGAAAGGGAAAGGGAAAGGGAAAGGGAAAGGGAAAGGGAAAGGGAAAGGGAAAGGGAAAGGGAAAGGGAAAGGGAAAGGGAAGGGGAAAGGAAAAGGGGAAGGGGAAAGGGAAGGGGAAGAGGAAGAGGAAGGGAAAGGGAAAGGGACCTCCCTTGCAAATGCAAACAAAATAAACCAAAAATTCCTAGAAGAAGCAAACTGGGGAGCTACCCCCTTCCTAACATGGCCCAGCAGCTCTTGACCCCAACTTCACAGGCACATGGAGGCACTTAACTTTCTGGGCCCCTCTTCAGGCTGTAGCTCCTGCCACTGCTCGGCAGACACTGACAAGTCACCCACTTGTGGGACATCACCAGCCCTCCACTCCACAGCAGGAGAGCTCCACAGGCTTAAAAAACTTCAGCCAAAAACTGAATGGCTGGAGGGGCAGCCAGGGGAAGGGAGAGGAGGAAAAAGGACACAAGAAATTGCTTTGCTCACCCATCATCTCTGGCAGAGACCTTCCCCCCTTCATGAGTCAACCCTAAAGGCTTGTAGCCCAGATCCTTGGTACATGGCACACACAGATTATTTCCAAAGTAACTATTCAAATATCATTTTCTGGCTGAACAGTTTATTTGTGGTGATTTTTTTTTCCCCACTCTCCCCCATTTTTTAAAAAGCCCATAAGATAAAGTGCAGCCATGGGAAAGCATCCGTTCATTGCAAAGTTTATCTGGCATCAGCAAAGGGCAGAGATTTTCCCGATGCCCCAGGAAGGTGCATGCCCAGTTGGAATTCCTTTTAAATGGAAATAGCAGACTAATTTAATTCCTTCAATGGCCTTGAGAAATCTCAGCCAACCTGACAAAAAGCCTGCCATGGTCCCATCCTACACTGGCCTCCCTGGTGAAATCCCAGCAGCCAGGGGATGCTCGGTGGTGATGGCAGGCAGCTGCCACATCCCTCACACCCAGAGCAGGGCTGGCCCCATGCAGATCATCCTCAGCGCACAATTTTGGCTGGAAAACCACAGAGACAGCTGGGGAATGCCGTGATTCAATGCTCCCCCGCAGCAACCTTGGTCTCTCACCAACGACAGATGCAGAAAAACAACTTTCCCTCCTCAAGGGTCAGCCTGCACCACCCCAGCACATACAGCTGCAGCAGAGAGTGAGCACCATGTAAAAACCTCTGTTTTCCCTGAGGATGAACAGGACAAGCACCACTTCATGGTGGTGTCCCCAGTCCCTTCACCACATTTGCAAAATGGGAATTAAGAGTTCTTCCTTTAAGCTGAAAATATCCCCAGACCACTTTCTGCACCTGCTCTTCCCTTCCCTCATCATCTTCCGGGGGCTGGTAAAGAGAATGGCTGTAATAGTTGTGAACTGGGGACGATGCACTCATCTCCCACTGCAATTATTAGCTGCTGCCTGCAGAGATTGTTGTAAGCAACATGTTCTGTATCATCTTGCCTTAAAAGAAAGCAGGAAAAATACATTCCTTTACAGGGTTGCAGAGAGCACTCTCTAGGCAGAAATTATCTAAGAAAGGGGTGGGTTTTACATTTTTGGGAAGTATCTAGTTCTGGTCCACAGGTTAGCAACACAAGATGGAGAGTCACTGCATAAAACCCTGCTGTCCCTCCACGTTCACTCAACCCTCACAGTTTTAGGTGGCAGAGTTACTCAAGAAGAAACACCAAGACACCAAAACACCTTCATGGCTATTTTTGCTCCAAGTCAGGTTTTAAAACAATCAGCTTTCTGCAACATAGACACCAGGGACTGCACAAACAATAAACCCCCCAAAAGGCCAATTTCCCGTGCACAATTGTTTGCTGTTGTTCAGACTTGACAGCTCCGTGCAAAATCCCGCCTTACCTCCACCTGCCCCGCTCCCTGGAGCAGCCTGCAAGGAGAGGAACGGACATCCCTTACTGCACAGTTACTCCAAAAAAATCATAGAAAGGTAGAAAATAGGTTTTGGGTAGTTTCTGTTTCCCATGTAAGTGTTTCCTCTTTATCATGAGCAGCAGTTTCCAAAGAGAAGCTGCTCCTGTGGTGTGGCAGAAGCCAGGCAGTGTGCAGGTAACTGCAGAGGCATCAGCTTTTCCTTCCAGCTCTTCCATGGAGAACGTGCCTGAGGGGCACACGCTGCCCAGCTCCTGGCAGCCACCCCCCAAGGGACAGCCCCTACATCCATGCTTGTGGAGCTTCTATCAAAAGGAAGGGGAAAGCTTGTGGTGAGGAGACTCAAGAGGAAGCAGGAAGCCCTCAGGGCTGTCACAAGGAGCTCTCTTACCCTGGTGCACATTGCATGGGTGAGTTCTGGTGTTCTCAGCTTTCTTTCCTCAGGGGTGACAGGGTATCACACTCCCTCAGCTTCAGACTCTTTTTATTTTCCTCCACACTGACAAATCAGAAAACAACCTGATTTCACAGACTCCTATTCCTCACTGGATCCTAGGCTCAGGCACGTTGGTCTGGTTTGTGAGATTTGTGGAAAAGACTCCAACCTAGTCCAGCTCATGGCTCTAAGGGAGGCAGAAACCCCTCTGGAGATGTATATGAAACATCACAATCTACTACACAGCTCAATGAGCTTCCAGAACCAACACAGCTTCGAACTCTGTGGTAACCTTAAACTCATTAACAACGCTCCCTGCAGTAACAGCTGTGTGTCACAAAGCCAGCTCAAAATGACTTTACAGTAGCTAATAATAAACCCTTTCCCAGGGCTTGAAACTTAAAATCAAATGAAAAAAAAAAACCCCAACAACCACCACCAACCCATCAAACTTCATATCTACTGTGTAAAATGCTTTTTAGAAATACTCATCCTCTGTCTTTCAGTAAATTCTGTCTTACTTGGGGTCAAGCATTTGATCACCCCTCATTTATTTCAGAAGCAGATCTGAAGTAACATTTCTAAGAAAGGGTATAGCTCCAGAATTAAGCAGGGTCAAAATTCAGAACCAAAGCCCCAGCAAGTCTCTGCCTGCATGCAGCTCACTCCTCTGCACACATTTAATAGCGCTATTTGCAGTGCTCGCAGAGCATGCCAGCCCCCTTTAACTCTGACTTCTCCTGTGCCCTCCCTGCCTACATTAGAAAATCCCCTTTTGCCCTCTCCTCTAAAGCCACCCATCATTCCTATCAAGACACATCACTGCATAAGGGCATTTCAAATGCATTTAACTAAGCCAGCTTTGAACTTTACCCCCTACATCCATGCTGACAGCACATTGCTCAGCAATTTTTCCACTGAAACTGAGTATCCCAATTACTGTCTCTAGTCTCACATACTTTCCAGACAGCCAGAGAAAAAAATGCCATCACAACCATCTTGTCCTTACCCATGATGGTCACATCATACTCGATCTGGAAAAGTGCCTCCTGGCTGCACTGCCGCAGGATGTTGAGGGCGTCAGCGTGGGTCATGCTGTGCAGAGGAATCCCATCCACGCTCAGCAGCCTGTCCCCAATTTTCAAGGACCCTTCCCTGTAAGAAGCCACAGGCAATTCTTTTTTTAATGTATATGTATTTATTTATGCTTAGATAAGTAATCTATATATCTATATATAAATATCTGTATTTATAGACAAATTTGCTATATATCTATATTATCTACATGTAAATATAAAAGCATATATTATTTGTGTGGGTACACACATGTACATGTGTGTTTATGTATATATACACACACATTAAGAAGTCAATTACTCTCATCCCATAGGATGAAAGAACACTCCTTGGACAATAGTCTGGGTTATTTATAATACCAGGCCCATCATATTAAATTATCAGCATGAGAGCAGATAGACTGGCTCCTGCTTTCTAGCACAGCATCAGCGATTCAGCTGCACAGGGCTAACGTAGGGGCTGCCTCTGCAAGAGCAGTTTCTGCCTTTAACTACAACATCTGCACTGGGCTGTGAGCAGCATGTCCACCCTCCCCACGCTGCTCAGGTGCCACAGCTCCACTCCATTCCACACCAGCAGCGTGAGGAGCCCCGGGCAGGCAGGGAGGAGGACAGGACGGACACACGGGGAGCGTGGGGACAGCTGCTGGCCTGTCCCGGGGAGGCAGGTGGGGAGGTGACACGAGCAGTACCTGTCTGCAGGGCCGCCCGGCCTCACGTAGGTGAGCACCAGTGGCCTGGACTTGTGCCAGTCTTCGTGGGCTCCCCCTGTAAGCAAACCAGGAAAGCCGTAAGTCACGGGAGGTTTGCAAGTCTGAGTGAGAGCGCTGAGAAAGAGACATTTATCACGGAACAGCTGACACAGGCTGCCAGCTCAGTGACTGCCCTGGATTAGGCAGCCGGCTGTCCTTAGAGGCAGCAGGGGATCCTCTCCAGGACACGCTTTTACTGCTTAGCTGAGCTTTTTGTCATTCACCTTCTTACTTTTCCCACTTTGCACCTCTGCTTCTGCTTTTCACTGGAGAAGCTACTAACCTCTCAGCACAAAGCCAAAGCTGTTGCCTTCTTTGTAGAGGGACACTTCAATGGTCTTGGGAATAATGCCAGCACTGCTTTCTGGCACTAAAGGAAGAGAAAAAGACCCAGTTACCCCAGATAAACCTTTTTCAACCACAGTGCAAAATAATATCAAAACTCATCCAAACATCACTGTAATGAAAGTCCAGCCCAAAACCTTTTATTTTATCTTCCCTGTCTGGAAGCAAAAAGAGCCCAACCCAGACACGTGAACCTTTATGAGAGCCAACCATCATGTTTTAGGATGATTTCACCAGCTCAGTATTGTGCATCTCCCCTCAAATTTGTCTTGGTTAATACTTTGACATTCAAGTAAAACCATCTCGTTTATCAACTGGCTTTAATGCATTCAGCTTTTCTCAAAAGCTTCTGCCACAGATGGAAACTTATTAAAAAAAACAGCAGCAGCATAAGGAATCAAGTCACCAGCTGACCTTAAAGAAAATGAAAATCCCAAATCCTCAATGCATAAAGTTGGTTTTTTTCCCTTACCTCTCATATTTTGGATTTAAAAAAAGATTAAGTGGATCCTTTAAACTGATCCTAGGGGCAATTCAGTAATTTTATTTTAAATACACAGTACTATTTGTACAAAATACAAAATGTACAAAGTAAAGAGAAAAAGAAAGAAATTGTTTCCATCTCTTGACGTCCCCTACTATTTAATGATTTATTGCACTACTGCAGCAAATATGGGACAGTTTCCCAGTCTTCTTCCCAGAACAGCTTGGTCCACTCTGAGAACTCCTAATTTTCAAACCAAGTGCCATGAATGGCCACAAGGACAATCAGGAAAAAAAGACCAAGAAGTTGACTTGGAGCTGAAGGCTGCCCATGGCACATCCACAGTGCCATTCCCCTTGGCTCAGGAGGGGGGTTTTGAAGCAAATCTCCCTACTGTCCTCACTGACTGCATTCACCCTTACTGCCAGGCACCCTGAGGGCTTGCAACCTGCACCCAAATTGGGCTTAGCCCAGCCCTCAAGCTAACCCAAAAGACATACAGTGGAGGCATGGTACTGCCCTGCAGGCAGACAGCCCTGGGGACCAGCTACAGTGAGGCCAAATAAACCTCCAGCCACTGTCCCCACTTTGCTCCTGCTGCTGTGCACAGACAGCCAACAGGGACACAGCCTAGAAATACTCCAGAAGAGAAGAGTTCAGGGCACAGGAAGGCTTCCAGCTAAGGAGGGGTGATACTCAAATACCAAGGAAAGGGCATAAAGCATCCACAAATGAGTTCAGAAGCCATCCAATTTCTGTACTAAGCATCGAAGTATGAGGTGCTGCAACAGCTTTTCATAAGATCAGTGGGAGCTGGGAAACCGAAGCCAGTGTTAACACAGGGCTTCATTTATTTATGAAAGAGATGAAACAACACAGCAGCCTGAAAACTAGACTTGGACTTGCAAGATCTCTTTCAAAGCAGGAAATTACAAAGTGGGCAGAAAAAGTCAAACCCACAAGCACAAACTATTGAATTGCACTGTATTTCTGCTCTTCGCCCAGGGAAAGACAGAGAGACAGAGGGGCAAGCACACACAGCAATAACAAACCCTCACAGCAGATAAAAGCCCACAATTAATTGGAACCAGGCAATAACTGACAATTCCCTCTATTTTGCAGTGCTTCTTTGTTTGGATCATTCATAAACAGCCCAAATAATCTCACTGGAGAGAAGTCACTATCTCAGTGTGCTCTTCCTGCTCATTCAAAGCTGAGGACATCTCGCATCCCTGCTATTGATTGAGCTGGCACCACTCCTTGGCTGGTAAGTACAGTTTATCAGATTCCTGATAAGGAATGTCACAGGGAGTAAGGAAGACCATGGAGAAAGGTTAAGAGTGGTCATCTCTAGGGAGTATGAGAACATGGAAGACTGGAGCCACAGCTGGCTTTACCAGAAGTGTATGCAAAAGCTCACTAACATTTACAGCAGAACAGAGGGGAATGGTGGATACAGATTCATCTATTCCAGATTAGATTTTACTCTTTTTTGGGCTTTACACAGTCATTTCTGTATTCAATACTTTTCATCTAAAGGCAGCAGCTACAGCAAAGCTATGAAGTGTAAAATAGCTTCCTATCTGGGGCAAAATGTTTAGATTTCATTAGTTTTGTTTTTCCTGTCATCTTATTTTTAGTTGTTCTATTTCTTCTGCCCAATCATCCTCTGATTGATCTGGGTAAATGAATGAGTAATAGCTGGGGAGATTGTATTCACAATGGAAAGACTGTGATGAGAAAATGTATCGAGGAATTTGTTTCAGCCAGAAACATCAATCACCAAAACAAATGAGGGCAAGAGCATATAGTCTCCCATGACAGGACACAGGCCCAGCTTTCCAGAGCTGGAAAGCAGATTGCTTCAGTTCCCCTTCTAAAAACACATAACACTTAAAAGAGTCCTGAAGACTAACAGCACTTGCCACAGTTCAGAAATGAGCATCTGGTAATACATGTTTAAGACTGAATTAAACCTCCCGTAGCCACGCTCCGAAAGGGAAAACGAGAAGCTGAAGCAGCATCAGGAGGCAGATTGGCCTGTGCTACTGAGTCACTCCGAGGCAAGACAGACCTAATCAGCCATCCCCTGCCAGTGTGCATGAACAGGCACCCACTGTGCTGGAAAAAGCTCTCTGCCCCGACTGCACACAGCTCTGCAGCCTCCACCGCCCGCGCGAGCAGATGAAGGCAACGGCAAAACGCCCCTGGACACTGCCTGGGCCACGGCAGCTCTGCACGAGCAAGTCCATCTGCACCCCAGGACAAAAGGCAGCCCAGGAAGGAGAGCAGCGCTGCCCAGGAGGCACCCACCGGCTGGCGGGAGCTCGTACTCCACTTCCAGCACCACCCTCTCGCCCACGTTCTTCAGCAGGCTGATGATCTCGTCATGCCGCAGCTTGGTCAGGTTGATGCCATTCACCGACTTGATGTAATCCCCCACGTTCAGCTGGTCACTCCTGAAAAGAAATAAAATAAAAAGCAGCGGTAGCACAAAGTCTCTGCGACTGGCACAGCTGGTGGGTAACTGGGGGGCTTTCTGAACGAGCCACCAGCACTGGGCTGATCTCTGCTGTCTGATTGCATGTGTCTGCTATCAGAGGGAAGCACTAAAATTGAAGCCATCTATCTTTCCTGGTGGCAAGTTTTCAGATCTGTACATGTAGCAACAATTGCAGGGTACGTGTTCACAACCTCTCTTTTATTGCTCAGTTCCCATTCATGTAGAGCAATCAGTCAAAGAAAGCACACCAAGAGCTGTATGAAAAAAATCCAGCAGGGAAAGAGAAAACATCTTTCCTTTTGCCTGTTTTCTGCAAAATTGTTCAATTACTCTTTCCTTTTTCCTGCTTCTTGGAGCCTTTCTTTGCCCATTCCTTTTCTGAGCCAATAATGTTACTTATACACTCAGTATTCAGAACAGATACAATATTAAACCACTTAGCTTGATCAAGATGTATTGTACCATGCAGCTCTCCTGACAAGGCTGCCTAATTTCACAGAATCCCAAAAAACCCTACACAAAATTTCAGAGCATAATTGCACAGAGCATAGGAAATAACTCAAAATAGAAGACGTTCTACTTCCTGAAGCAACAACTTGCATTCTGGGGCACTTGAAAAAAGGGACTTGGGTGCCAACTACTTTAATTATAACTCTATTCATTCAGTAGCTGGAACATGCAACTATTCCTCTCCATTTCTGCTGTGCTCTCTACATCCCATTTCCATTTCTCACCTTGCAGCCAGTCCTCCCGGCCTCAGATTGGAGACTCTTGGCTTTCCATCTTTGTCTGTGCCACCTGAAATGGTTAACCCAAGGGTGCTTCCTTCTTTCTTAATCAGCTCCACAATTGTGACCCCTCTGAACTCCTCTGAAAGATCACGAATAAAGACAAACAACTCAGTGGAAGGCACATTCCTCTCAATCCCAAGGACACCCTTTTCCTACAGGTGTGGGAAAGCAGATCTGGGATGATTTGTACAACTAGCATGAAGAAAAAACTTTGGTTTATTTCAAGTTAAGTTGTAAAACAGAAGTGTGTCCTGGTAGACCCACAGCAATGCTTACATGCAGGTCCGGCAGGCAGGACCAAGAAACACAAGGCAGAGGAATAAGGGCTTATGAGAGTAAAACTTGTGTTTCAGGATGCTGGAGGCAGTAGAAAAATTCAAAACCAGGGTAATGGGATCTCAGCAATGGTCCAAGAAGACCACCTCAGGAAGCATGTTTGCTATAGAGTGGGGAGGGCAATAACAGAGCTCTCTCAGGAAGCCACAGTTACACAGGAAGAGGATGCTGTGGACCTGCAGTAGCTGCCTGGATGGACAGAAGAGGGTGGATCTTAAAATACTGTGATTAAAAAAAATATCATGAGACATCAATATAGTTGGGAGATACAGAACATAATGTAGAGATGGGTGAGATCCTGCCATCATCAGGGGGAGGAGGGGAGCATGACCTTGATTCATTCCCAGCAGTTTGCTCACCCTTCTGCACCCAGTCCAAGTCAAGCTCCCTACTACCACCTCATCTGCAGCTGGAATTAAAGACATCAGTCACTTCTACACTGTGACTTGTTCCATATGCACTGCCTGCCATAGCAGGTCCAGATTTAGGGGATGCCCACCCCATACCTGCTGCACCAGTGCTGCTTCTCTGGGTGCTGCATGCAGTGCACACTTTACCTCTTCTAGTCTAAGACAACACTCCTGTCTGTCCAGCACCTACATATAAACCCAACCTGGTATCAGTTTTGATCTCATCACAGATCATGTCTGGGTTTTACAAAAACAGAGTTCCTAAATTATTCCAGCTTCTGGATTGGGCATGGAATGGGCAGTAAGTGAGCAGGAGAGTCAGCCCTGGCCTAAGGAAAAGACCAAGAGCTTGACTTGGCAAAAGGCAGCTCTGCAATACTGCACATAACAGACCTCACACTCTGCTCAAAGGGGGCTAGCCCTGGGGCAAATAGGATGACTTCCAGAGCCAGAGCCTCCTCTCAGAAGCTTTTACACAATTTGTCTATAGCATTATCCATCCACCTCCATTGTCTCAGTGTACAGACATCTGCCACGATTTTACCGGAGGAAACCAGTCACCCTCACACAGGGCACCTTTCTCCAAGACTGTGCAGGAGAGGGTGCTGATGGGCACTGGCAGCACACAACAAACAGCAGCCCCAGAGATGTGGACAAAAACCCCATGTTGCAAATGGCTCAGGAGTTTGTTTGCACAGCAAACCTCATCAGGCTTAAATTAGATGCTCTGTTTGGAGAGGGAACAGTTGATACCTCTTGCACACTGATTTCCAGAGCAAGGCAGGGCCCCTTAAATAGCATATTGACACAGAAGATCCATGCTGGTGCAGGGCCTCCTCCATCCATCCAAAACATGGGCTCCTTTGGCACTGTGGTGCCTCATCACCAGCACTTTGCTCCTGTTCAAAGCCACCAGGACACCAGAAACTGCAGCTTGCTCAGAGTCCTGCCATGCACTACCCGTTTTGTAAAGCACTTCCAAGAATAATCTGTGCACTTGATTAACGTGAGTAGGGAACCTCTTTGCAATCTAACTCCAGTCTGGCAGGCGTTTAGGCACTGCTGGGCACCCATTTAATGTGGTACTGGCAGCTCCTTGTAAAAATGTCAGGTCCATAATACTTCTGCTCTTTAAACGCAGTTTTGATCCCTTGCCAACTGCAGTAAGTTAATTTTCAATTCACCAACCCGGGAGCCCAGGGGCTGCCAGAAACTTGGGGGGCCCTCCACCGTGCTGGAAAGAACAACATCCAGCACCATCCTGCAAATCTCCTCTCAACTACAGACATGACTGAGCAACACAGATGGTGCCACAAGGGGAGATTATTAGCTTTTCAACGGGGTTTAATTTTGATTCTTGGTAAGTGTTTAAAATGAGAACTCCCAGAGTGCAATTACCCATTGTTATGGGTTCAAGGAGAAATCACTGCTCCAAGAAAGGCAAGTCCCTGAGATCAATATCAAGGTCAGTGATAAGGGATTTTGACCTATGCCTCTGTAAATCTAGTGCCACTGTCACACACCCACTCAATATAAAAGTGACATGGTTAAGGAGGACCTGGTCCTTCAAGACATAGTCTTTAAGCACCATGTATGAGCAGCCTTGGATTTCTTCTGATGGCATATATGATTGGATTTTGCATCCCTGGGCAGGAAGAGCACCTGAATTTTTCCCTCCCAGAAACTTTGCCTTGAGCTGGGATTGCTGGGCGCACTGGCTCTTGAGAGCCTCTCCCCATCCGGGCTGCACTACAGGGATAATGTGATACAGAATATCCTCTGGAACAGCTGCTGAATGATGAAGCAATGGCAAAAGGGCCCCGCTTCCTCCCCATTACCAAGAACACACTAAACCAACCCTGTGACTGGGTCATTAGCAGCCAGAAGCCTAAATCAAGCCCCTGGCTTTCCTAGGAAGGAGACGAGCTGTCCAAGGCAGCCCATCCAGACCTGCTGGATCGCTGCTGGCACATGAAGCCCAGCAACAACAGAGGCAAATGAACTACCACTTCTCCACTTCCTCTTCAGCCCCCGGGGTGTTTCTGCACGGGAAGGTTTATCTCACACAAAAATTTGCTGTGACTGACTAAATATCAAAACAAACTTAGTCAGACGTGGGAAATACGAAGCTTGCCAGACACTGCCAGTCTCCCTCCCTGCCTGATGAGCTCAGCTATGGCAGCGTTTCTTCCCTCTCTCCTTTGCTGCTGTTTTCTTCCTTTTTAGTGTCAGTGTGCAGTGCAGGAATAAGTCCTTTCCCAGCTCCCTGTATCTACCATCAACAGCCCCACACAAGACAGGGATTGTACCAGTAATACACCACTCACTGAGATGAGTTACTACCATCCATTTCTGTCCTCCAGCAAAAGCTTTGCTGATAGATGCACCGAAATTAGTGTTTTGAGGGTTTTTATCCATTTTAGGGGTATCCAGGTGAAGTGTAATGGATGCCCCAATGCTTTGGAGCAGGAGCTGATCCCCTCCCTTACCTGGGATGCTTTGCCTCCTGGAGACCAGGGCTGCGTCCATCCCACCAGAGTCCTTGCTCCCCTTCGAGTAAGGGCCATCATCTGTGAGCAGAGCAAACACAGAAGCTGAAATTAGTACCAAAAGCCACAAGCAACTGAACCAGAGCGCTTTAAGAAGTTGTCGTGGTGACACCAAAGTTGGGATGAGATCTGTATCACAGACTGCAGGCAAGAAAAAATGTTACCAGCCCCAGCTTTGCACTGCGCCGTGTGGGCTCTCACCGTGTTGAGAGGGAAACAAGAAGGCAGTAATGTTATCTGATTTATTCTTCTTGGAGCTAATCTGCTGGGAGAGAACAAAATTCCCTTACTCCTATAATTACGTGGAACAGCTGAGGTTAGAGAAAGCTGGGGCATTAGTCTCACAAGTTTCAAGCCTGTCATTATGCTTGTGAAGAAACTTACGGTCTTTGGAAATGGACTTATACATCAGGACACTAACAGGGCACTAAATCACTATACTTGAGTGAAATTGCCTATTCTTATAGATCCCATTATTTCAAAGTCACATTTTCCTGCTGCTGTTGCAGCCTCTGTACAATACAGAGAGCACCTTCTTTTAAGTGATTAAAAGAAAAAGAAAGTCAGAGTGAAGAGAGAATAGCATTATACACTGTAAATACACTGTCCAGCATAAGCTGAAATTTAAAGCATCTAAATATCTTTGTATTCTCCTATTGGAAGACTGCTACAGAGTTATCACAGAGCTTATCTGCAGAGAAGGCAGCATGCTTCTACAGATCTCATTTCCATCCATCTAAAATGTCTATTTTTATGCCATTTCCTAAAAAGCTGGCACTTTTCCAATCAATAATTTCCAGTAATTTCCATGTAGTACCAAATAACTCCCATTCTCAGTGACCACATTCTTGAATTTTTCAGTAGCTGTGAAGGTTTAGAAGTTGTACATGATAGTATAAATATAAGTTACTGAAAACCTTATCCATTTATTCCTGTCCACAGTCCTTAAATAAGCTACATTTAAGTTACAAAGAAGTTTTTGTCTCGCTCCATACAAAGTGAACAAAAATTTTAGCTGAGTTCCATTGAAGACAAGGGTCTGTAGAGAAAGGACTCAATCCCAATGATCAGTTAGCCAGCAGCCCACTTTCCCCATAAACACAAAAAAGATGGTGTAAATCTTAGTCTCTCTCACCAGGAGGTTTTTCCTAATATCCTGCTTTACCCTCTCTCTGTCACCCTATCCCTGGCAGAACTGCAGAGTCAGGTTAACAGGGATTGTTTGGGAGTATACAGCAAGGTGGCAATTCCCAGGGGAGCAGCAGGACAATGCCAATCCTACTGCCCCCTGCCCACATTCCCAATAGCTACAACTGCCCTTTATTGCTTTCCCAAATGCAGCAGCACATTGGAAGAGGAACCCTAAAGCTCAGGATACCCAGCACGAGGCTCCTTTTTCAACACTGAAGGTAATTGTGCAAAAGCACTGACAACATACCCTGGGCCACACAGGGCTGGAGCTTCTCGCTGGCCCTGGAGCATCAAGGGTGCCTTTGGCCCACAGGACACTGCGGAGGGCGAGGACCACCCCAGCCTGCAGCTGCCTTCCCCATGAGAGCACTGCTGCCAGCTCTGCTCCAGGTAACGTGCTCGAGGCAGCAATGCGGATGGGATCCCTGCATTCCTGGGAAACCACGCAAGATGGTTCGAAGCCAACTCCATAATCTGCTGGCAAACTAGAGCAGTGAACCATCTGTTTCACATAAACACACCACCCGGACCAGACAGTCACCAGCGCCCTTCTGCGCTTCGCTTCCCCATCACAACCCCGACCGATGCTGATGGGAAACCCCAATTCGCTACTGGTTACCCTTCCTACCCCAACAGCTGTTGGCAAACGTGCCTTGGCTTCCCTTTGAGCAAGGAACCAGGTTGCCTGTGCATGAACAACAGCTCCAGCAGCAGCCAAGTGGCCAAGAGCAGTGACCCGAGCTACAGGCCCTGCCGGCAATCAGCAACGCCCTCCCTGCCCCATCCCACTGCTACAGGCAGCGCCTCACCCAGCAAATAATCAGCACCACGGCTCCCCTTCTCCTATTGCTCCTCTGTTCCAAAGCCAGTTGATTATGTAAAAAATGTTTGGATTTTTCCCCTCATTATCTGGCTAAAATGTCTGAACAGGAAAGGAGGCTGCCACATGCCGAAATGGGAACTGGCATTTGCTCGCAGGAGCATTCCCGCCGTGCGCGGCTCTTTGTTCATTTGCAGCTGATTTCCTGCTCTGCCACCCAAGCTGGGAATAATGGAGCCACTTTTTCATTAGCTTTTTTGTTTGTTTGTCTGTTTGTGCAAGGGGTTACGCTGTTGTTTTAAAAAAGGAACTCCTTCTCTTTGTGCTGTCAGTTATTTCTTCTGCCTAGCACAGCACCAGTTTGGAGGTGAGGCTGGTAACCCCCCTGACTGCTCAGCCGGCCCACATCGCAGCACCAGCCCGAGCACTGAAAATCCGTGAACCCCTCTTCTCCTTCAAATTGGGAAAATAACTCTCTTTTTTTAATCCCATGCAGGTTCTTTTTGCAAGCAATCCGTGCTGGAGCTATTAGAGCTGTATTTTTCAAGCTTTTTCTCTCACACCAAGAGGGCCAGAAATCTCCCAAAAAAAGATTGTGTAATTGAGGGTTTTCAAGCAGCGATGGTAATGCTGGCTCTAGACCTTTCAGAAAAGCTCACCAAGTACATAAGACCTTCAATAAAACTGAGATTGCAACACTTTCCATATATTGATCCCATGGGAATCTGTGAAAACATGAGAGTTCCTTCAAATCTTCGACAATAGTTTTTACTATTTACATTCCTTACTAACACGAGAGAGAGGACTTCCAAATCCCTACACCTTCACACAGAGCTCTGAACTCTCCTCCCCTGCAGAAGCATTGCAGAACAGTGATACACGTCTTGTACAGTGACCATAAAGGAGAGATGATCCCCATCTCATTCCTTCAAAAACAAACTGGACAGATGAAGAAGCAGGAAAAATCTCCATGCTTTAGCTGGAGGGCAGGAAGAAAGGAAGGTCAGGGCAGACTCCACTACGATGCAAGCACAGGCACCAGGATGTCCTGACATCAGTTAGGTGCCAAGCCAAACTCTGTTAAAATGGGGGAAAAAAGGCTTCCTTGGAAAGAGCACTGATTTAGGAGTTCATTATCCCTGCCTGTGGGAGGGAAAAGGAAGGTTTGGGGTTTTTTTTCATTTAGAAGAGCTATTAGTCTATGTTATTAGCAGAGATCACCTCTTAATGAAAATGAGCATTGGCTAAATCAGATTCTGTGACAATTAGGCTGCTGTCTGCAAGTTGTTCAGATTCCTGGATCGCTTGAAGACAGTTCCTGCAGAGAAAGTGCATTAATCTTATGGGAAGACCAAGAGGTAAAACCTCCCATTTGTTTAATGGAAAAAAGACAGTTGGAGACAGTTATTTTGCTACAGGGTAATTGCATTCCTTGTTTAGAGAAATGAATACCAAACCAGCATTAAGAACCAAAAGCTGTTCACGCTAAGGCAAGCCGGTCTTTTTTGCTAGAATAAAAGCATGAGGCTGGAAGCAGAAATCCAAATGACTGAGTGTGATTTGATCCATTTTGAGGAGAGTTATTTCTGTAAGTCAAGGGAGGCATTTATCTGTAGTTGGGCAAAGAGCAGCCAGGGGTACACGAGCATGGGTCAGGCAGCCAGTGATGATTCAAAACTGCGGCCCTGGGAGCAAACCTCCAAGGCCTGGGATTTTAAAGATCTCTGAGTGCCTCAAGAAGCAGACATGTACTTCAAAAACAAACTATAATCACCCAGCTGCATCTTTAGGCGTC
This sequence comes from Daphoenositta chrysoptera, assembly GCA_013397915.1. Classification (NCBI taxonomy): domain Eukaryota; kingdom Metazoa; phylum Chordata; class Aves; order Passeriformes; genus Daphoenositta; species Daphoenositta chrysoptera. The sequence continues at coordinate 485,059 of VZRO01000110.1, read as the reverse complement.
TCATCACCTTTAAAAAGTTGATATATTACCAGAAGGAGGGGCAGGGAAAAGTGATATATCCATGCACACCCATTCTGAATCTCCAGTTGGTGTTTAGCTCCCCCATGACACAGCCCCCACTACAGCCTGGCCAGGGGCTGGACCATCATCATCAGAGGGCAGTAACACAATCCTTCCCACTCTCCCCAGGCTGGCACTCCACAGGCAGCACACCCAGAGGCGTCTCATGCACCACGGATGGATTTGGGCTGTGCCCAGCTGCCCCTGCAGCACATCTCCCCGAGGGCAGTTTGGGTTATTTCAGCACCACCACAGCAGGTGGGGACAGCAGTGTCAGCTCTGCACAAGAGCAGCACAGCAATGGCCTCCCATCTTCACAGCACTTAGCCTTTAACATGGGAGACAAGTAGGTCCAGAGAGCCCAGGACAGGAAAACAAAAAGCCCATTGAATGCTGTTACAAAGAGACTGCACGATTTCCTGAAACTACTTAATTATGAAGTCCACTGCAGAGCAAGAGCTCCTCCCATGTATCTGCTTCAGACAAAAGGCTGTTTGCGTGAAGGATCCCACCTTCTGCAAGCCTTCCTCAGCAGGTGGCTTGAATTTTCTTCTTCTCATGTAAATCCACAGCTCCTCAGGCCCTTGGAAAATCTGTACATGAGTTCACTATAAGCAGTACAGCTGCTCAGTTCTTTTCCCATCTCTAGAAATACACTGCTTTGGCTCTCTACCATGAAAGTTAAAGAAAATTAATAAATAGAACCCAAAGAAACAGATAAAACACATCTGTCAGTGATCTCTAGACTGCTTTTCCTGAAATACTGCAAAAGTTGAGCTAAAGCATAATCCTGCCCTACATAAAACTCGTCCAAGCATATAGCAACAAATACACTAAATCATTAGACAAGATAGTCCATGCTGCTGTGAAGCGCTTAAAACCAGAAAACAGAAAGTCACTTTTGCTTTAGGAATCTGCACCACAATTTCATTACCATCACACTGATTTTAGCTTGCTGCATCAAAAAAAAAAAAAAAAGAAAAAAACCCTCAACCCAACCTGGAAAGGCCCCAGTGTTTCCTCACTTTTATTTCTCCAGGAGGTGGGGCGGGGCTTTTGGAAGAATGCCAGTGAAAAACCCAGCACCCACCCCAGCTCTACCCCTTCCCTCAGCCCAGGGCACCTTCCATGTGACTCTCCCACAGCACTAAGCCAGACTCAAGCAGCACTTTGAAATGCTTTTCCCTTCCTTTGCGCCAGGAAGATTAAAAAAAAAATCCCCTTAACCAGTGAGCTCAGGCTGAAACAGACGGAGTTATTTAGGGAGCAGCTCCTCCCTAATTTCATAAATACATGTATCAACAAATCTGCTAAAAATGGCAGAGGTTGCCTTTTGTGAAGAAGAGCCTCTCATTTATCCCTTTACTGGCAACAAATCCCCTGCCAGCTCACACTCAGGAGACACCCAGAGGCAAATGAGGACTTGGGGAAGTTTTCTCTTAGCTTCTCTCATCACAAATTTCTGAGTGGACAGCCCAGGAAAACAGCCATGCTGTACAAGAACCACCCCTGCTGGAAACAAAGCCCTTGCCCCCAAAACAACTGAGCTTTACCCAACTTTCCCAGATAATTCTGGGGAAAAAGTTGTTATCAACCTGCTGCCAGTCCCTGTGCCAGCCCTACTGCAATGATGCTGTGCTCCCAACTCTGGCCTGGGAATGTGCTCCATCAACCACAGCTTCTTGTGCCACCAGAGGCTCTTGTGGCAGCTCTTCCAGCCACTTGTGTATTTGCTCCTGGCTTCTGAGCCAGGGAGAACTTGTCCAAACTTCAAGGTTATTCCAAGAGGAAGTTGTACTTCTTAATTTCTTCTCCTCAGTAGACACAGTGTGAAATTCAACTCCCCACATCCTCCACGTCTCTCCTTCTTTTCTTCTGTATTCATTCACCTACCAACCCTTCTCAGGCATGTGCAATTTCGTAACACCTGCTGCTGTATTCACAGGAATCAGTTCTAGGAAAGATACAATAACCTATTGTTCAACAGAAACTCCGTGCTTTGTTCTTCTGGGTTTTTTTTCTTTTTAATAAGAAACCAAAATTACTTTTAAAGGAACAATTTGTTTCAAGCAATCATTTTCAACTGAAATGCTGTAGATAATTATTTGCATAGCAGTGGCCTTTATGGGACCAAGATATGAGCCAGAACATGTCCCTGTTACCAAGCAGTTTCGCTTCCAAGGGATACCAGACCGTATTTCTTACCCCCTGCAAGACTGTAGCAGATAACACTGACGGAAGATTCCTGCTTCCCATGAAGATGTGGGAAGAGTTTCTGCATTTAGTAAACAAGTTTTGTGTGCACAAAACCCATTTAAGTTGGGTCTGCAGAAAAGGCAGGCTTTGGCAAGGTTTAACCCACATCAACTTTCACAGGATATTAAACACCTCTCAAGGACTGATCCAAGTCCCATCTGATAAGAATGAATGCTGGACTCAGCTTGCAGTGCCCACATCTGGTGCTCCTCGTGTTTTCATTAAATACATTACATTCCAGAAAAAAAAATATAAGAGGAAGAAATGAAAAAAACCCACAATTTAAGAATCTACAGTCAACCTGCCATTACAGTCATGTCTTTTATATACCAGAGCCATTGCTACAATGCATTGTTTGTTCCCATTATTGCTTTGGAAGCCAGCACAGAGTCATTTTATCTAATCAGCACATCCGAGGGACTCTGTGATAGAGGACCTGGAAGTAGTTCTTAATTTCCACTCAAGCTGTACTGAGAGATGGAAGAAGAAGTACTTGAAAAAGTGACTAAAATGTTTTATTAAACCCAGCTCCTTTTATTTTCTCTCCTGGTTTTGTGTGAAAATTAACTTCTTATGCTGTTCATCTACTGTCCTCTGCATCTCTGGAACCCAGTGGTCAATATCCATCAATATCCATCAACCTGGAGGGGAGAGAGAGAGAAAGTGCAGCCTGAAAGAGGTTTATAATCTTGTAACTACCAATAAAAATGTGTTTTGAGTAGAAAAGACTCAAGCAAAGAGCTGTTGTGCAAACCAGATCTAGACCAACTTCACCACTCATTTTCCTGTGCATGGTAGGGAGGAGACCAAAAGATAGTGGATGCAAAACTGTTGAAAATTTAAGTGTTCCTTTGGTCTTCTGTTCACAGAGGAGCTTATGCTGTTCTTTTGAATTGGCCTGTGATTTCATTTCTTTCATTTAAAAGTATCAGAGATCACCCTTTCCCAATTCCACTGAGGATATGCTTTTGTGCATTAAGTTGGGCTTATTAAGAGCTGCTTGAGGGATTTCACAGGCTGGATCTTCAGCACAAATAGCTTTTCCCAAACAAAATGCAAGAATCTTCACTTTTATCCAACTCTTCCAAACAATCCTCTAAAAACCTTCCCACCAAGACGATCCCTCTTCACTCAGTGAGCCCTCTCCAATTAACTTTTCTCAAGCAGTCCCCAGCAAGATTTGAATTTCTAGTGTTAAAAAATAGAAAGAGAGAAATGGAGAGAGACTTCCCTTCCTGCAATCCTTCTCATCCTCCCAGGCATTTTCAGAGAGTTTCATCAGTTTATATTTATGGATGACCCAGTGGCAGAGGAGCCCCTGCAGTGCCTCACCCCCTTGCAGGTCATGTGCACGCACAGACTCACACAGAGCATTCACAGTAATTTGGTGCATGAGAGACAAGAATAGTGCAGAAACCAACTCAATGAGATTATTATTTCTCAATGGTTCTAGTGCCTGAAATGATGTTATTAAAGTTACATTTTCCAGTCAATCTGGCAATTTCTCTTATTAAGCAGCGTAGAGTGTACTGGGAAGAGTCCAAGGCTAAGCTGGAAAGATGAAATATTGCTGATCTACTGATTGCGTTATCTGAAGAAACTACCTTTCAAGAGTAAAAATTGAAGAGGAATAAGATACATTTCAGACTGATCTTTCATGAAAGTTATCCAAGTTAGCAATTGTAATATGTGAGAAATGACCAATAAAGTGGGACATCATTCCCAAGGAAGAATGCCTTGATAGATACAACTGGATTTATTAATCTAAGCAGCAGGCAGCAGTAAATCCTAGCTGGCATGGGAATCAATTCTCCCTATTAACTCCATGTAAGCTTCCAAACTTTTTCTTGAATATGGGGGTGGATATGAAATGCAGCCTGCTGAATCCAAACCCTAAGGACTTACCTTCTTTCAAGCACCAAGTGCCACGCTAAGTGACTGTGGAGTGAAATCAAATTTAAAAAGACAGCTCTATTGGGGGTTTTCAATCAAATGAAATTAAGTACTGACAGTTTATTAGAGTTTAGCACTCAAATCACTGGTGCCACCTAAGCCTAGAGGCCATTATTACTTACTTGTTTAAAAACCCTGGAGTTAGTCAAAAAAGGAAAACAAGCTTTGTTTTAATGAAAACCACCATGAATGATTTCACCACACAGGGTTTGGCTCCAAGGTACCTTCCAACTTAGGCAGCTTGTCAAAAGCTTGTGCTAGCAGGCAAAAGCTTTTTTTTTAATATGTATCAACAGTTGAAGCCAAAAACATTATCAATGTCCATATTACAAGATATTTCATCTTGGTGTTTTGTTGGGGTTTTCACTGTCTTACCTAATGCTGGGGTTGGACTCACAGAGGTGCAGGGAGGAGATGGGGAGACAGGACTCAAGAGCCATGGCAGTGCCAAGACCTGGGCACCCTCATGCACAGCCTGGATGGGAACATGAAGCACAAATCAACAGCTTGGGGGTGACAGAACAGGCAGAAGTCAGGACTTCCATCTTTTTTAATGGAGATCAATTTGCTGCAGTGATAGTGATAGTAAATTCTTGGACCTATTTTGCTTTTTACAGACTCCCTTTTGATCCCTATCATGATTCCTTTAAAAACTGTACCTGTTGTCTTTCATCCTCCAAGATCTTACAAAAGAACTGCTAAATCAAGAGGCTGTTAACTTTCCAGGGAGCAAAGGAGTTTAAGAAGTACAAGGTAGTGCTGTACTGAAGAGAAGGGAGAAGGCAATCTGGTCTGGTGTGTGAGCGTGGCAGGAGAGCACAGAACTCTTCTGCGCAGAGGTAGAGAGCCAGAATTTGAGAAGAAAAGCTATAGATGCATCCTAGACATTGGAACATGTGCACATCCTCTCTTTCCACTGAATGCAAAGAATTAACCACCTGGATATTGTGTTACAGAATGTCATGTCATGATGGATGGACATCTTCCTCAAAAGCATTTGGCACCCCTGAGGCAATTCAGAGGATGGTTCACAGGAACTAAGCTCTTTGACCTGTATTGTGCAGGGTGGGAGATAGGTTTTGAACGGCTCATTCACAACCCAGTCTTTAAAAAAACCAAAACAAAACAGGTGAAGGTGCCATTTGGGATTAAATTGGCTGAAAAGAAATATCACCGTTCAGTGAAAGGGTAATTTTTGTCCGTAATAAGTCTTTTCTGCAGTTCTGACCAGCTCAAAGCTTGAGATCCCATCTCAAATGAAGCAGAAGGATACATCAATATTACTGCAGCAGAGACAAAAAGCAATCACTGACAGAGTTCCTTAAGCTACCTTTTTCTGGTGAAAAGATGTTTAATTTCAAACAGAGGAAAACTGGAATACCTACTTCCCAATACATACCTGGACAGGAAGTAAAGAGATAGAGCATGAGTTCTGAAATAAAAGCAGGAGTAATAAAAACTGTCATTGGATATCTTTCCGTTTGTAAATTAGGGGCTTGAGACAACAGTTTTTAATTCTGGGCTTTGCTACAGACAGGTAACTTTTCCCAGTTCAGCCGGTAAATTGTCAAGAGCAAATCTCTTGTGACAGGCAGTAGACAAAGCAAAGGAAAAACCATTGGATTCACCAGACAGGGAAGATGAGGTGGCAAAAAGACATTGTGCCAATATTCAGCCTGGTAATCCTTTAAGAAGAGGGACTTAACTGTAGTTGTAATGCCTTTTTTTGTTTTACTTCTACAGTACTTTAAAGAGAGTCCTTGTTAAAAAATTTAATTGTGTGCGCCAAGGAGCACGTGCAAAATTTTAGCACCTCTAAACTTACAGCAGTCCACGTGGAGAGCAACTGAAGAGAGGTAAATCAAGTTTAAAGAAACCTTTTAGAAAACGTAACTCCTTAGATGAGTTGGGACAAACCCCTTCTTACAGCAAATCACATCCTGCTTCCCTGCTGTTCTCATCAGTTTGACACAAGCAATGCTTGTTCCAGCAAGATACAACAAGGGGTGGGCAAGGGGAGCCCAGGAGGGCTTTTTCAAGCAAGGTCACCCTGCCACATGTCCAGGTTAGCACCCTCTCTCTGCTCCCAGTTACAAGCCTGCTCTGACTCAGAGGAAAGGCACAGAAAATTAAATGAAGGATCAAATCTGGGAGATTTACTGTGCCTGTTCAAGAGGAGGCTGAGATTGATACAGGTCCACGTGTGGTATGCATCACTCTGTGCCAACAGCAATAAGAAAATCCATGCAAACCACAGGAAAACAAAAACAGCAAAAGAAAAAAAGCAGGCAAATCAGGCAACAGAAGAGATTCACTTCAGTGCAGTAACATTTAATAAAATCATGAGCCAGGGATCAAGGCGTGAAGGGAGCAAACAGATTTAGGTAAAGCCTATCTCCAACAGCTTTTTACATCACCCCATGGGCCAGTGCACCAAGGCATCTCACAGCCAGGTTTGCCAGCAAGGGGGTGATCCCCCAGCTGGAGCCCCCCACTCACAGTGCAGCCCCCAGCGTCTGGGAACCTCTTTTAGCACTGCAAAGACAGCTGGTACTGCAGGGAGGTGACATCACAGGGGAAGACATTCAATGCAGTAGGTGGCAAATCAGGTGCTTTATCCCAGATTTGCACTGCATTTTGATGAAAGTGCTTAAAAACCAGTGGGAGTCAAAAAATAAGGAAGAAGTTCCAGACAGCATTAACTATTTTAAAAGAAGTATTTCTGGCACCCCATTTAGACTTGTTTTCAGCTTATCCACGAAGCTCTGCTAAACCTTACTAAGACTTAATTCCCATAAATGTGATTCTCCCTCAGTGCTCAGCTAAGTAGCAATGTTTCAAAAAAAAGTAAATACCAAATCGTGGGAGTTGGATTATTCATTCATGTGGTAAAAACCATTATCTATGAATACATACAGATGTTCCCACTTCATGACTGATCTAAACATATGTAGATTTTAGACTCTGACACACAAACCATCTATGATGCAGTGGCCCATGTACATGCCCAGGCTGCTTTTATCCTAGACTGTGTCAGAAGAATTCACAGGAGCTGTGTGAGAGATGGAATAAGCTTATAGTTAAAAGACTAAAGAAAGTTTAAGTAAGAGCCTCACTTAAAATGAAAGGAAGGAAAAGGAGAGAAATCAAAGAGTCAAAGAATATCAGATTTAGCAGGACAACAAGATGAAATATGAAGTTTCAAAGCTCCAAGTTATTTGATGTTGGAACTGGTGCAGCCTGACCTCATCAAACCAGCTGTTAAAAATTTGCCTGAATTGCCCATTAAATCTTGCTTCCAACAAACTCAGCTCCTGTGTTTGCCCACTTCTTGCTTCCCATCAAGCCTTGACTTGGCTTCAGCCTCTGCCAACATCCCATCCTCCAAATACATCAAAGATCAGCACAGCATCACTGTGGTGAAAGCAAACATCTGTTCAGTATGAAAGGTGGATGAGACCCCACTCCAGCAGAGTTATTCATGTATTCCAGCTGTTTTCCATGGCTGCCTTCATGCAAACTGCTGTGCTGGTTTCCAGTTGCTTTACATCACACAGGTGACATGAAGCAGGTGGAGAGCCTGGTCTCAACTCCAGCCAGCGCAAGAATTCACAAAAGACATGGAAACTCCTGGTGAAATTCAGAACAAATTGCTGCAAGCTGTGCTCTGTGACCCTCTGAAAGGCTCACAAAGATGCTTCTTATGAGTACCTGTAAGCAGAGACAACCTTGGGATTTTCACATGGAAATCCTGCTCTGTGCAGAATTCAAGCCACATAGTTCTGTGGGTTAATTTTCCCTTGGGCTTTTTTTTAAAATCCAAAACCAGGCGAATCAAAGGATTAGTCAGGAGCAAGGTGCCAGCCACAAGGAGCTACAGGATGGGAAATGGGGACAACTGGTTAAAACAGCACTTGCAATTTGGTGAGAGTCCGAGCTCTCCCGACCATCACAAACGCCAGAGGGACTGGCTCGTGGCAGACTCATGCCTAGGACTGAGGGAAAAGTCAGTTTTGCATTGCCCTAGGCAGATACCTGCTCCCCTCTGAACAAGGGAGGGGAACCTGGATGAGAAGGTCAGAGGCACAGGAGCTCTCCGGGGCTGGGTTGAGCAGCTCCAGCAGCACAGCTCCACCTGCACCCCAAACCTGCCCTCTCCCCATCTACCACAACACCAGGCCAGGCAGGTTTATACCACAATAAGGCCACATGTCTGAAAAGATGCAACACGCACCTGAACGGTTGCAGCTGGGAGTTTTACAGCTTACAGACGATAGGAAGTAGCAATGAACTCAGGAAAATTCAGGTGTAGCTAAAAACTGCAGAGTCTTGGGAAGAGGGAAGATGCATGTGACAGCTTTTCTCCAGGCAGGAACACAGACCATTAAATGTAATGCTTCACATTATGCTTCCAAATACCCACTTAATTTTGATTCAACAAGGCACTTGTGCTAATAAAAATTAAAACCAGCAGGTTCTGTCGAGTGTGTAATGGATGTGTGGAAGAGCAGCATGCTCAGGTATATCTAAAATTAACTATGAGTTCTAAATCTGACTACTTTCCAAGTCCAGGGAAGTCTGGGGAGCACTGCAATCACTTGGATAAAAGCCCTTGGCAGGGTGCTGTGCAAGTGCCCACCCAGCCCCTCACCTCATCAAGGGTCCTCAGGATTGTGGGGGGACAGCCCCACACCAGGTGTCTCCCATTCCCACTTCTCTAACCTCCAGATGGAGTCTGGATTCTCTGAGAGCAAATATTGCCCAGATTTTACTTTTTGCCACTGCATGCCAGAACCAAAGGCAGCTGCTGATGATACATTTCCACCAGTTTTGCACAAGTATGGATGTCTGTGGGTCCATACCAGTGCAAGAGAGCTGCGTGTGTGCTCAGGGAGACGATTGTCTCCATGAACGTCAGATACAGCAGGTCCATTTAATGACTAAACACACATGACTGTTTGCTTATAAAACGCAGTGTCACACAAATCTTCTAGGAGCTAATTGCCTATTATAGCTCATGGTGCTGCTGGAGTCAGCTGCTGAATGATAAAGGGTCCTTTAGAAAGAAGGGAAAGCCAGTGGAGCTCTGCTCGCCCGCCTCCGCCACAGTTTCCAAACCTTTTGTTTTCCAGTTCCTGAAAGGTGAATGCTTATTCCCCCTCAAAAGTGATGGGGCCCCTCTGCCAAGCTCACTTGGGTGAGAAGTTTGGGGATAAACTGAAATACAAGGGGGAAGAGGAGTTTCTTTGATTCTTTTTTGAAGTTGCTATTATAATTAATAATAACAAAATTTTCTCCGTTGTCTCGAGCCTCTTGCCCAGCCCCACAAATCACAGCACCGATCTCTCGACTGTCTCTGCAGCCAGCCTGGAGTTGGGTGATATTTGCCACCACCCTGACACCAGCAATCACCTCCCATGGCCTGGCTACAGTGGCAAGGAGCAGGGAATGGCAGGGAAAAGATTCACTTGCTGCACAGCAAGGACAGGCAAGGGAGCAATGGACCACAGAGCGACACTTGGCTTTGGAGGAAAATAGGAAACAATGAGTGATGTACCCTCTGTCTCCGAGCTCTTCTAACTTCACCCTCATTTTAACTCACAGGTACAAGATTTGTCACCTGGGCTGTCTGATCCAGATCTGTACATACCTGAGCACTTCCCACTGATTCCAGGCATATCTCTGTGGCTCTATGCCAGGATCCCATGTAGTCCACTCCTACCTCACACTCTCATCCCTCTGATTCCCCTGCATGGCTTCACTGCTGCAGAGGCATCAGCTGAGGCTGAACCTGCAGAGATGGTGCCCCAAGATCCCCCCTGCTCCTGGGGACTGCTGGGCTGCAGGCTGGAGGCATTCTAGCAGCAGGAGCAGCAGAGCACAGCATCTCATGGCAGGAAGGAACAGGATCTGTTTACGCAGCGGGTTGTATGGGAAATGCATTACATTATTGAAAAAAAGCCCTTAGCAAAACATATACCTTCATCTGATGCCAAGAGTTTAATCCTACCCAATTGGCACCACATTCCATAAAGAAATTATCCTCTATAAATCACTGGGGCAGGAGCAGGCCACATCCCTCACATTTCAGGGTGAACAATTCACTGCAGTAAGGACCCTGTATGGATCAGCCACCATGCTCACAAGGGGAAAGGAAGGGATCTCCACTGAAATCTTACGGAGAAGCAGATTTATTGCTGGGACAACTCCACCATGTGGGCTGGTGGCACAACAGTGGGGACTGCTGGAGGTTTGACTCAGACCATCATCATTTGTATGGTCATGTAGGTGGTTGCTCAAAGACCGAGGAGCAGATCCATGACGTAGCTTGGCTATTTGTATGGAAATGCAGCTGTCTGGAGCTGTGCCATCCCACCCTCAGCCTCAGGGGAGAGCTCCCTCGGGGCAGGAGCTGAGTGTGCTGGACCTCTGGGCTCCCCAGGTACTGAGAGGGCTCTGAGGAGGGATAGAAGCTGGGAGGGAAGAATTATTTGGGATCTCAAACAAGTTAGTTTACTCAATCTCTGCAAAAAACTTGGTACATGACCTCCAAAACAGAAGCACACTCCAGACCAGGGACCTACATCCCTCCTTTGGAGGAGGATGCAGTGAAGCACAAGAATGCAACAAATCCTGTTTTCATCCACACACCTGGCAGCAGGGAGCCAGGTCATTCTCTTACAGCACAAGTTCTTGCCTCCCAGGACAAAAGTATGTTTATGCTCTCTGAAACTGCTCCATGGTCCTTCTCACCAGTGCTGTTCTCCCCAGACCCGAGCCAGTTCCTAACTTACAGCTTCATTATGAGAAACCACACAAGTGCTAATTATATATGGAGACTGGAAGTTGGAGTACTGCTGGGAAGAAAACCACAATGCTTTCCACCTTGCTATCATGAACCTGCACAATAAGAAACAGATCACTTGTGAGGAGTGATTAAGTTGATCATCTCTTCATCTCTCAGCCACACTAAATAATTTACAGGGCCATTTTGGGACTGACATGCAAAGCAGTTTAACAATGATTTAACAAAAAAGTATGTGATTCCATCTTTTCATGGTTTCCAGGTGTTGAGATCAATTTACTTCACAGCAATTTTAATTTCTGGGCCTTTCTTTTCCCTCCTCCCCACAAAACCTGCAGCTGCCAACTATGCTGGCATCTACAGCAGCTAGGAAACGAATTTCCCTGTGAAGCAAATTCTTCCAGGATGAATTGAATGAAGGCAGAGCTCATAATTGCACATTACTGAAAACATTTCTGATAAAAAAATGGGGAGATATTTTTATCCACATCTCCAGTTGAAAATTGCTGGGAAAGATGCTTTTGAAAAGCCATCATCTCCAAGCATGTAATTATCAGATCCTTGAACAAAAACACACGGTCAAAGGAAAAAAAAAAATCTACTTCCATTGAAATTAAAAAATCGGGGGTGGCAATTGTTAGGAATGGAGGGAGAGAAATTCTTCATCCTGTGTGATTTTGCGCATTTCAAGTGTTATCAGACTGATTTGTAAATCCACAGATTAATAAACTTGGCAGCTAAGAACATCAAGCTCAGTTAGTAATTTTTTTTTCGTTATGAACAGATAATAATAATAATAATATTATAAGAAAAAAAAATCAGAAGCAGACTGGCAGTCAGACTGTCACAGACCCAGAATTTCCTAACGCCCACACAAGCACGTTTGTCTTGAAACTGAATTCTGCCACCTTGAATAGACAGGCGTACAATGACCTGGGGGCCCCATCCTATCAAGGCTTAAGACCATGCCTACCCTGATGGGATTACTCACATGCTAAAAATTATGCAGTAGCTGAACTGACAGCTGAAAAGAGCCTTAAATGTTCTTATGCCTGGTAGCATTCCATTGTCAATTGATGAACGTTGCGAAATATTTATTTTTGCTCTACTTTTTCTTCTCCAGCTCTGCATTAGCACTCCTTTCTGATTATTACTACTTGTTAGATTTAATTGTTTCTTTTATTTGCGACACCTACACATGCCTGCACAAAAAAGGAGAGGTGCCCTTCCCTCCAAGTTGCCAATACCTTTTTCTCACCTTCTGGGTAAAATTGCATGATTTCCATCCTTGAGTTAGGTGGATAACATCACAAGTGACAAACATTGGCATCTGAACACAATCAATTTTAACAGTCCATTTTCAAAAGAAATCAAACCCCACACGCCCTAACATATGCAAACACTTTGGCAGTGCAGTTACCCTTGGCTTCCATGGATTAATAAAACAGAACAAACATTACAAAGAATAATGATCCTGGACATAAAGCCAAAAGCAAGACTTAACACACCACATGAAACTCAGTCCCCTTCTATGGGTCACTCTAAGCCAGAGTGCACCTCTTCCAGTGGCAATGAGATTTTTGTAAGCAGGCTGGCAGGGAGGTTAATGCCTGGGCTGGAAAGTGGACTCCAACAGTTAATGCTGGAGAGAAAACCTCTGCAGCAGTTGTTCAACTGACACTGTGGACCAACATTTGTATTAAATCTCCCTGGCCTTTGCACTGCAAAACATCCTTCTCTTAACAAATCTGTACTAATAACATGTGCTTGAACACAAGCTTTTAAGAGGAAAACTCTGTAACCTCCATACTAGAGGAGAAAAACTGAATAAAAAAATAATCCATTTCTATAGGCTGTGAAAAGCTGTAGGATATTACTTTAATCTTTTTTCTTCTATAAAGAGCAATTTCAGTGGAATGGGTCATCTCTAGAAAAGAGGAAGAATTCATTTTGACTGCACAGATCAGCTCATTTATACTTAAAAGTTTAGTCAACAAAACTTTATAGACCTGGTCACCGAAGTCCTAAAGCCATCAGCAGGTATCCCTAAGACCCTAAGGAGGAGGGTCAGCCACAAGGCTGAAGAATAAAACGCAATGTTCAGCTTAAAAAAACCAAACCAAAACAACATGCTGCCAGAGTGGGGGTGAGAGAATGACAAATCCATCACCCTCTCTTTCACCCTCTCCTGGAGCTATCTGTGTGTGAGCTGTTAACACCAAATGAGGAGGACTAACTGCAAACCTGGATCTACCACAAATAAGTCATGCCCACTCAATTGCTCTCCATATGAGAGCAACGTTTCTGGATAGACAGAAAATGCAAGTTGCTATATCTCAATTTTAGAAACGCTTCTGACACTGTTTCACATGCTATTTTTGTGAGTATGTTTGGGAAGCAGGATACAGATGATTATGAAGTGTATGCAAAACTGATTGGAAAACCACATACTGAGAAAATTCATCAGTTGTTCACAATCAGGAGGGAAAGATGTATTAAATGAAGTTCTGTGGGGACCCTTCACCAGCCTAGTACAGCTCCAAGTTTTCACTAAATGACCTGGATGGTCGCAGAGAGATTGATCTTATTAAGTTTACTGACAGCCACCAGGCATGAGGGGCTGGAAGCAGGCTGGAAAGTAAATTCTGAATGCAGAATGACTCATATATGTTTGAAAAGACAGATGTACAATTTGGTAGAGGGGCATGCGAGCTACCAGACCCAGGCAAGAACAATCTGGTGCATGAAGGATGAGGAAAAACTATTGAAGTGACAGCAAGGACTCTTCAGATACTGCGGGCTGCAAACCAAATGTAAATCCACGGTGCCACGTCATATGCAAGAAGAGCTAATACCTTGGTACAAGTAAGTTGGATATCGTCTACAAAATCTGTAAAATCATCCTTTCATTTTACTCAGCACTGATAAAAGCCTTGGCTTGAATGCAGTCCCCAGGTTTGGGTACCACAGCTCAGTAACGATGTGGCCCAGCTGGAGTTCATTCAGATTGAATCAGTGCAGGCTGCTCAGACATCTGCAACACCACAACTTCTGAGGCTGGGGGGAGAAATGAATTGCTATGCTAAAAAGAAGAGAAGGAGAAGAAAAAAAGTATTATTACAATCTTCAGACATTCAGAAGTGTGATGCACAGAGGGAAAGGAGTAATCTGTCATCTGTGTTAGGATAGGAAGCAAAGGCACAAAAATTACAAATAAGCAAAGCTTTTCCTTAATATTTCAGTTTACTGAATTAATGTGAGCTGATGCGGTGTTCCAGACTGGATATATTCAAATGCATTGTGGACAGATGATATCATAGGTACGGCCAATACTGTCTCAGGGCAGAGGAATTGCACAAACTCTCTATGCCCAGTTTTGGCTCAAAGGAAATTAAGATCAATGATTCAGACCCGGAGATGTTTGTCTTGGTACACACACCCCAGTTAGTTTTTCTCTTAATCTTTCATTTGGCCACAACAGAGGCAAAGCTGACAAGTGACGTAAGCAGCCTGATGAGCAGGAGTTATATTAAATAGCACTATTGTGATGAGTTCTTCAATAAGAAAGATAAAATCTTTCTTCCTAGGAGATTTATCTATGAAGATTTCCTCCTGTCTTATTCTAGCTCCTCATTAGATTTCTATCCCTTTCAGGCATGTTTTTCTCTATTCTTCCCCCTGCTTATTTGGCAAGCAGAGAGAGAACAGGGGAGCTGATCCCTTAAAAAACCATGAGCAGGAAGGGACAGAGATCTATTATCAGGTCTCTTTTCCTGGCCATTCCCATCCTGCAATAAAGGGTGCAGTTTGCCAGTCTGGAAAAAGGGACAGGAAATACTGCTCTCCTTGGTCTGCACAGAGTCCATCTCACGCTAAAAGCATGGCTTCTAATGGCAACAAAAAACCCCACACCAAAAACCAAACAACAAACCCAAACAGAAAAGCACTGAACATCCTCACTCATCTACTGTCTTTGTTCTTCCTTTGCCTTCTATACAAATTGTATTTTAAAAAATCAAAAATAATGAAGTCACCCAAATGGATACATCTGAAAGACAAATGGTCTTCTGAAGTTGTCTGTGCTGTCCTCAATTAACATTTGACTTGGGCTGGTTTGGGATGGGATCCTCTGCGGGTAACTTGGAGCAGCACGAAGGAGATTCAATGAGTTCTGTTGCTCTGCCCCTTCCTGCAATGATCCTGCAGTAAGGACTAACTCAACGGGAAGTTTGCAAGAGCAAGACACAGAGGGTGTTCCTGGACTTCAGAAAGGCCATAACGAATTTTAGGGAAGTCCTCCAATAGCAGGACTACAAACACTCTTGTGAAAACACACTATCACCCTGCTACCAGCAGAACCACTCACTCTAATCAGAAGATAAACATTTCCCCCACCTCCCATAAAACATCATTGCTACTCTGCATTTTCTGACCCTTCCATTCTGAAGGACAAACAAAATCACTCTATTATTAAAATGTCCCACTGAAAAACTTCTGGGAGCAACTGAAGGAAAGAAATCACTAATGCCCAGAAAGCACTTCTGAAATGTTTGCGTCCTTTTTTGAAACAATCCATCTGGTTTCACCCATTCCACTTAAAATGCTAAAACGAGTGATAAGATTGCAATTCCCTTCATTGCTTTCATTCTAGATTTCCAGAAAGCATTCCCATGAAAGCATGGGCTTGGTCCTCAGGAGCACCACAAGCATAAGCACTAAGGGTCTGACACCAGGGTATAAAAGGCTTCCTTACACACCCAGTGACTGCACCATTCCCTTGTACATAACACAACACTGACCCAAGATTCTCAAGAAATGTTTGGGGCTGACATCAGGAAAATTTCTCATTTGATCACCCAGCATCCAGAAAACATCAGCATTTGCAACGACACAGCAATGCTGAAGCACCAGATGTCTCTGGTGACATGTTGGAAGAGCTTCACAAGAGACCCCCTCTGTGGCCGGTGCTGTGGAGGAGACCCCTCCAGCACAGTCGGTGTCAGCCACCTCTGAGCCCGGGCCCAGCTCCTGGCTCAGCCCCAAGAGCAGTGCGAGCTCCTGCCAAGCTGTCTTTTGATCTTTCCATGGAACAAGTGCATTCCTGCCCTGTTAAGTCACACACCCAGACTCCCCCGGCCTATCAGGACTTATCAACATGTCTCTGGCAGCTTCAAAATAAGCCCCCAAAATGCTTCTTGCTGTGCCGGTACTGTAGGTAGACATTGCATCCAGTCACCATCCATAGGATTAGGCAACACAGCCAGACTAAGCTGCTTTCTACCTGGTTCATTTTACCCCCAGATTTAGGGAGGGAAAACAATTTTCTAAAGTTAGGTTCATGCTTTAGGGCTTCTTGATGCCAAGGAGAGGATAAAGTCAGTCTCATTACATCCCTTCAGGCAGTGCAAAATGATTCAGAAACCATAAATTACCGCTGTACTTCCAACTCCAACGTCTTTGCTTTCAGAAAGGAAATGCTTGCATCAGAGTGGAAGACAAGCTCCATGCAGCACATTCAGCTGCAACAAGCAGAGCTACAGCATGCAACAAAGTACCTGAATATTACACTCAGTTAGAAATATAAGAGCCTGTCCATCCTGGAAAGACTAGGGCCAGTATTTGATGTCTGCCCTCTGTAAAGGTGCCCTTCTGCAACCATCTACCTACTCTTTTGCATAAATTAAATAGATTTTTTTTTCATACTCCACAGTAATAGTGAATTGCTCACCCCAGGTATCTAAAACAGGAGTTAGCAGCTCACTGAAATGGGAGATTTCTAGCAGGAGCTGAAATATTTATTAGACAAGGTAATACTGGATTATACAGGAGGTGGGGCAATGGCAGTGATCCCACCACATTCAGCAGAGTCCCTTACCCCCGTCTTCCCTCCCAGCCCCCTATTCACCACTGCTGAATGTCCGGACCATTCACGCATTGATCCTGGAAAATAAAGAGCTGCATTTAGATTTTTTTTTTTCCAAGCCAAAACAGCTGTAAAGGCTCTGCAATATCTGAGTTGCCGTAAGAACAGCCCCTGTGACTGCCAGTCTTCCAGGTGGAGAAGGAGAAGGCAGCCTGAAGGGTACTCTCCAGTGGTCACAGGGAGAAATTCTTTACGGAGAAGCAGAGATATATTTCACAAATCAAAGCAATTAAGTTTGCATGCAGCGGTTTGGATTTGTAAAACCGCTTTCAAAGTGGCACATGAAACTGTTAATGATATTAAAGATGCTTAAAGAAAATCAGATTAAACAAAAGTAAACTACCGGACAAGGGCGGAAAAAAAAACACAGACAAGGCTCACTCACCAAAGTCTGACTGCAAATCCTTTTTCAGTCCACAAAGCATGTCTGCTGTTATCTATCAAATCATTCAACTAATCGTGAGAGCCGCTCGGTCCTCTCTCCCTGCCTGCGCTGGAATCCCTTCCCAGGCAGCCCGGGCTGCCTCCCACCGCCGAGCGCGGCTGCAGCGCACACGCGGCTCCCGCACTTCCCGGCACCGAGATCGAGCACAAACCGTCCGGGGCTCTCCAGTTTGCAAAGACTCAGAAATGTGGCAATCCTTTAGGAAGAAATATCTTTACACGGCTGTTTAATGTGCGGCTCGCCAGTCCTGTGTAGAAATAGGAAAATGAAGGGTATGGGGTTTTTTTTATGAGGCCCTAAAAATCCCGTGCTAGTTCTCTCGGCTCCACTGGCCATCAGGCATTGCCAAGCAAAAGTTGGAAGCGCAGTGATTAACCGGAACAGCTGGTTGAAGGGGAGGCAGCCACTGAACCCTGACGCTCCGGCAGATGCAGCAAATGTCGAGCGGGCGCTTCATTCCCGGCGGAATTCCACGCCGCGCCCCGCCGGCGGAGAGCGGGCAGCATCCCAGCGAGGTGGGCTGGCCCCTTCCTGCCCAAGCCCCTCGGTGGCTTTCACGGGCATTTCAGGCGAGGGGGTGGGGGAATAAAAAAAGCGACGGGAGGAGGGCGGGCAGGCGGTGCTGCGGCGGAGGCAGCGCTGCCCCCGCGCCGCGCTCAGCGCCACAACTTGGCCGGCAGCGGACTCGGAGCCCCCGAGTTAGAGCAGCCCCCGAGTGGCAGCAGCCCCCGAGTGGCAGCAGCAGCAGCAGCGGGACCGAGCACAAGAAGAGGCTGCGACTGCAGTGTTGCCTGACACACTTTCCTCTCCCCCACCCCCTCTTGGCAAGTGCTTGCAGAGCCTCCAGCACCTTTCAAGGCAATGTCAAGCTGCTGTCAAAGCATTACACTGCCTCCCAAACACACACACACGGTGCTCGTAAGGGAATATGAGGCTGCAGTCTTGTGTCCTCCCTACAGCGTTTGCTGAAAACTCGGTTTAACCCTTTCTCGGGAAGGGCGGAGGAATCAGCACGGGCAAAATGCGTGCAAGTCCTGTGTCGGGATTTTGGCGAGAGAAGGCTTTGGGGGCAGTGCTGGGAACCAGCTGGTCACGGGGAGTTTGGCCCTCCAGGACAAGATGCTGCACGGTTTCCCTCGAAACTGCTGGTCCTGCACTGTGGGTGGGGACAGGGCACTGGCCTAGGAAGAAATGGTTGCAGTAAACCGGTGTCTCCTTCGTTTACTGTTAAAATGGAAAAGTTGGCTGACTTGTGTTGAAGAGGCAGAGCATGCAGAGTGTGCCAGCGCCCTGGCCATGGGGCTGTAAGGGTGTGCACAGGGTCAGTCCTCCAGCACTGTGCAGGTTCCCTTCTCAGCCAAGCTGTGAGATGCAAACTGGGCCAACCAGCTCATGGCAGTGTTCTCCATAGTCACCCTATTCCCTTGAGAACCACTGTCATCTATAACAGCAAGATTATACCCACAAACAGTGAAGAGGGATCAAGACAAACATAAACAAAGGCACAAAAGGCATCTACATTTTTGTATGAGGGTCCAGTCATGGTTGATATTGCTGCTGGATTTGTCTGAAAGTGGCCAAGGGGTTAAAAATTTAGAAGGAAGCTCATGGAGAGGCAGAAAGGTTAAGTCTTGTTTCCTTAGGAAAGAAATCAGGATAAATCAAGAGGACCTAAACACATCTGAATGTGCCAGCAGGAAATTTTTACAGACTGGGGGACCATAATTTTGTGTGGAGTAGGGTAACTGGGTTTCAGCCTAATGCCAGAGTTCTTGTTCAGATTGAAATGCAGCAGCATCTCTATTGTGGTTCCAACTCAGCTGTTTCATGAGCGGACAACTTATACAAAAGCAATAAAATTACTAAGTAATAAAAAACTACTTACAAAAGAGATATTTTGGTCCATAATTTGTTTAAAAGAAGTTGTTCAGACTGACAATAGACTTAATTAGTAATTGAGGCAAAATTTATAATTAGAAATCTTTTCACATAGCTATTAATGCTTTTGCTGCAGAGAAATTCCATCTTAAAGGAAAAAACATCACCAGTCGCACCACAAATACAAGAAGCTGCTAATTTGAGAATAGCCCATTGCTTTGGATGCCGTGAAATGGATGTTTCCAAAATGGTGTTTTAAAGAAAAATTAAAAACAATTGTTTGTGTTTACACCATGATAAAATTCTTCCCAGAATATCTGCTGCACAAAGAAAGTGTGTGAGAGGACAGGTCTAACACACAGTTGAAAGCTGCTTGTTTTTGTGGATGAGAACTGGCTGGAGCTGCGCCATTCCTCTGATGCTGGTGGAGAAGGAAGAGGCATTTGGGCATTTCAAGCCCAGAATTGCTGGTGGCATTCATTGAGCTGCTTGGCAAGACACCAGTGCACCAGGAGCCTGGAGAGGATAAAGATGTTTACTCTATGGTTTCTGGCCAAAATCCACAAACACAACACTTTCTTCATGTTTCAGGTGGCACTATATTAAAACCAGTTGAAGTGAACAGCTTGAGTTTCTAATAGGGAACGGAAAGGATACACCACACACCCCAACAAAACAAGGCAGCCCAAAAACATATGGTATGGCATCAAACTGTGTAGGTGTCATAAAAGAGCGTGAGGCATCAACCTAAACTATGGTGACAAACCCGAGGAACAGTATTTAGAGCTTTGATTTTTCAGGAACAGTCTGTGCATTGTCCTGTACCTTCTTGACATAAACTTTAAGCTTGTGTGCTCAGAATTAGCAGCTTTCCAAAAATGCTCTGGCAATATCAGCTACATACAAGCCTCACCTACAAATGTATGGTTTTAAAAAGAAGTTAATTTTGTAGAGGTGGGATGTTAAAAAAGTACTTTCACAGGAAGAAAAGAAAACAAACAAACAAAAAAATCTCAGTTCTGTTTTCTGGCATACTCTGATCTCCTATTACTATCCCAGGAGGAAAGAGGGTTTAGGGAATGCTTTCTTGCACCCCCCCATTCAGTATAAAAAGCTCAAGGAGAGAGCACAGCCTGTGGACAGCCCATGGCTAGAGAGCTTCTGGGTGGTCCCTACTGGAAACAGCCATCCGTGCAGGCTGGTGGCTCTCATCCATACAACTGAAGTGGTGATGCCAGTGAACAAGCCACCACTCTGGAGAAATGGGCATTCACTTTTCTCGGGAACAGGCTGACCTTTGAGTAAAATTCCTGTGTTGTAAGTAAGGAGCATCTAGCCTTCCATGCACTTACATGTACTAGTGCTTGGTTTAGTGTTTCTTGTACCCAGCATATCCTGTCCTGCTCATGAACCTCATACATCTTTCCACAGAGCTGACTCACAAATCCTCCCAGAACCTCGGTGGGAGTGATGCTGCAAACCTTACATGGCCTAAATTGGTTGGGACAACATTAACAGAATACATTTTTATGCAAACAAGACAGGGAGGACAGCAGAGGGAAGATCACAGGCTATTCAGAATATCCATTATTTAGTCCAATGTTTGATGGGCATTTGTAACCATTACTTATTTAACCACATCCAAAAGGATCCTTGTCAGAAGTCACAGGACTGTGGAACGTTCACACAAGATCCTGACATGAACCATTTAGCGCTGAACATGCTCTGAGCCGTGGAGAACATGGAGAGAATCTTACATCACTCCACATCAGGAAGTCTCAGGAGACTCTCTGAAGACAGCTGAATGAACATAATGAACAGTGAGCCACAAGAAAACGATGAGGAAAAACCCCCAACCACATGCATTTACAGAGCGCAGAGAAACTCCAGAGTTCCAACCGCATATAAAATGATATTAATAGCAACAGAAATTGCTTTGGGTTAAGGAAGGTTCAGAAGAGACCGACACAGATGCTTTCTACTTTTTTTAAATTCAGATGTTAAATTAAGATTTTCCATTGCCATCTCCTTCTTCTCATCCTACTTTTTCCCTGCACATCAGGGTCTCCCTGGGGCTGGGGACTCATCTTCCTGCTCATCCACCCTCTCAAAGCTGGCACAGCAGACCCAGTGCTTCTAGTTGTCTTACTGGGAAAGACAATTTTTACTGGGAATTCTAACCATCTCTGCATGAAATCAAGAATTTGGAGAGCCTACACCCTTCCCTCGTTGATTTTTGGTTGCAACAGACAGGGAGGAGGAGGAGGGACAAAAGGAAGGCCCATCACTCTCTTGGTGGAAGAGACTTTACAGCTGATTACCCAGCTACCCACTGGCTGCACATTTGCTCCATTTCATCTGCTCCAATTTTACGTAGTTGTGCTTATTTAGAAACCCCAGACAACTGCGTATCAGCCTCAGGCCTCATCTCTGGTCTAAGCAGATGCCCTGGTTTTTACATACAACCCCAACATGCAATGCACTGTTTCATCAATATATTTTTATGGCAAATGGAGAAGGGACTTGAAAAAAAAATCTCTACGGAAAAGGGTATTTAAACCGCTTAATAATGGAGCTAGAGGAAGAAGCCCTTTATTGTTCTTTTCTTTAAGTGCAAATTCCACCAGCCAGTCCTAAACATTAATTTATTACGGGTAATGAACACTGAAAGATAAATTGACCCATCCAGTAAGCAATTAGAACCCTTGCTGCATGCACACATACAGAGCACTGAGACAGAGACTGCTGCTAAAGGTACTTCCAAGACCCCCATCCATTTCCTCCACCACCAGAGCCCAATAAAATGGTTCCTGCACATTTTTCTGGGTAATCAGACTAGGACATTTTGGGTTGGGGACCCCAGTGCTGATAAGAGAAACAGTGAAAGACAAATAGGCTGCAGCAAAGTACAAGGTCCTTTATTCCCCAGCCAGCTCTAATGATACAAAAGAGCTCGTTCAGGGACCTTGTTAGCAAAGGTCATCCCAACAAAAGCGAATCTTGGCTTTACGATGATTTTTTAAGCCAAATGGAGATGAGCTTGACAAGACATAGCAATAAGCAATTCAGCAGGAGGTTAATGATCCACCAGCAACCACCAGCTATGCCAGGACAAGGTGGGAGTTTATGACCTGGTCCAAAAGGAGCAGAGCTCTGGAAGTTGTGTGCACAGCATCCAAAAGAGGGTTCAACACTTTCAGGTAGAGCATATTTCTCCCATTTATCTCTGCTTCTGTGGCTTTATGTACAGAATGAGCATTTTTTTTTCTGGGCAAAATACACCCCCCCATTTGGGGATTCTCCTAATTGGTATTACTTTTCACCCCCCTCAAATCTTTCATAGCTATGTAGCTGGCTGGTATCCCACAGCCTTGTGACACTGGTAAAATCCTGAAGCATGTGGAGGAACCACACAGACACAGAAACCAAGAGCAGCACCATACCACTGGAGGAAACAAAATGCCTGATAGCTCCCATCTCCCCAGCTTTTAGTGATCCATGCACTGGAATGACAGCAATTTGTTGACAGCAAAAAAAACTGGAGGGCAAGTAAGCATCTAAGCTTTTCAGTGATGGGACTGATTTCCAGTTTTAAGGTCATTAAACCCGTCCAATCTACAGCGAGTACGTGGCAGCTGCATTTGGCACTTCAATATCTGCACCAGTGGCTGCCCTGAAAGGGCCTGTTCGTGATCTCTCCTCTTCAGCAAAAATGCTGTTTCTTCTTTATATTTTATTCATGTCACCAAGAAAGAAAACAGTGATGGGTGTGTTAGCAGCTGGCCAGCATCCACCTTCCTTCTACACTATGGGTGGGCAATTTAGGTGAAGCAAGCTCCAACACAATCAAAATACAGATGAGAGAAAACATATTCTGTCATAGACCTTTGGATATAGAGAGAAAATGGGAAACTGGCACTGCAGCCCTCCAAGCATAGGACACAACCCTAGAGCTCAATCAGCCCAAAGGATGGCAGGAAGCAGAGGTGTGAGCCTGTGGGTGGGACTGCCAAGCACATCAGCATTCCAGAAGCCCTTACTATGTTACGTGCCACAAGAGCTCAGGTCTTTGCAGTAGTAGGGACTGAAGACTTCTTCCTCATGATCCAAAAGGACCCAGTGCTTGAGCCCAAACAAAGGACCTTTCAAGTAGCAGGGATGTGGCCATGCCACATATCGCCCCAAAAGACAGAGAGAGAGGCAATGCTAGAGCCTGAAAGGACAGGTCTTAGTCAGCATCCAACTCCATTCCTGCCTGTGGGAAGAAAAACCTCTGCATCTTCCCCTTAAAGGATTTATCTTGGCACTGGTCTCTTCAGAGGCAATGCTGCCAATGCAGATGGAAAAATAAGCAAGTGGGTCATCAGTCTTACCCGTTGTCACACAGTTTCTTTTCAATGAGTAGCAGTGTAACAATGCATTAACAATAAATGAAATGCCATGTTAACACTAATTTGCATAGTACAGAGCCACATTGCTCTGCTGCCTCTATTCTCTTTCTAAACTCTCCTGACCTGCATATGAAACGAGATGAAATTTAATTGCTGGGGCATTCAGTAGAATCACTGAATTCCTGCTTAATGAGGCTTCATTTGTACTCTGTTGCATCAGACACCTTCTCTCCAAGGTGCTGTATTAACTAGTTCAGATATAAAATATTTTCCAAGGCACATTTTCATATGTTTTTCAACAAAGAAATAGCAGGAAAAGCGCTGACTGCAAAAGACGATATTAGTATCAGTAGCATGATAAGGCCAGTGAAATCCCCAGAGCACCAAGCCATATTCCTCAACCAAAAAAGGCTTTAATGGCTTTTATATCTGCTCTAGCATGCTACCATGCAACATCTATGCTGTGCAACTCTTCTAGAAGAGACAAGGCAAAGCTAGGTGAGACCTGGCCAAGGTCTGTATGGGAGACAGCCAAGAACTAGAAGCAATACCAATAATTTTGGTGACTCAGAAAAAGCACAGCCCACGTTGCACCCAGGAGCCAGAGCTCCGGATGGTTTTGCATTCCGATATCTCAGTGAGCTCACCTCATTCAGAAGTCCTTGGCTGAGGAGGTACCTGAGGAGCCTCAGCCTGCATGGCCAAGCAGTTCCCTGAAAGGTTTCTCCTCTGTTTTTGCTCAGACGTAGCACAGCCACTACCAGCAGTGCTTCAAAGTCGCGTGTAGTGACCAAAGCCACCAAAGCAGGGGACACTAACTCGTGGCAGCAGGGGACACAAGGCAGTGCGGACGGGGTGCCCGGCTGAGCGGGGACACAGCGCTGGACCAGGCCCCGGGCTGGGGTGGGCTCCAGCCCCATCTCTCCCCCCGCTGGCGCGGCAGCACAGACCAGGCCGAGCAGCACCGGTGCCACGCTCAGCGCGGGCAGCAGGAGCACGGGGCGGGAGCCGCTCCCAGAGAGCAGACATGACCCAAAAGGCACCGCAGCGCACGGCCAGCGGCTTCCCAGCGCGGGGTGAGAGCAGGCCGGGCTCCCCGCTGCCTCGGGAGGGCTCCCGGCTCTCCCCAGGCGCCCCAAGGGCGATGCGGCCTTGGGAGGTCCGGAACCCGCAGAGGCCGCGTGTCCTGGGCCGAGCTGTTTCCATCGCCCGGCCTGGCTCCCGCTCCAGCCTGACAACTTCTGCCTCCCAGGCTGGGGCAAGGCAGAGCCACACACGGCTCCGGGTAACCCCCAGGTGCTGAGGCCAGTGATTTACGAAGTATTTTGGCTTTAGAACATGCGGAGCTCCCTGAGGGACTGCAAATTGCTTGTTACTGCAGGTTTGCGAGATGGGATCAGCCTCCCCGCTCGCAGCCGGTCTCGCCGGGAGCAGCTACAGCACGCTCACAGCACTCTGTGAAGGTTTATCCTTCCGCTCGAGCGCTGCAGTAACCTGTAAAATACTGCTTAGGCTCACTCGTCCCCAGCGTGGGTCCACACAACAACAGCGCATCCCTGATAGCTGCAACAGGCCAACACACCGAGCACAAAGTCAGCTTCCCGTTTGCATTGCGATGGGAGAGAGTGGGGATCAGGGTATGGCGTGAGGCAGTCCTAATTATCCCAGGGTAGCTAATTATAAAGGATGTAAATTGACAGAAATAAAGCCACATGGTCAATAATAGTATTTTTTAAAAGCTGGAAATTTTAGCCCATTATCTTTCCAGCTGAAAAGCTTTAATTGAAAATGGCTAATCTTCCAGTGGGTTCAGGAAGGGTTTACAAGCTAATTGCTCTCTTTTCTTTAGGATTAACACTTTGTTCTGTGAATAGGGGTGGAGGGCAGCAGATGTGCAGCCTTTACTCTGTTTAATCCAAAAGCCCCACTGCCACAGATGCTCCCAGTGCTGTGTGGTGGCATAATGGAATCACTTTCTTGCACATAAAGTGGTTGTTCTGAAATGAAATTACAGCTATCTATTAGGAAGGGAACAATAAATTTCCTTCACCATACATCCCCATCACGAAAGACACAGCACTGGGCTGTAAAAATCCCTGATGGAAGTAAATCTTGCAGGAGAGAGAACAGCTAATAGATGAATTTACCATTTTCCTTTTGTAACTGGCAGTCAGTGTCATTTGGACATGGGCAGAAAAGTCATTATCCCACAGAAGTCAGAACATGATCACACAAACCTCAAGGTGGCTGGGACCTGGCTGCTAAACTCTAGGCTGGGAGAAGATTTAAAGGAGTCAGTTGGGGGAATGACTGCCTTCCATTTAAACAGAATGAAATTAATTCTGCTAACCACAGTGACAGCTACAACCTATCCCTCTCACAGACTGCACATAGAGCTAGCTGGGAATCTTGACTACCTGGACTAGATGAGATTTACATTACATGAGGAAAAGGGGTTGGCTTGATCCTGTGATCTCTCTGGGAGAGATGTACTTAAAGAAGGAGAGGAAGATCGCTAATAGCAAAAGCAGAGTGAAGCCTATTTCTCAGAAAGAGGGGAGGGGGAGAAAAAGTACATTCAAAGACATCTGAAAAGAACAAAATAAGGTTGTGGCCATTCAGCTCTTGCTGCTGCAGGGCAAGGAGGACCAAGTCCTTCTTCACATGAAATCTGCACTCCTGTTGCTCAGAAAACCAGGCATCTGGCACCTCCTTGCAAGATCCTGATTGCCAGTCCCAAAGGGGTAACACACCTGTTAGCAAAGCAACTTTTCCTATTCCCATGATCAGATCGGGGAAGGCCACACCATTAGGAGTAACAGTGTGCCAGCCCACCCTGCCCAGACTGGAGATCAGAAAAGCAACAGAGCACTTGGGCCCAAAAGGTATGGGGAGAAGGAGGAAGAATTTAGTGTTTGAATCAACAAGTCAAGCTAATGTTTTATGTCATAATGTCTGAGCAGTGCTGTTCAGGAAGGCACTAGGGACGGGCTCCAGCCCCACCTATATGAGCTGTCTAACAGCATCGCCAGGGCTTCCCCTGGAATGGCCAAGGAGAAGGACACGTTTGCCTAGAGAACAGTTCATCTCAAGTCCCTTGAATTAAGTTCCTAACTTTAGCAATCTGTAGACTAGAGACAAGATTCATCCCTTTTGACAGAACAGCAAATACAGCTCAGTAACTGCTTCCCCTATTCCTCCTCCCCCTAAACCCTAGAATTTTCTGCTGAATCACTATTGAAAAGAACATACTCAAACCCAGGAAGGAAGCAGTCCAAACACCACCCAGACAGGGGTGTCTCAGTCAAACCAATGGAAACAGAAGACACAAGAGTCCAGGGAACGGGTACCAGACTCAGAAATTTCAAAAGCTCAGCTAGTTTTCAAAAACTGAATTTGTGTAAAGTACAGCTCAATATTGCCTTTTCAAACCCTTCCTGGAACAGTCACGAAGTTGCTATCCTAATTCAAGCCTTTCATTAGCTAGTG
Organism: Daphoenositta chrysoptera; assembly: GCA_013397915.1. Lineage (NCBI taxonomy): Eukaryota > Metazoa > Chordata > Aves > Passeriformes > Daphoenositta > Daphoenositta chrysoptera. The sequence continues at coordinate 457,859 of VZRO01000110.1, read as the reverse complement.
AATTGGAATATTTAGTGTTCAAATGAAGATGAATTGCTGCCAGTCAGAGCATCATCCTGCATTCAGCAGTGATCTCAATCTTGCAGAGTATTTCCTCAGCTAAGGGAGAAAATCCTCAGAGCAAGCAGATGACAGACACATATCATGAGCATATGGCAGTATTAAAAACTAGATGGATGCTGAGATACTAAAGGCATGGGTTAGGAGGTGATATTTTCAAAACTCTATTAACCCAGTGACCCAGTTTATGGGAAAGATGCCTTCTTATTTGTACCTTTTGATTACACATGAGAAGAGGCAGCAAGTGCACACTCTCTGCTACCTCAGCAGCTGTTCACATGCTGAAACGCAGTAGTTACTTGTGCAAGAAGGCATTAAAAGTTAGAGATTTGTTCATTATTGCTTTCCTGGGTGTTGTTTCTGGTACTCAAAGGCACAAAAATCCTGCAGAAGCTGACTCTAGAGCTACACCTCCTACTCCAAGAGTGTATTTCTGTGCAAGGGCCACTGGGAACAATACTGAAAATGTTATTACCCCACAAAGATGAACACACAGAATCCAAGCCAGAATCAACACTGGAAGAATTATGGCCAAGAAAACCAAGTTTTAAAGCTGTACGTTTGGCAAAAAGATGCTTAGACTGTCTGCTTCTTTTCAAAGGAAAAAAAAAAAAAAGAAGCACAGAGAAAATTATTTTCTGAAAGCTGTAAGAAGCACTGTGAAGACCTAGTTTTGTAGTTTTGTGATCACCCACCTTCACATTAGCTGACATCCCTGACATGCAGTTACAGACCTACTGCAGAACAGAACTAGCATTACAGAAGAGCTCCCTAGAAAAAGCTTTTAGTTATAGAAATATTCTGTCCAATTACTTACAGAGTGATCACTTAAGAATATTTATTCTCCAAAATATATTGTACTATAAACCCCTTTTACTCAACTATTAATTCATTTCTAAGAAGCAGCACAAGGCTTAGTGGGATGTGGAGATTTGAGTGAAAATTATGGGATTGCTTTCTTAATAGCTGAGAATTGATGCACATATGTCACGGGACAGACAAAAGGAAAACAGGTCTTTGATGATGATCAGACAGAGCAATGAAGTCAACAGGGGCTGTCAACAAGCAACACCCAAGGGATGGGTCACAATGAGGACAATAAAGCTTCCTTGCGAGATTTCAGGTGCACCTCTGCAATAACCACACACTCCTGGAGATCACTGCATGCAGATGGTGCCCAGGTACGGCTGAGTAACGATTACCTACATCTTATGTGGTGTTCCAAGGTAATTAAAAACTGGATTCCTTTAGAAAACAGCATTGCCTCCAGCCCATCAGGACGTTTTTTAGGCAGTAGTCACACCATTGCAAAGGGTATTTGTGATCTGAATTGCAGCCACATTAAATACATTATTAAATATACAAAGCATCATGCAGCTGTAGTTATCCCCAGGATGACTCACTCCTGGTGTACAGTGATTTAGCCAGAGGAGAAGGGTATTGGAGGAGGAAGGTGCAAATGTTCTTCACAGGTCATTCCTGTAGCTGCCACATCAGTCCTCTCCCCAAGCCACTCTCTCCTTTCCCTTCTTCTTGGAATCACTTGGGCTGGAAGGAACCTCCTTTGGAAGCACTGCCGTGAAGGAACCCCATGGACAAATAAAAATACTCCCCTTCCTTGGGAAGCTTCCAACAACATAGATGTTTACACTGGGACCACATGGGTGAGGGAAGGTGAGTGCCTGTGGCTGTACCTGCTGCCCACTGTGAAGAGGGACACGGGCACAGCCACTCCAGCAGCACCCACATCTGCTCATCCTGCCCAGCGCTGGGAGCCTTGGCCTCGTGGCCAGGAATCTCCTCTCTGCAGAGGGCAACCCAAGTGCACCAGCCTCCCTCACTCTAAGAAGGTATTTGGCAGGATTTGACAGTCGAGTATAATTCCAGATGAAACAGGCCAGATTGAAGGATTTCTGCATAATTAGGGATATAATACTGTATTTAAGAATCTCCTAAATACCCGCAGTTAACAGAGGGCAGCGTGCTCGGTGGAAACCCATCTCCCATCACCAGGGACTAAAGCTGGCACTAAGTGGATGCAGATCTTCACTTTCTTTAATACCTCAGCAGCCAAAAAAAGTCCTTTCTAGAATGGGCCTAAGTCCACAGCAGATCTCCTGGACTGGATGCCCCAGCTCAGAGGCATCCAGTGTTCCCAAAACAGCAAAGTGGCTATGCTGGTACCCAGCCTTTGGGAAAGTTTCTATAGCAACAGGACACAAAGAGAATTTAGGTGTTTACATGGCACAGCTGATTTACGCCATCACAGCTGTGTTTAAGTCATTGAGGCCGAGGGAAAAGCCTGTAAAAGTAAGATGCAGTTCCCCATCAGAGGAGGTTTTTTGCTCTTTGCTATATCCCCTGACAGTTTTTAAGTCTCAGGTTTTGTGTTGATATGCCACTTTTCTGTTACCTCTTCCAAGGCCCATCCCTGGGTAGATGCTTTCTTTATATTCCACCTGTTGAAAGTCCATAGAATCCCAAATTTTCAAGCTTTCAGAATGACCTAGTCCAGAGAGTACTGCAAGATGCACTCTTCTCAAAGCAGCAGGTGGAAATATATTGGTTGGGTTCTGGGCAGCATCACTTCTTACTGGAGAAGAACAGGACAGCTATGCAGGCACGTTTTCTAAGCATACAGCCAGATTCTCTGCAAAGCTGCCTGGCACCAGTGGACAGCACCATCAGCAGCTCTTCCTCCACGGGGCACCCTGGTGCATGGGGAGCTGCAGGGTGGGCAGATCTCAGCACTGAGACCAGCAACACACTGAACCTCAGCTCTATGCCATGAGGTCACAGATTTAAGGCCAGAACCTTCCCGTGTGTCTTCTCAGCAGCCCACAGACACGTCCCTGTGATTAGCTCATCCTCACATCACTGCAGAGCTTCCCTGCCCAGCAGAAACCCCAGGACAGAAGTGTCACCTCAACAGGCTGATCTCAATGCTCAGATTAAAGGCGAAGCCTTCCTGCCACTCCAGTCCCACGCTGCAGCAGCCACTCCTCGACATGTCACTGCTCCCTCTGCCCCTGGACTGGCAGCCTCTGCTTGTCCAGAGGGATGAGTGCACTAGAGTGTGCTGCCCTCACCAACATGCTGCCACTATGGAAACACTCTCCGGGATGAAATTTGAGGCTCTGCTGTCACTGGTGTTTGCAGCCCTGCAGGCTGCTGCCCCAGCACATTGCCTGTCCCCTGTCCCCGAGCCCTGGGGTGACAGAGCAGATTTATGGGCTCAGAAATGAGATGCTCATCTCTGTCACGGGGTGGAGGAAATGGCAGTTGCAAAGTTCAATGTGCCATTGGGACAGCTATGGCTTTTCCCAAGACAGTATTGCTGCCCAGCTGCTGCCACAGCTTCCCTTCCTATCCTTAAGCTTTCCTTGGACTTTAACAAATTAGGAGCTTCACTTCAGTTTTGAAGTAGCAAAAGTTTCAAAGCAAGTGAGAGGTGACCATTCATCGTTTTCTCTCGCCTTTCTTACGGGTGAAGACCTCCTAAAGGACAGTGCCACAAAGCCTTCCTCCCACCTCTACCTCACACCCCCTCCCTGAAAACACTTGCTGGAAGGCAGTTAAAACTTAAAAAAATAATAAAATGGTGAAAAGGACAGGCAAGAAAGGGGAAGCATGGGGATTGAGCAGACAGCAGATTAATAGCCTGGCATTTATGGCAGTTTAATAATAGAGCTGTCACAATAGGAGAGATTTACTAATTGTCGAGTCATTTGCTATGGATTCCCATCAAGCTGCCATTTAAATCTCTGCGCAGTTTTTAAGATGGCTTTTTACACTGGGGAAGGGAGGAGAAGAAACAACACCCACAGTACTTATACAGCTAAATTTAGGAAAGCATTGTGTTTTCATAGAGATGACCAAGTCGATAAGGAAACAAGGAAGGAGCCAGCAGTGCTGCAAGCCCAAAGGAGCTGGGGAGGAAAGGGGGCAGGGATTTGTGTCTGAGCCCCACCACACAATAAGCAGGTGTTACATCTGGGGACAAGGCTCTGACCTCAAACTAAGCCCTGGAGAGTTTTACATAGCTTTAACCAGTGACCTGCTAATACCTCCGACATGTCCCCAGGCACTGAGCTATAGCTCCAACATGTCTTTTCGCAGAATTAGTCAGCACCGGGTTTAGGGGCAAAACGTCATCTTAAACCACAGATAGAAGAGTTGTAATCTCTTGGGTCTGTCAGCAGGGAGGATCAAGTTGGTCCTTCTTCTACTGACTTCAAAGTGAGCAGTAAGCTCCTAATTCATACGTTCTCATCACACAGAGCCTCAACCTGAGGCATGCAGAGCTATTTTTGTCGGGGGGACCTGGTGACAGCATGCTGCAGAGCTCTGCATACCACCTCCACAACTTGGCTCTGCTCCATCGTGTCCCTGAGGCCACCAGTGCCAAGTCAGGGAGTGATTCACAGAGCTGTGAGTCCTGCTAGACTCATGACACCAGGGTTTGTAGGAAAATTAAACAGATTGAGAAATTTTTCCAACTAAATCTTCAAGTGACAGTTGTTACCTGGTGAAAATACCTCATTCCAGTCAAACCTGATGTTCCTCAGCCTTGACCAAAAGTTTCCAGCACAGCCTGGAGAGAATTAAAACCAACCCAAGTGCAAGCAAGAGACCTGGTGAATAAAGGAACCACAGAATGGAAGATGATTCTCAACAGGAAAAAGAGCCTGAAACTTTATATACTAGAAGAGCACCTTTACTTTTTGGGAAAGAATAAGGGCTCTCAGTACTATCAGGAGCAGTTCTGCATCCAGCAGTCCTTTGCCCCACACTCCCACCCTCCCCAGCATCACTCTCTGGGACTCATTTCCCCCAGAATAAAAGGGGGCAGCTGTCCTTTGCACCCTAGTCCTTGCACCTGTGGAGGCACAATAAACCACCACCACCAGGATGCTGAGAGAGCCTCAGGCCACTCAGGTGGGCTCCACTTGGTGCCACAGGAGAGGTGGGGGAAAAGCTTTTTGGGGGCCCAGTGTAGTGATGCCATCCCATCTCAACCAGCAGCCCAAGAGGAGGCCGTGCCTTCTCTGTCATACGTGTTCTCATAGCTCAGCTGAGAGGTTGGAGAAAAGGCTGTTTTATTCCTCTTTTCCTTTAGAGAAACAGGGCACTCTCAGAAGTTCAGCCAGGACTTTGCCATCATCAACAATTAGCAGCCTACAAGGGTGCATGGTTGGGGCTTTTGTGGCATTTCAATGCTGCTGTCATTTAATAACCACCCATGACTCAGGCTTTCCTCCCACACGCTGTGGCCCAGCACTCCTGATCTTTTTCATCTGTTTGGATCCACTGCTACAGAAGATAAAACTGTGTTAAACAAGACTGCTTTGCTATTGCACCTGCAACTGATCTGACACACCAAGAGCATGATTTGATCGAGTATTACATTTTGTCCTGGTCTCCAGACTGTTGTTCAAATACATTGCAAAAAGAATGCTGTATTAAGGTAACATAGAGTTCTCCCTATACTTTGTCTGAGGATAGGACAAGGCAGCACCAGCCCCCATCCAGCCCCAGCATCCAACTCTTGCTGCAGCTGTTTCTAAATGGTTTTGGCCTACCAAGAACCCATTTAGACACAGATGGAAAGTGTTACATGGAGTTTTCTTCTCAGAGGCAATCAATCCCCATTTTACATTTAGCGGAGATAAGATGGCTGAAGCATAATTGATTTTATTTTATGGGATATTATACAATGAGCATCCTTAAACAGAATTCAGTTATAATGAACATACAGTACAAGATGAGTCTTCACTGAGGCAAATGTCATTGCCTAGGGACAAGTTCAGATCTAAGTAACATCAGATTCATTACTCTGCATCTTAGATGAGACTCTTCAGTCATGTTAAGTCAAATGTACCAACATTTATGTTCCCCATGCATTCCCATCAAGATGAGGACAATGTTTACCACCAGCTCCCTTGCTAATTGAATGCCTCCCACTGTGCCTGTTTCACTTTAGAAAGTCCTTTTCCTTCTGTGTCTTCCTGTCAACTCATCTGTGGTACTTGGGGAATCTTGCCTCAGGCTTTGCAGTGAAATTTGAATCAATGGGAGAAGTTAGGGCCACTTCTGTCTGCTTCCCTGAAGAGCCACCCCAGCGTCCAGGTTTTGGGATCCTTCTCACACTGCTCCAGTTTGGAGGCCATGGCTGGCAGCCCCACCACTGGTCCCTCCTACATCACCATAGGCACCCACCTGCTCTGGAGGGGAGCATTTGCTTGTTCAGACAGGTGCACCCCACCACCCTTGGCCCCAGGATCTGGCTCTGCTCCAGGAGCTATGGGGACACATCTTCCCGGCCCCCCAGCACAGCCCACCCTAAGCACTGCATTGTCTGCCACCAGACACCACCTCTCTGTGGATCACAAGCACAAGGAGTTAAGTCACCCAGCCAGCAAGCTGGAGAGCAAACACAACTAACCAGTGAAAAAAGCTTTTTTTTAATCCTGTGAAAATGCAGGGCTCAGGTAGGGGCAAAAGAGGATTAAAGTAGTGTTTGAACTAAGTAAGTGAGGGGTGGGGATCTAAATTTGGAAAGTCCCATTTAAAGCAGCTCCCAAGACTGATGAGGCAAAAATTAAGGGGAAAATATGAAGACTAAAAAGAAAAATACAGAAAATTACTAAGTGGAAACACACACAAAAACTGAGAGGCTTTTGCAGTTTGCTTTTTCTTTAATGTTAGTTTTTTGCCCATATTCCCTCCCCAACCCATCTTCCAAGTCTGAGCTTTGGTCTTACTTTCCTCATGCATGGAGCAGGGGAATGAGGGAAGCAAAACGAGGAGGCTGCTCTGGATTCTGTAGAGTCTGAGATGCTCCAGCAACACTCTACTGAGTTTAGCCATCACATATTAATACAAGCTTTGTCTGATCAGAAACTGAGTAATTAGAACAGCCTGGAAGGTTAATGGCATGCACCACCTACCATCACCTCATTAGAGGAGAATCCATAATCCAGACACCAGTATTGCACCTGATTAGTGCAGACTCACAGCGTGATAGATGGCAGAGCTGACTGAACCCTAAAGAAGCTGCACACAGGAGCTGCTCCCCAATCACACAAGAGATTGCCAGCATGGCTTAGATGGTGGCGTGGCTCTGCCTTCAGTTTTACAACTCCAATTTTTCTTTCCAGGAAAGAATTGGAGGAGAGGGCCAAAAATGCCATGCTATTCCCACACCCCAGGAGAAATTCCACAGAATGTAGAGTAACTTTACTGCTGGCATCAATGAAACTCAGAAAACTGGAGTGAAGATTGTGTGGAGTCTTACCTAAAAATCACACAGGTCGCACTTGTATTGATTGCCACACTTCAAACTGTTCAGTCGAGTTGTGCCATGGATTTCTATTTTGACACAAACCTGCCTAAATAACACACATTAAAGATTTCCTCCTGATAGCTCCTTATCCAGAACATCAAGCACAACACCAAGCAAAAACCCTCCCCAGCCCAGCAAGTAGCTCTGCAGTAAGTACACTACAGTTTGGCTACATTTCAGAAGAATAACACTGCTTCCAAGCACTTCACTATGCTCAAAGATTGTCCCGTTAGGAAGAATTTTTTAAAAAAAAAAAAAGGGAAAAAAGTGAAGGAAAACTTCCAACCCCACTAAGCCTGATGCATTGTCAGTGGTTGTTTCCCACTAAGTTAATCCACTGCTGAAATGAGAAACTGAGAAACCTGTGTTTCCTTGGCATAGAGACCAAAACAGCCAAGAGGAAAAGCTGTTGACAAGGAAATGGTCTTTGGATTGTACCTTGCAGCTGGGAGGAGAGCTGAAGTAAAGCAATCCAGCCCTGCCAGTTGTTCCTCTGCCATGTAGTTCCAAAACTCCTCCAAGTTAAAAGAAAAAAAGAAAAATCCCTTGAGGAAGAGAAGCTCCCAAGCTACAGAGGGGTGAAGGCAGCGTGACTCAATCTCCCAAGGACAAGATGTTTCTGCTGTGCTTCAGCTGCCTTCTAGAACTTTGATCTAAATGGACTCTCAGTGTGGGAAACAGGGACTTATCTTCCACCACAGCCCTGGGACCTCTGGCTGACTACACCTTTCTTTCCCTGTGACAGGGTGAAAACCAGTTGAAGTAAGCAGCACTATTTCCTTTGTCCTGGGGACAGTCTAAAAATCCCCTCATCTTGAGGCTGGGGGCAGCAGACAGTTTGTATAGAATCTCTTACCTCCACAGACCCTTCTTAAGAAGCACTTGGGGGCCTGGGTGCCACTCCATGTGAAAGACACCTGTACTCATGGACTGGGAGTTATGGCAGTGGAGGCAGGGAAGGATGACCTGTGCGTTTTCTTTAGCCAGACAATCTGCTCAGATATATGACAGAGCCTTGGGCTATTTCAAATTTTAAGTTCCAAATTACTTCATGTCTCTGATGAACTTGTTTCAGCATCCAGGCTGTGTTTGCAGCCCAGATACTCAGCATGGGCTTTGTCTCCAGTCTAGGATCAGGGACCTCAGTGTCTTCTGTGTGGGCACTCGTGTATTAGATCTGCTCTTGATCAGCTGAAGTTGGAACAAAAGTCTCTCCCATCCCAGGGTACTCTACAGGGAGACAGAGCACCTCAGAGGGGGACAAGAGGCTCATTCTCAGCAAGAAGGACTTCAAAAAATACCTGCACTGTGTTACACTTCAGTCTCCAGGCAGGATCCCAGAGGCAGTGGCTGAGCTTACTCAAGTCATTGTTTTCCACTGGAACTGTAAGAGAAGCTACAAGACTTTCTCCTCCCATCACTCTAAATCTAGAATTTCTTTAAAAGCCTTAAACTCTGCATTTCTGCATTACCAGTGCCAAGAGCAACCACCAACAGGTGACCAGGAGGAAGTCTCCCACCATGATCAGTCCAGCTCCTTCCAGGCAATGTCACAAAAGACAGGCTCAAAACGTGTCAGTATTAATAGCCTGCTGAGTATCTGCTCCGAAGATGTGTTCATTAGCAATGACACCTCTACTATTTTAACTGCAAACAGGACCTGTGATCTGCATTTATGCTATTTGCAGAGTTCAGAGCAGACACTGCTTGGGAAGCTGCCTCCATGCATCATTACCAGCACTGCTCGAGCCACAGTGCAGCTGCTAATTAGCAATCAATTTATGTTTCCAATTCTAACATCAATATTAATATGAAGCTTTTATTAATGTCATAGAGAGACACCCACAAGTATACCACAAGTACTGCTGACCTTTCAAAGCGACTAGAGAAGGGTCACAAGAGATATTCCTGTCTCGTTTATACATTCCCCCCAGGTAACGCTGGTGCTGAAGGGCACAGTCAGAGGGATGGAGTCACATTTGTGCCGACAGCCCAGCAACTGCGGCTGCTCGGCTGCCACCGGTGCCAAGGGCAAGGCCAGTCCGGCTGTCCCGTGCTGGATCCATGGGCTGGAGGAGCTCTGGAGCCGTGAGCCAACTCTGCCCTCTTGCGATTACAGCCAGGCTTCCAACCTCCCCCCGCTCCCCGTACATCAGCGGGGAAGAGGGGTCTTCTCCAGAAAAGCACCGAATTCCGACACACGTTAAATTTACCGTTTGTTTATTGAACTCTCCAAGAGACAGGAGCTGGTGGGATTCAGCAGATTCCTCAACAGAGCAGGGGACATTCAGGCAATTCCTCCTCCTCTCTGGGAACAGCCCAGACCTCAGGTTTGCTCCATGCTTTTTGCAAGATGGATTTAGCCCCGTGTTTGGCAGTGCCCAGCACTCTGCATTTGCCTCAGGCTGCAGCACTGCAGACACAGGGCTGCCTGCAGGGAGCACGCTGGACACGCACGCAAGCCTCTAACACCCTGGGTATGTATACAGGCTCTGCAGCTCAACTAATCCCTAAAAAAGGCTGGAGAAACCCGTCCCTACCATCATGTCCTCATCCTTCCTTACCGCTCACCAAAGCCAAACCAGCTCCACAATATATTCCTGCATGTTCCATCCCAAGATGGACAGGAAACCCCTTCATTTCATCACCTGTAAAAGCTCATTTTCCCTTCCTGAAAGGAGCATCACTCGTTTCAGAGGCTGCTACACCAGGGCTGAGCCCAGGGCTGCAAGGTAAAGCAGCGCTGCGCTCCAGCCTCGCCTGCAATGCGTGGAGCTCCGCGAGGGAGCAGCACGTCCCTGCAGATGGGAGTGCTGGACACCACAGCTCCTGTTAAAATGGCTAACGGAGAGCTGCAGGAGAACAGCGGGGACAGAAAGGGAGGCAGGTTAATATTTTTATTCTTACACGCACGTATACACAGGGTCACAACAAGACCCTTTTCTTTCTGCAAGAAAGAGGGTGCTGCTGCAATGCACAGTTGATTTTTTTTCTTGCTTTGTTGTCTGTATAAGCCAGCCTACCAGAGTAAATAACGGCTAGACAGCTTAAAAATAAATTATTTTAAAAGCCCAAACAGCAAAAACAAACACCACCCCAAAACCAAACAAAAACACCAGGGGGAGTTAGGCTGTAGAACAGATTTCAATCCGGTTACACCAGGCTTTTCAGGATTCACAAGTCAGGTATTGAAGCCAGGAGAGTGTGACTTGGCCATCATAATAATTTGTTGATAATACAGTCAAGTCCAACAGAAGCACAGGATACCCTTTATCTTTTCCTTTCCCAGCCTTTTAACATAAGTGAGATCCTGTTTTGACATTTGCCTTTGCTGCTCCCCTCGTGTAAACTCAGCAAGACACAAAATTCATGTGCTAACTTGAATTAAGTCTCACAAAGGGTAAAGAAAGAAAAAAATTAATGTACTTCAGCCCCTGAAGCCAGGACCTTTTGAAGGCACAGAGCAGCCAACTAGAAGGTGATGGGGAGTGGGTTAAGACAGTTCACACAAGAGCTTTTTTCACCATGGTATTGATTATGTGAGGAGTAAGATTACACAGTGTTATTTCCACTGAGTTATGCACCCAGGACTGCTCAATCAGATCCCTACCAGATCAGCAGCCTTTCATTTTGTGGTGATGGACATACAAAAGGCCCTCACACAGTGGCAGCAGCAAAGCTTTACAGACTTCAGTAGGAAACAGTGGAGTACCACAATGGGTAAGAGAACATAGCACAAATCAGGAGCAGCACAGGTTATTTATTGTCAAGATAATACCATCAAGAATATTTACTCGGTATATACTGGAAAGTGAACAGTGATCACTGCTTTATGAAAGACCTTGTAACTCTGGCTGAGCGTGAAAGTGGAATATAGCAAAAAGCTGCAATGTGTCTGCCTGGGAGCTTGGGGATAACACACAAAATCCCCACCATAGGTTGCTGCACCACCAAAGGAATGTGGGAGAAACTGGTAATACATTTAAGTGCTACCAAAATATTTATATACATATATATATATATATTCCTACATATGTCTCTCCACAGAAGCTTGTTACATATGTCTCTGTCACATTACGCCACCACTGCATGTCACTGTTTAGACAAAATGACAAGGAAAGATTTGAGCAAGGGTTTAAAAGTTCTGTCAGGGATGAGGATAACGAGGGATGCCCTCATCAGTGTTATGAGAGAAAAGAAAGGAAATAGGAATATCTCAAGGAAAAAGAAAAAAACCTAATAAATATCAGCACTGGCCCTTCACAATGTTGTTTCAGAAAGTGTTAGAAAAACCCAACCCCAAGGAACATCACCTGGTACAGGAATTACACTTTAGAACAGACAATTATTTCCAGCTAGGATGTTTCCCAGGCCTAACGTGTAGAAAAACCCCTCTGAGGCTGCAGTCCCACACTGTTGGGGCCTGGCCCAGAGTCCTGCTAGGGATGGCCATAGAGAAGTGGAGGTACCTCTGGGAAGAGTGTTTTGGTCATTGCCCAAATACGTTTTGTCAGCTCCTGTGTTCTGATAGCTAACACACAGATGTTTAGCTTGCTTGGTTGTTTTTTTCTGTGATATTCACTAATCTCACCCAGTTGTGTAAGGCCTCCCTCCCACATTTTCCCCCTCCCAGATACACCAGGCGTAGAAGGAGCAAGAACTCAGAGTGACAGATGATGACTTGCTGGCTGCCCCAGCCCCTAAAGACACACACACCCACACTAGGTAGAGCTGCTCCATGAATTAGCACTGAATCTCAGATCTGTCAAACTTAATGAATGCTGATTAATATAACCTAATTAATGTATTTTGTAATGTCAGGGGAAAAAAGCAAAACTATAACACTGCCCAAACTACTACAATGGTTGATGTGGACTGAAGAGTCAGCTTCCCCTGTCCCCTCACTCCCAAAGCCAGCCTCATACAAAGCCTTTCATCTGCATTTTCTGATTTCAACCACAGGAGTTTAAAAAATCCAATAAACCCAACTGTGCCATTTCATTCCATCAAAACCTCTCTCCCACAGCAGCCAATTGAAAGGCTGGTTGATGCTTACAGGAGAGTCTTACAGATCAAAGCACACCAAGCTTGCTTAGACATGCCTGCTTTCCAAAAGCCTTGTCTGGATATCTTCTGATTAGCTCTGAGTCCAGTGCAGGTCAACAGCAGATGAAAGGCAGGCATTTAGCAAGCACCAAACTGCTACAAGACTGCACTCCCCAACTTCCTATTCAGACCTGTACTTGCAGCTGCCTTGCTCCAAGCCTCCTCACTTGCATCCCAGAAATTTGGATGTCAGCAGGTCAAAGGCAACAGTGTTGTCTCCAGTTGGGACTCACCCATGTTGGACATCCTACACCTTTCTTCCTATGACACACAAACTCAGCTAGTTCCACATCATTAAGGCTATTATTTTTAATTTACTATCATCATTATTGTTACTAAAGAGTGGTTAACATCTCCAGGATCCCTGATGGTCACCGGGCAGCCACAGAACACACACACCCCCCCAGCCTCAGCTCCCAACACCGAGCACTGAGCAGACAAGTTGCTCTTGGCAGCCGAGTCACTTTCCTTCCGGGGGGACAGGAATGAAAACCACAGCAGTGCAATACCTTAACCCCAGTCAGTCCAGAGCCAACATCAATACAAGCCAGCAGAGACATCACGATCACAGTATCTTACAGGATTTTGGTTCCCCTACTAACAACAGCCTAATGGAAAATTCCAGTAATATTTAAGGATTCTCCCAACCTACATACTCTAACTCTGGTATCCAAGTAGAAATAGGGGACACAAAAATCCATCAAGGAATCCCTTTATGACCTGAAAAAGATGAGAACTGTAGAGATTTTCAAAGCAAATTCTGTTCCTGCAGAGCCCCACACTCAGGGGACCTCAATGAGAGCCACACACACTGTGCCATGTGTAGGTGCTCTGTGAAGGGACGTGTTTCCCTCATTAGGGAGATCACAATCTCCCACGGGCTTTGGTGGCCTCCAGAGTACATTCCTCTGGAGCATCGCTCTCCTGGATGGCAGCAGCACACCCCACTTTAACCCTTGTAATGCAAAGATCAGGTCTAAAAGCCTGAAGATTTCTGACCTCCCAAGGCAGTTTGTACACGGAGTTGAACTACAGAGTGACACGGGTGCCAGAATGTCAACACTGAGTGACACAGGTGCCAGAATGTCAACACTCACTTACAGCCCTGCAATCCCACCACAAAGAATAAACCACAGACACAGAGGCAGCAGTACTGCTGGCAGAGCATGGGAGGTTTGCTATGGAAGCACACAAAGGTGTATGGATCTTCTACAACAGGGTTATTTAGGAGGTGTTTGGGAGATCTACGGTCCATAGGAAAGAGGTAAGTCGTATTTAGCTAGGTAACAGAAAGCAGGATGTAGCAATTAGCTGGATAACATGCTCATACACACAGCTTGGGAAGTTGTAATTGTCAGAAAATATGGGGAGAAAAAAAACATTTAAAAATTTATCACTTCACTTTGGCCAGATGCCTCAGGAAGTCAAAAGACTCTTAATTCTTACAGATTTTGAAAGAAGTAAAAAGTTTGCTGTCTTTAGGGGATCCAGATTTGGATGAACTGGGCTACTAAATGCGATTTCTATTGTGTATCACCGCTGCATATTTGGATTCTGTGGCTTCTTGAAGGTGAACAGTTTTCTCTAGAATCAGCATGCAAAAGGCTTAGAAAACCACAAATAAACCTTCAGCTGAGGCTCAGCAACACAGAACCTGTTAGAACAGTGAGCCAAGCCTCTGATCTCCTTGTCAATCCAAACTTCTCCAATACTCACAAGGAAAGATCTCTCTAGCCCTGTCCCTGCCTCCCACCCCAGAGGATGGGAATGACTGCAGTCCCTGCTGCAGCAGTGCTCTGTCCCCAGCCAATTCCTCTGTCAGGAAGAGGAAAGGAACATGGAAAGCCTGCGAAATTTAAGTAGTAAAACACCCAGATGAAAAGATTATTCAGCACATTAAAACATAATTATGGCCAGTTAGGAAGTTAAAGCATATGGATTATAATTTTAGATCTCTAGAAGACAGAGCAGTGGGTTTGGCTTTCAGCACAGCACATGGCTGCTGTCCGTAAGATAGAAGGGTAGAAGAACATCCTAAGGTATTTGGTGGGGGCAATTACTTCCAGTTATTTTGTTAAAACCTGCATAGTTTACGTCACCTCTAAGTGCAATTCTTAAGGTTGTTTTCCTCAGCATTAAGAACAGCAGGAATCAAAGACTTAAAAGACAGCAGAAAGAGCAACAGAAAACAGCCCACTGCCACAGCAGACCACTCACCACTGCACTGACTCATGCAGAGATTAGATACTGGGAGCAGTCTGCAACCCTACTCAAGCAGAACACAAAGTCCTGCTGTTCCAGGAAAAAATAAAGCCAAATAAAATAATTACTTCTCAGGGATGACTCAAGTTCTCTCAACAAGCACCCACCTCACCAACAATTTGGCCGCTTCAGAAGCCAGTGTGCCACCATGCCCATGGCACACCATCTCCAAACTGCTCCAGGTGTGTGCCCAAGGAGACAGCTTCCCACTGCATTTTCCCACAAAGTCCCAGCTTCTGCAGCATGCTAAATTCTACTAAACTGCTGCCTTCAAAGCATCTAATCAAGACCATCACACTTCTGATACCTTTAGTCACCAACAAATAAGGCTTAAACCCGCTGCTTTTAACAGGCAAGCCCCAGATCTAGTTGCAGGAATAAGTCTCCAAAGGCAATCAGCCTTATTATTAGAAGCCCATAACTAGGGAAGGGAACAGACATTCCACCTCTTTTTCCCCTTCCCAACTCAAACCCAGGAACACAGAGGCAGTCAGGGGATCGTAGAAGTTTTGTTCAGTTAATGAAATATCAGCCGCAAGATCTGCAGAAGAGCTTAAACACAGAACTCACACATGCATCTCACAACCCACCCTGCTCCCTCACAGGGACATTTGAAACAAAACAAAACAAATGATGAGAGGTTAATTAAGCCACAAAACGAACGAAGACTCCGGTTAGCAGTACAATTACCTCGGAGTGCCCTCCACCGGAGGAAGGTCTGCAAGAAGTGCATGCTCTTTTTCCTCAGTCCCGGAGGAGGTGGCAGCATTAGCAGGACCGGGGCTGCTCCACAGCTCGCTCACGAGCACTCCGGCATCCCCAGCCTCCTTCCAGCCCAGCACTGCCTCGGTCCAGCCTGCGCAAAGTGCACCTGGTCTGCTCCGCTAATCACTGAGGGGGAGTCTGGGGCTTCTCTCTCTCATGCTCTCTCCCTCTCCAAATAAGCAATTAGCATGAATAATTACAGCTCTGATAATAATACCCAGCCACCTTTGAGCAAGAGGGAAAAGACTGTAATTAACTCTTTCTCAGGGATCAGAGGAAGTTGAAATAGCGCGAGCCTAATTATCTTCTTCTGGGACGCCTCCTGGCTACCAAGAAGTTCTGGAACATGTGGGAGGCAGAGGTCAAGTAGCATCCTTTTGGAAATCTCTCCATCCAACCTAATTTTATGTGTCTGCTATCCAAGTGATCATTAGACGTGCAAATGTACACAAGGGGGAAGAGAAGCCACAGTTTCCCCACACTGTGCTAATCAGCAAGGGGCTGTCCATTCAGAGACTGCCTGCAGTGTTATCCCGTGATGAATCTGTGGCCACTGAGGACTTTGGAGCTGTTCCCTTCCTGGGGGACACGTTGTCGTGATGTGTGGATCCTTCTGTGCACAAAGCAGAGCGACACCAGCTCTCAGGAGACCTGACCTCAGGCTGGAGAGGGCACCGATGGCCAGACAGGCTCCCACTATAAACCCAGCACAAAGGCACTCCCACCCCAGAGTTTTCTTCCTGCCCCATCCCCCAGGTCACAAAGCCAGGGGGAAAACACATAAATGATGCAGGTAAGGACTCCGGATCAGCTCCAGATCAGGAGGAAAACTGGGGTGAGCACTTTTAATGTCTTTGCATCAAACTGGCTTTGCCCCCTTCCCAAAGCCTCTCCTGGCAGGCAGGTGGGACAGGCACACGTGCATGTCCTGCTCCCAGTTCCTTCCAAGAAGCAAATCACACTACATGCAGCACCCCCCAAAGGAGTTTAGTCAGTTCAGAGACTAAAACAACGGATGGTGGCCCTCTGCAATAACTGCCCCAAATTGCCCAAGGCTCTGAAAGGGTGCATGGGTTAGATGGCTGCTGTAACATACCTTCTTCATGCACTAAAAAATGTGATAAATAGAGTTATTATACAATCCTGACATTTATTGCTATTGCAGTATCTGGAGGTGTTTTTGAAGTGCTGCAGTAGAACAGCTGCCCTCCAAACACTCCAGTCTCTTATAAAAAGAGCACAGGTTTTGTTAACATCTCCTCTTGTATTCCATTGACCTGAAATGTTAAAGAGTGGAAAAATTAACGTGTTTATGAACCCTTTTCACTAGCCTTAGAAAACGTGCTGGAATGTTTATGTCTCTAAGCATTTAAGCATTAATTTTCGTATTACAAAGATTCCACATAGTTCTTTTATTTATAAAGTCAAGGTGCTCAGGACACTGCAGAATACAATCAAGCATATTAAAAAACAACATAATATTAAAAAAATATTTCCGATATTTAATGATTTTGTGATACTTTACCAAGATGTTGTATATAATATGTATTTTAACTTTCTTTACTTCATCTACTATTTTACTACAGAACTGCCTTTTATTTTGCTAATTTCTTGAAAACGGAGAAGGTAAACATCCTATAACATTCCTAACAGACATTAACATTAACATGTCCTAACAGACATTAACATCCTTAACATTCCTATAGACTGCCTGAATCCCACAAGTTACTATGTATATTAGCTTCCCTGTAACATTAATAGTTCCGTGAGCATTGAGTAGACTTAAGCAGTGGAATAAATTGAAGCTTATATATTAAGACCCAGCCCCTGAAATGGTAATTATTAATAAATAACATGATCAATATGGCTCAATGGTTATAATACTGGGGTCTTAAAATGCTGTCTTGTTGTGAAAAAACGATACCTGGTGTACCCACATTTATGGTGTGGCCCAATGTAATTTCAAGAGTTGGTTAAGTCTGAAAAAGAAACGGGCATTGAGGGCTTGAATTTCATTTTACTATGACCTAATTGCCAGGGCAGCCAGTCCAGCCTCTGCTCTGGATTCTTTCCAGCTTATGTGTTACCCTCAGCATCTCTGACCCAGCAGGCTATTTATGTGCTATTAATGGACACTGGAGGTGGAAGCCCACACAAGGATTCTCCTATTGGAAATGTCTTGGATGTGGCCCCAGGGACAGGGAGAGTGACACTGCACACCACAACAGCAACCCATCATGCTGTGGTGGGAGCCAGGGCCCACAGGGATCCACTGCTGCCCACCTGGGAGGTGTCTGAGGTCTTGGATGTGCGTGTGAAAGTGTCCTGGTGTGGGCCTGTGGGCAGAGGGCAGGAGCACCCACGGTTCTGCACCCCACACCTGCACAGGCAGCCCCAGAGAGGGGTTTGCACACATCTACACCAAAGTACAGCTTTGGGAGGTCAAGTGAAATATACCTAATGGACCTGTCAGGGATGACAAAATCCAAAATTATACCCTATGGTGAAACTGCAGCGCAGACATTTGGAGACAGTAAATTGGTCTGCAAGCAGGAGCCTCAGCTTTAAAAACAGAGACAGGGGGACATCAGAGGACTGGAGCTGTTAAGAGGCCTGGGGCTTTGTGGCTCCATCCTCTGGCTCCAAGTCTTAAAGATGCTCTTTGATTCACAACTTTTTGTTACTATTGGTCTCCCAAACAGGAGTGAGTGGTGCAGCCTGTTGTAGTCTGCTCTACACACTCATGTAACCAGCTGCCTTCAGGTGTTACATTGCTAAAATTTCCAATGCTTTCAATTAACACGTAACAAAACCATTAGTCATGTTGTCTTTCCGACAAATAATTGCTCTCCCTGGCTCCCTTCCACATAATTGTGAGTTTCCATTTAATTTATGGGCCCTAATAAAACATAAAGAAACCAAGACTAATGCTTCATCAGCGTCCTAAGCTTTTCCAACATCTTTGGTGGGGAGGGGAGCTGGCACTTCACTGTTCTATGGATCTGAGGGAAGAGTGGCTCATCCAGCAGCAGACAGGGAGTTTGCAGGAGGGCAGAGGACAGACTCACACCCAGTCACATCTGGCACATCTGCAGGGTGGGGACACGATCACCAGCTCCAGCCCCTGCTGCACTGGGATGTGCCTGCCTGCCCCTTGGCTGAGCCTCCCACGCATCCCATGGCTGTGCAAGGCACTTGCCACAGAGGCAAAAGATGAAAGGAGAAGGATGCAAACATCAGAGGAGGGGGAGAGACTGTGTCGTAAAGAAAACACAGCTAATTCCTTGCTAATTATTCAGACCCCAGGCCTCGCCTTATCCAGCAGCTTCACACAGGAAGCACAGCCAAGGATAGCTGGGGAAGGAAGAAGGTGCTTTCCAGTTCTGGGGGTCCCTGCTAGCCCTGCCTCAGCCACCAGTTGCACGTGGTCCACGGCCCTGATGCCCCAGAGAACAGGTTCAGGTGTTTCAAGCTCTCAGCTCACCCATTCTGAAACACAACCCCACTAACAAACACAGCGCCCACTGGGCCCAAGTTCACCCTGTGCCTGTCCACACACATCCAATGTGTGATCACAGACCAGCACACTCAGGGTCACCCCACACCTGCCCCACAATGGGCATAAGGCCCTGCCACATGCAGAGACCTGGCAAACTTCTTTGCACAAATGACCAGAGACAGCAAATCAAGGCAACGAGCAACACCCCCAAAAACAAAAGGCTGAAGAAGCAACGCTTGGGTGATTACAAAAACTTGACCTGAAAGCTGTTCAAAAGGCATCCAAAAGAGAAAGGGAAGAGGGCTGCCGAGCCTGACTCCCCAAATAAAGTCTCTCTTCTGACAAGTTCGCCTCCAATTTGTAATTCTTGTGTCTGACTGCACCCGGAGTCGATGCCAGCCCTGATGTCTCCCCTCACACAAGCACCCACTGGAGTGAGAGGCCATTCTTGGAGGGACAGAGCACTCAGGGGCAGCTGTCCCACTGCTCCCCACTGACTCGGGCAGTGCAGGAGCTGGGACAGATGGCCACCCAGGGGCTGAGCCCCAGTCCTTCCCCAGCAGAGCCACAGGGCGAGCAGCAGCTCAGGCTCTTTAAGTGCTGCAGCCTGGACAGCCTTGCTCTGTGCTTCAAGGTGGTGTGAAAGGCTTGAAGGGAAAAGCAAAGAACTGTGAATCTCAGCAGAAATGGGGGTTGTGTTATTATACCCCAGTACCAAGGGAGAAGACTAAATAATTAATCACAAAAGCAACTGAGTGTTAACGAGCCGCACAGGATCAAACCGCATGGAAGATGCAAAGGCCCCCCAACCCTCTTCAGTGTGCTGACAAGCCTCATTTTAATAATTTGACTACCAAAGCTGACAGGATATGCCACAAATAAATAAATATATCCCAGTATCCCCCTTGGGCTTCTGCTGGGCATCAGCTTGACACCTTTGCCACCAAAGGAGCCAGTTCAGAGCCTGTTTTGCAGGGGAGTGTCCTGAGAGGCTTTGGGTGGTAATTGCAGAGGTCTTCTGCACATGCCACACCACTGCCTCTGCAGCTTTAAGGGAAGGGAGGATATGCATTTGGAATAGGAAAAGCAAACACTTAATGCTGCTTCGGTGCCATCCCTAAATAGCAGAGTCTGACTGTGCAGAACTGAGCAGCAGCATCCAGGAGCCGGCAGGGATAGCAAGAGATGGGAAGGGAAATACACGGACATGCCTCTCTTGGATGCTCTGTCTAGTCAGCCATACTGAGGACAGATCATAGAATCCTTCAAATTGTGTATTACCCTGCACAGTTCATCCCTGTGCAGACTACAGGGCTATCATATACTACTAATACTAGGACACAACCAGTAAAACACAGTTTAGACAGTACCAGCATTAAAATCACCTTCCTCCCCAGCACACCACACCAGACCAGACCCAGCACACATCTCTGTTACTGCAGCTTGTGATGGAGATCTTAAGTACTAACATTTGCATCACAGTCCCTTGCATCAGGCTTTCTCCATCCTACAGTGAGAAAGGGTTGTGCCAAGTAGGGTGAAAGACCATGTGGATTCCATTGTGCCAACAGCTACAGCAAAACAAACTCTAAATAATTATATATTCTGCTTATACAGCACCATGGCTTCCAAAAGGGCTTTGAGAAGTTAAACTGATTGGCAGCAACAGGCAGGGTTCTGAAATCCATCATTCAGATGCTACAATCTGACAGGAAATAAGGATCCTGCTTAATGGCCCAGAAGGAATATATAGAATTTAGGGGTATTCACACACTCTCTGCAGCACACATGCACACACCACCTTCAGGGATCCTCTACAGGAGCTTGTTCTGGCTCTAGTACTTTTATTCTGTAAAGTCTGAATAGGTTGATTCCTATGCAGCTGAGTGCAGGAAGATGATTCAAATAGGAAAGTGAGATGGGCTTTTCTACAGCTTCTGTGAGATTGCAGGGCATCAGCCTCATGAAAAGACCCATGTGCTGATGTCAGAATGATGCTTCCCCTGTAAATCCCCTGTTATGAAACACAAAGCCTTCTCTCCTCCACCCTGATATCAACATCCCACCTCTGGTTAAATTAAGGAAAGTCATAATCTAAAACAATACTCACACTTGGTGTATTTCCAATATCCAAGTGTAATCCTATGGGCACCAAAAGAACTTTAATCCTGTGTATTTTACCAGAAAAACACAATAGACTATGGAATTACTTCCTCTGCCTGCATCTCTAAGACTGAAAGAGAGCAGAGTGAATTTTGTAGGCTTTCCCATCAAGGTATGCCCACAAGACACCAGCAGGGTCAAGATTTACCAGGGACAAGAACCCCACAAACAACAGGATGATACAGGACATGTTTGCAGTTGTAAAAGCCAATCTCATAGCACAGGTGGGGGCAGAGAACTGAGACTTGGTCAGCAATTCAGAATTTACTGAGGCACTCACTGGCTTGGGGAGGCTTTGCTGCAACACTTTAATGATACATGGGCTGGATATTTTGCATTTCTGTGCATAAAACCTCACTCAGCTGGAATGAGGTTGTGTCCCTTGCGGGACATCATTTACATCAAAATCTCCCCCGCTTCTCAGCAGGACTTTTATGTCCCCCCAGCATTTCGAAGGCAGAGGCATATCTGTGAGTGGGGATAGACATATCATTTTTAAACATTCATTGAGCTGGAAGTGTGGAAGATGCCAGCATACGAAGGGTTCAACTGATGTGTAAATGCAGCTCTTTGAAAAGAAGGAATTGAACACCAAAACTGGTTCAGTGCAGCTAAATTGGTCCCCTAAGGGCCAGTGGTAACAGAAACCTTCAGCCCAAATAAGAACAAGTGAAATATTCAGCAAACAGCATTTGATGCTTATGTGCAGGAAAAAAAAGTGGTGCAACTGTTGGAAAAAGAAAATATCATCTTACCCCAAGCTCCAATAAAAGTAGCAGATAAAGGGATTTTATTGGAAAATACTCTGGGTGTGGCAGAGTTCTGGCAAGCCAGTGCTGGAAACTCCAACATCCCAAGACTGTGGGTGAAGCCAGCAAGGAAGGTTGTGCCTCTGGTCCCAGCACACCAACCCAGTGCTCAGAGTGGGCTCCCTCCAGGCACTACAGCTCTAAATCACAATCCCTGTGGCAGTGCTGGGGAGACAGCACAGACCTGAAATGGGTCCCCAAGGAACGACCACGGAGGATATCCAGGCTCTGACCCACGTATGAGTAGGATATGCATGAACAAACTTCTTTCTGTGACCCAGGGCCACCTCTGGAGACATTTGGCTTTGACAGGATTTAAAGGCTGATGATATCCTCCTGTCCATGGGTTGAACTTCACCTGATGCCTAGGAGTGGGAACAGGACCCAGCTCTTGTTCTCTCCTTGGGTGTGTCCCTATGGGAACATGAGCCCAAGACTGCAGCCAAACGGTTTGTATTAACCACAGCAATATGGATATGCTGAAGGGTCAGGGCTTTTGCACACTTTACTTCACCCCCCGAGGTTCCCAAAATCAGGCTGGACCTGCCATAGAGGCTTTAACCATCAGTACATCCCCTGTGCTGCTGGCAACCCGAAATCAGCCTGCTCCACTGTGCCAAATGATTGTACCTTCGCCAGCCAGCCAGCCAAAGCCTGAACTTGCTCAACAAGAGCTCAGTTCTTGACTGTTTTTCAATAAAAATATATCAGAAATGCCACAATCATTTTCATTTCCCTGTAAGGGATGCTAGAATTGCTTTTTGTTGTTCAGATCAGTTTGTTTTATCCCTTCCCTATATTTCTTCCTGTTTTTTTCCCAGAAAGGAATGTATAAATGTGGGTGCTCTACTACCTGAATTTCTTGAGTCATTTTAACATCCTGTATTATGTTCATTGCTTGAAGACAAAACTGTAAGGAATAGCTCTTTCCAGGGCAGGAAGGGAGTTCATCAGAAAACATGACAATAGATTCAAAGAAAGAAAATGCATAAGAAATGAACTGCTCAGGGAAGCAATGCTTGCTTTGCAGGTGGAACACAGACAGCATATTATTAGTATTTAAATTCCTTGCTTTCTGAAAATGTCTCATCTTTATGACTGTTCAGCTACATATCATAGAAACAAAAAGGGGTTATTTCTTCCTGCTTTATCAATCAAGGATTGATTTTGTCAGAGAAAGACCTTGCCTATACCTCTGAGATGCAAGACCACAGATACTACTAATATATGGCTACAGCAGCTGGTAAAGTAAACTAACTGGACATTATTTTATTTTCCAGCAGGGATCACTGAACGGATATTGGGAAAAAAAATGCTTACCCTTGGAGTCCTCACTTAGAGGCAGAGGAAGAATTATTTCAGGAAGAGAGACCTGTGTTATTGGATTCATATCTCTGTGCTTTTCTTATTGCACTGGCAATGAATCCAAGTGGGGAAGTATTTTTTTGTCTTGCAAAAACAGAACTTCTTCTGTTGCTTCTATGATGATACAGAAGCTGTACATGTCATACTTGGTAACCTAAAATAACCTGAGATGGCAATTCCAACTGCAGATCTAAATCAGGCACATCAGGGGTCTGAGCTGGGATCTCTCTGCTCACATGAATATCCTGACCACCCAGTCATTACCTATTTCTCAGGAAAATATCTCTTTGTTTTATTCTGACTGTGGTTACAAAGCTCATCCTGGACTGTTGATAGAGTTTCTAATGGCAGGCACATCAAAACTCTGCAGATCTCAGGCATCTCTGAGTCCTGACTCTCCCTTTTAATTAAAAAACTCTCAAATCTTCATTTCTTAGACCACTTATATAGTTGCAATAGAGCTGAGAAGGAATTAGATGGAGAGAAAACTCTGCCTTCCTCACTGCCAGAGGTATCAGCTACATTCCTGATTTCCCAAAACTTTTAAAGATATGCAAATGTATTTTAAGCAAAACAAGATATAAGCAAGCAGAGAGGGGAGGAGGGAAAACCCCAAGCGTAATGTGCAAAAGCTTGAAGTGAGAAAGGCTGATACTTTGTCTTGGTTACATGCCAGCCGAGAAAAGGCCACATCTTCTCTTAGACAGTGCTGAGCCTCTGCTAACTTCATGTTTAGGCTGAGGTACCTCGGTGAAAATTATGCTCACACAAAGATACCTCAGCAAGCGTCGGTTTGTAATCACTTTTATTCTCTAATTGGCATTTGGCCCCAGTGCAATGTGTGCTGATCTCTCCAAGCAGCACAGACGCAGCAATAGCATGAAGCAACCCCCTGCAAGATTCTGGACAAATGCCCAAAGCATTCATTCTCTGCTCAGGCATGTTTTCTCAGTGGAAAAAAGAGTGTATATGAGGAGAAAACATTATCTCATGACTGTTCTGCTACACTCGAACGCGCTCGGATGAGAAGGGGCGGATGGCTTGTGAAGACAGACCATCTATTTTAAAAGGCACTTAGTTTCCTTTTGGTTTGTGTTTCCTGAAATAGACTGTAAAAAAAGGAAACACAGACATATGTCTTGGGGATTGACATATCATGTGGCAATTTTGTAAAGAGCACAACCC
Source organism: Daphoenositta chrysoptera (assembly GCA_013397915.1). Classification (NCBI taxonomy): domain Eukaryota; kingdom Metazoa; phylum Chordata; class Aves; order Passeriformes; genus Daphoenositta; species Daphoenositta chrysoptera. The sequence goes on along the minus strand of VZRO01000110.1, from coordinate 433,300 downwards.
TTCCCTTGTGCCCCCCCCCCCAGTCAGTTACCAAGCCCTGAATTACACACTGCTGTTATTTCCATGGCTTTGTATGATTAATCTGGCTGTACTCCGTAAAGCAAAAAGAGCAATTGGAACAGAGAGGAAAGGAAATCGCTCACAAAAAACTAGGTTACAATAACCCTCAGGAGCTGAGTGAAACCAAGAAGAGGAGAAGAGTTCAGCACTAGGCTGCCAGCCTGGGCAAGGACACAACCCTAACTCCAGCATGTCAGACCCAGTGAGCCTCAAATGCACAACACAGCACATTTACAGAAAAGCTTTTATAAGCCCATATTAAAAGAAAACAATGGATTTTAATTTTTTTCCCCAAGGATTTAGACCCAAGGATGAGGCACAGAGTGCTATTTTCTTTGCCCTAAGTACAGTGGGGTGTAAGTAGTTCATGCAACAGAGTAAAAGGTGAATCAAGGAATCCTGTTCAGACCCCCTCCCAACACACTCTGCAAGGAGACAGATCACTCCTTTTAACTGAGCTAAATGAGCCAGCACAACTTATCCAGGAGGGAGTAGAAAGCTAGGGAAGCACTTCTTGTTATTAGCTAACAGTTGCATTAAGAGAACAGCTGGTGGCCACCAGATTTGTTCAAAGTAATTGAAAAATTACCGTAATTTCAGCCTACAGCAAAAGTCAGTGTTGTTTAGCTTTGTGTCAGTAACTCATGGAAACATCTTCTTTGGCCAGATTACAAAAATACAAAATTAAAATTCAGGCCTTTATACCTTGCCAATATGTGGCCTTCTTACCATCTCAGGACTCCACCAGAGCAAGAATGCTGAAACCTCACTTCACATTATTTTTGTACTCTTACTCTTCTGCAATACATTGTTAAAATATTTTGCCAGTTAATAAATTCATTTCATTTTATCCATTACCGTTCAAAGTAATTCCTTCAAAGTATGAAATAAAAACCTACTTTCTTAGTAGGTATTTACACTGAGACAGGACAGAAAGCCTAGATCTGCCAACAAGTATATAAAACTTCCCATACTAGTAACATCAGTCTGTAGATAATTTCAGTTCCTGCCTTTCTAGCACTTTTAAAGAATATATTTTTTGTAGGTGAACATAGAAGAAAGAAGTTAAAGATTCACTTTTACTGATATGGGATTATAATTTTGTCTTGTTCCAGATGTCACACTGCAGGCACAGATCAGCCTGGTAGGAGCGTGAATTTTAAGACTGACGAGGAGGGAAAACAGCATTACACAGAATTTACTGAGGGTGCCCATGGGGTGATTTTAGACTTTCAATTCTGTCAAATTGAGGTGGATTTTTACAATTAAAAGGAAAGTACTTACTGCCACACTGAGAGAGCGAAGAAGCTAACACAATCTCCTTGACATGGCCCTGAGGCACAGGAGCAGATTTGCCTCCAGACAGACCCACTGCAGATTCCCTGTCAGCTCCAAAACAAATGAAGAATTGTGATTTGGCACATCCCTGTGAGTATGCAAAGTCAGGCGCCTGTACATGAGGGAAGAAATGCTATGGATAAAAGGCTGTACAGGTGCAGGGGAATAGGAGATCAAGGTATTTCCTCACCTGTTTTAAATGCTGCCTTCCAAGCTGCTTTGTATTATTCACTGACTTAGAAGACTGTGACAAATATGTCCCATAGCTGTATGTAAGGAATGGAGTCAAGAGGAGTGTAGCTCAGTGACAAACAGGGAAAACAACTCCCTTTAGATCCGTGGTTTTAACATCCAAGCCCTCTCTGGTGACATGTACATGATGGAAAAAAAGAAACTTCAGACACACCTTATAAGCAGCAAGATGGTAATTCTGAAATAATATTTTTTAATGTTGTTTCTATTGACCCTGAACTCACTGCATCTTACAACTTTTGTGAACTGGGTTTTATTTTAAAAATAGTTAAATGGCAACTATCAAACCACAGTACCATGTGCATTTGCATTTCCTTCACTCACACACTCTGCAGATAGGCCAGTGGTGACCTCATGGACCTTCAGCTTTCCAAATTCAAGGCCTGGTTTTCCTCTTTATGACAAAGCAGATTAAATCTCATCTGAGTTAAGGAAATTATTCTTTTTTCTCCAAAAATGCCTCTCTGAGCTTGCAAGCCAGAGATGCAAATCAGCAGCACTTCCACGTGTCACTGTGGCATGTCCTTGTGCCAGGGGATACATGGGACAGAGGCTGATGGGTGATGCTCTGCATCCAGTGGGCAAATCCATCCACGAAAACAAGCCCTGATCAATAATTGCCACCTGTTCTTACCATCCCAGACTTTTCTCAAGGGAGACAGCTGGAGTAGATGTAACGGAGAACACAAATGCCCAGTAAAATCCCCTGCACAACAAATTGTCAATTGCAGTAACATAAAGGGAAGGTATGGGACAGAGTCCCCAGCCCCTGTTTTTAGCTTTAATAACACCCCCAAAACCCCCACGTGGTTTTATATGCAAAACAGAAAGGATGCATGGATACATATAAGGAGCACAAGGATTTAACCCCTTACGATTTTTGCAGGGTCAAAATCAAGGCCCAGATTTTCCAAACCACTCCAGAAACAGCCTGGGACTCCCTGTGCAGCACAGCAAAGGCCCAGTGCAACTGCTCTTGTGTAAGGTATCCACAGCAAGGCAAGGGTGGCCTTTCACTCCTGTTCCAACCAAAGCACAGATGGGATCTGGGCAGGATTTGCACACAGGAATCCAGCACCTGCTGTACCTTTCCAGCAGGAAGGGTTAATGCTCCCTCAGACACGCTGTCTTGCACACGGGCTTCCCTGCAAGGATTTATCACCTGCCTCTGGGCTCCTAGGGGCTCTTTTCATTCAATTACCCCCCTAAGAGATCAATATCCTCTCTGCTGCTGGAGCCTGGAGGAAGATGAGGGATGAGCTAGGGCTGAAGGAACCACACAGTGCTCAGACCAGGTGACAGTCACCTGGGATGCTACAGCATCAGGCTGAAAAATGAGCTTCATTTGGAGACATAAATAAAACATGCCCAATCATGAGTTATTAATGAGATATGGAAAGGGCTGAAGCATAGCCACGCTGACAGAAAAGGAATCACAGCCACTGCCAGCTCAGTGGTTTGGGCTGAGGGAGTTTCCTGTGCTCACCACTGCCTGGTTCTCATTGCTGCAGCAGGAACAGCCCCATAAATATTCACAGCAGCACCTCCAAGATGCCTTGTGCTTTGAAACAGGCAGGTGAGGATAAATCCTAGGAGTCGGCAATCATCCTAAGGAAAAGGTGGCCAGGCGAGGGCTGTAACACTGCACTTGGCCCCAGCTTTCTGAGACCACGGGCTCAACCTCTGCACCACAGCTTCATTTTGGGGATGAGTCTGGTTTCCCTGTGTGTTGGTTGCCCATCTGCTTTGCTTTACTGGCTACTCTGAGCCTGGAGGATAAATACAGTGATAACAATGGTTGTCTCCCCCAGGAGTAGGAGCTCCACAGGACTTCTCACTCTCTCACGTTGCTGTGCAGTGCTCTGGACTTGGCACCACACCACAGGATGGAAGCAGCTTACCTGCTTGCCCTTTTTTTTCTTTTTTTCCTTTACCAAGTAGAGATCCAACACTTTTCTTGTTTTCCTGTAGTGAGCAAATCTTTTTGTGACAGAAACCCAATTGCAGCAACATTCCCTGCTATGAAACACAGCCAGGACACATTACAATGCAATACTGCTGTACAGCAGACAAGGTGAAGTGGCACAAGAGCATGTTCCCAGTGCTTGGGATTGATTCCCGTGACACTGTTCTCAATAAAAACATGGAAATAAAACCAGACACCTTCCTACACCAAACAGGATGCTGTAACTTCCATCTAAAGGACAATGATGCCTTCATGCCCAAATGTGGTATTGTGGAAAATCTGGGTCTCGCTATTAAAGCTGCTGTTCTAAAACTGGTTTTTTATTGAAAATTTCACTCTATGTGACAGTTTTTCTGAACATATTCTAGTTTATCCCTGGGGGTTTCAGGGCATTTTTTCTTTGCTTATTTATTTTCTCAGTTCCCAGTCAAACACAAGAGAGGAAGAACAAAATGAAAGAGAAAGCATCTAATCCAAAAAAGAAAGTAGTAAACATGACTCAGTGAAGCTTAGAAGGCTGAAAAACACAGAGGTATGTAAATGGAAAGCAGAACATGTATTTTCTCTTACAGGATGTGATGTCTGGCATGTTCCAGATGACAGCTTTTGACAAAGGAACAGCAAAATTACTTTCATTACATTATTCACACCTCACACTAGGAGAACCTAGAGTGGACAAAAATAAACACGTTTTAAGCCTGAATGTCTCAAACCAAGCAACCAAGCTTTTCTTCTGCCTCGGCAGTGGGGACCAGGCCCCTTGGTGTGTGCTGCTGATTGCTCAGTCTCCCCCCTCCCCTTGGGCTGCAGGCTTTGGAAAGCAGGGGAAACAGTGAGAACACCTTTGAATTGCCTCATTTGCTACTTTTCAGTCCGACACATGTATCTGGTTAATTATTTAGGCTCTCCACTGCTTCTGTTTACTTATTTATAAAATACAGATGGTTTGCCGCACTAATTGGGGGCTAGCAGGGCAGGCACCAACCACACTTCCCCAAAGAGTCCCATTTGAGCTCAGCTGAATGACAAGCGTGACTGGACAGAAATCATTTAGCTTTTCCAATGGAAAAACACACTGATACTGAGGAAAGTTTAATTATTGTATTGGACAAGTGACTGTAGGTTCCTTGGGGGTCTTCAGTAGCACCTTCTGCAGAGGATCAAGAGTCCTTGCAGAGGACTGAGGAGCCCTACAGCTGTATGAGCTGATGTTGGCCAAAGACAGCTGAGAGCTGTGGGCAGGGAAGTGCTGCCAGCCCCAGCCAACCAGATGAATGCCTGATGGATTAACTGTGAATGTTCCTCATGCCAGGAAAAGCTCAAGGGCTCAGCAAGAGAAGGAAAGCAGGAATCCAAGAGGACTGACAGCAAAAATTTCTCCCCAAAGTGAGAGGATTAGCCAGGGAGGAGCAGGAAGAGTTTGAGGGATGGAAAAGAAAATAGCACAGAAGGCAGAAAGCTGGGGGAAAGGGTCTGTTTTGAAGCAGAGAGTAGCAATTAGTACAGGGAGATTAATTCTCATTCCTACGAGGATGTTTAAAGTTAAAACTACAGCAGCCACCATAGCTGAGATTTGAACACCTAGCCCTACAATTAATTAAAACCCACTTTAGCAGGAGTCTCCACTCAGCAAGAATCCACCTGCAGAGCCAGGACGAGCACGGTTTTGGGACCCTGGGTCATAAACACCTGGACCAGAGGACAGACAGATGCCTGGGCTGGGGTGTCTGCCACTCCTTTCACACATCCCCTTTGCCATATCTTCCTGTCTCTCTTCAAAAGGTGGCGGGAATTTTTAGTGCCCAATAATGGCCTGACCATTTCCTAGGATGCAACAGATAGCTATGAGCTTTTGAGCATCTACAGATGTGAAAGCATCAGAGTTTCATTACTCACTAACATAATTCGTAGCAGCTCCCAACCTTGGTTGCTGCCCAGTCATGATGGGCTCATTCTGGTACCAAAGTGCCCAGGCATCATTTATTTTTGATCAATCTTTTGGGGATGTTCCTTAAACATCATCTGTCCCCAAATGCTGAAGACAAGTAACAACATCTCTCTCTGGTTGTTCATTTCAAAGCTCAAGTCCCAAGAGCCACTTCCAGCTCAATTTAATCCTTGATCAAAGCAGTACAATTTAGCATTGGATTAGCAATTCTCACATTTAAATCTGTCACTAAGAAATGCAGGTGATTTAAGTCAATTCTAAATATTTCAACTAAAGCCACTAAAACTTTATCAGGCAGTACAGGGATAGCATTTTTTTTTACCTTCATTACAATCCCAGGCTGCATATTCAGTATTTTGCAGGCACAAATGCACTTATTCTGCCTGGTGTTCCTAACTTTCCTGGAAAACTGCAGAAGAAAAACCCCTCATGTTCCAACACTATTGCCAATTGCTTAAGGATATTTAGCAAAAGAACATGCCAGGGAAAAAGAACTGTAAAAACTAGTAAGGCACCAGATCTTCTCCTGACATCTGCCAACTAAAAAGGGACCCCACGGCTGTGTTTGATCCAAACACTTCCAGGCTCTAGAAAGTGGAAATCCTGCCTGTTCCACCCTGTTTGATTGCAAACCTGAAACTCCTTCCAGTGCAGAGAGAAGCCCATGAAGCCTCCAAACCATGGAGGCAAAGAAACAAAGAAGCATAAGGATAAACTGTCAAAAGCAAATGATGCCAAATATAAATTCATACATCTGAAATAAGTTCAGCTCTGAGGCTGCCACAGCAGGACTGTAACCCCAGGGTGAACGTGCCCTTGTGTGCAGCAGAGAACACAGGAGAGCATCCCAGTGCCTGTGCACACTGGAGGAAGGAGCACGGCAGGGCAATCACAACCCCCGTGCTCCTTTGCTCTCTCAGCACCCAGTAACCGATGTCAAGTGAAGCAGCCCTCAGGCTCCTGCTCTCTACTCACATCTGTCCCATAGAACTGCAACCTTGATCTGAGCAAATACTTTTTTTACTTACTAGGCAAGTCACACATAGGAATTGCACCCCAGACTTAAGGTTCAGTCCACATCAGAAACTTGTGCATTGTGTTCAGGCCTTTTTCTTTGCTACCAAAGTTTTGTACCTGCCGGTCCTGACAGAGTTTCTGTGTGTCAGCACACAGATCCTTGCATCAGCATGTAAGTCTCTCTCCCCTTAAGTGAGGCTAAAAGCTGAGTTTATGCATTCAGTGAAGTCTGGAATTAATAGCATCCGAGTTTCACTGAGCCCCTAAAAGCTGTTTTGCTTTAGAGGTCCCTATAAAAATGCGGGTCATCTTCCTGAACAGCAAAGGGCTTTGATCTGCTGCAGGAGTGCCGCCGGCTGGCAGGGCTTGCACAGGGGAGCCGAGCTCCCAGCAGTGAGATCTGCTCCGGGCTCCATTAAAATGCAAGCCTCCCAGAAATCAAAGGCAGCAGCAGCGGGAGCGAGCCCCGGCTGCAGCACACCCCTTGAGCCGGGGTGCAGAGACCTCCGAACACAGCAGAACTGGGGGCGAGGGACCCTGGATCACAGCCCAGCACAGCAAAACTTCTTCACTTCTGATCACACGCAGCACTGCAGGATGGTGAGTACAGAAACTGTCCTGTCTCCGTTTAACGTGCTCTGAAATAAAATATTACTGTTCCTCAAATCTTCTCAAAGTTGTTTTTCTCCCCATTATCCTCCCAGGTTTCTCATCCTTTCAACCCACTGCCCTTCTGGAAGGAGTGTAGGGAGGGAAAGGCACCATGACTCCCTAAGAGTCTGGTGGAGTCCGACACCCAAGTGCTTCTCCCTGCAAAGTAACAGCTCCCACATGGGAGGAGGGAAACCTTGTGAGACTCTGAGGCACACCTAAATCTACTTTACTGCAGTAATAACCATGGCAGATGACTAGAGAAAAAATCCGGAGAGTCAACGGAAAAAAAAAATCCAACATCTGAAAATATAGGACATGCAAGAAATTAAAATAATCCTACTCCCGTCTGCCAATGCACAGAGGGTGAGAATCAATCACAGACCAAGTAGCTCTTTTCCTCTTGCCCAGCTAAGGGAGAGTAAATGCTCAAGTGCGTGCCCTCCAAGTCCCTCTCTCAGGCAGGAGCGAGCTGCCCTGCTCTGACCGTACCTTTGCTCCTCCGTCTCACCACCCCGAGCCGGCACTTGAGCGAGACAGCGAACATCTTCCTGCAGCCTCCAGCGCTGCGCTCACATGGCTCTGTGCCGCTGCTCCCTCCGCACCTCTGCCTGGCTCTGCGAGGGGCTGCCGGCTCAAAATTAACGTGTGATTACTGTGAAATACACTCGAGCTTTAGGCAGTGGCAGGGGGAGTGAGAGGGAAGGGGCTTTGGGGGGAGGATGGCAAAGACTGAGCTAGAGGGGGCACGGACCCTCTTCAGTACTTTCAGTGCAGGGCTGTTTTGTTATCTTGTCCAGATGAATAAAATCACACATTGATGTTCTAAACCTATCACCAGTCTCCCACTGTTAAGGGCTGGGAATCTGGTACTACATTAACATATTAATTTGCAAAGTCAGATTATTCCTTAGCACACACGGGTGCATGCTTGCACTTCACCAGAAAGCTAATCCAGAGATTACCAGAGCAAAGGAGATAAAAGCCCTCAATTTTATGGGAGCAGTTCGGCAGAAGCCCAGCACCTGCACATATACAGTGGGACTGTGCTGGTAACAGTCCCGCTAAAGAAACTTCTCTGCAAAAGAGCTTTTTGTGTCTGTAGAAACCACTGACAATGTCATGCAGACTTAAGGGGAAAGCTACCATCCCACCAACCACATGTTGAACATCAACTTCCCAAACAAACTTCAGACTATTTTTTTGTGGAAGGTCTTTAGAGAGGGTTCATGTTGGCACACAAGTCTCACTGCCTTCCTTGTCCAACCCTGCTCATCCCCATACTCTTCTGGGAGGACAACACCTGCTGAGGACTCTGCCTGACCAATGCATTACTACTCCCTTTCATCTGAATTTTAGACCAAATCACACTGGGAGCAGCACTTTAGTTGACCTTTTCTGCTGAGCTGAGCCTCTCCCATCAGCTGAATAAGCAAAATACTCTTTCCTCTCTCCTTGGGAATTCAGGCTAGAGCAGTAGTGGTTCTCAGCTGCTTCTTGCCATAGTCCCAGGGGAGCTCAGAGATGCCTTCCAGGAACCCACAGGGAAACTCCAGATCTGCAGAAGAAAGCTTCATTACTAAATCAATACCTGAGGGCTAAAGCCTGCCCTCAATAGATGGACATCTGGGAGTTTATCTCTAGCCAGCATTTCTGCTGATCCCACAGATGACTTTGGAGATTGCAATTCGCTGCCTGCAGCCACTGGTCTGTGGAAACAACACGCTGTAGCTTTCCAGGAGCCTCCTTAGAGACATGACACAGAATAATTCACCTCCAGTGCCTGATCTCAGCGATGCACTGCCACTGAGTTTTTGCACTTAGTCACCAAGGTTACCCTCCCACTCTTTAGGCTGGAAGGACACATGAACAGTTTTGCAAATTCAGACTCAGAGGTATAAGTTTGGAACCAAAGGAGAACAACACAGACTGACCCAGAAAACTTTCCAGCAGGGAAAGGGCTATGGAGAGCTGCTCTGGATGTGTAGAAGTGTTAGCAGCACACACAAATGGCAATCCCAGAGAGCTAACACCAAATTCCAAATTCAAGAATTCCGATTACAGACCCTCAAAACTCAATAAAACCTCAGTACTTTTTAGGTCAATCTTGATGTAATAACACAAGAGATTTTCTTCTTGCCTCCATCTTGGTTTTTTTTAAATTATATGGAGTTGAAAGCATTGACAAATGTGTACATGTGTAATAACTATAGATAAATTTAGATGTCAAGTATGAATTTAAAGCCTTGTACAGAAGTTGAAAAGCCTGAGCACTTGGGGGCTGATTAGACCCCAAATGTTCAATTTCTGAGACAGCCTGAGAGCTGACTCCCAGCTCCTCATACGCAGTTGCTTGCTCTGTTGAGGCTGCTTGTTCTTCTCTCTTCTCTACTGAGCATAGACATCTCCAATTAATTTCACTGGAGCTGTAGCAGAGGATCTTATACTCTTTTTCCAATTAAAATATCATTTTGCACCAGATCTTCTCTGCTTTCATGATGCTGAAGTACCAGTCTACAGATAAGACTAGAGGAACCATACAATTTCGTCCTCTCTCCAGGATCATCACTAGAATTTAAGCATATTCTGACTTAAAGCTGAATATTAAGATCCAATTTACCCTCCTCCAAGAGTCTCAGAGAAATCCTTTAGCCAGGGGAATTGCCGGGATGTCCCAAGACAATTGGTTTTACCTTAGAGGAAATTCCAGTTGAAAACAAAACACAGCTGTTTCTCTTCGATACTGAAACAAATGTGTTTTCTGCTCTCCCACATATAAATCTAATCCTCATTTCAGCTCAGGAAATGACTGTGGGGACACTGGTCATCAAGAGTGCACAATAGAATGAGTGAGAAATGCAGCAATTAAACTAAGAGGATAAAAAAGCATTTGTATAATGGGAAATCTATTACCATTTATCATGTCTAGTATTTGAAGTGGCTCTGCCAAGCCATAGAATCCATTGCAAATAATGCAAGAGGATAATGAAAATACACACCAAGTTTCAGAAAAAATAAAGCAAAACACAGTGTGATTAATGAACATACAGTATTCAGAGTATATGTATGTGCTGCTGCGTTTATCTGTCTGACAATGATTACACTTTTTCTATAACAGCAACCAGTGGAGAAATGGCAAGGAAAAAAACCAGTCTTCTATTCAACTAAACATTTAAAAATATGTATCAGAACAAAATCAAAGGAGCAGAAACTATTGAAAGTAGAGCTCACATTAAATTAGTTCATTTTTCCCTTGAAGTTGCCATACAGTTTGTTTCCTTCCTCGGGAATAATAAAGCAAAATCCTGTGTGTCTAATACATATCCTGAAAATTACACACTGTACTAAAATGCATTTTAGAAGGCAGTATTTCCTTACTAACAGGTGCAGTTATGACTGAATATATTAATGTTACAAATACTGATAATACTGCCTTTGTGAATTTGTTCTGATTATTTTCATCTTCTCTTCACTAGTTTAAAGGATGTTCCTACATTACTTTTTATGTGCTTCAATGACTATCAGTACAGTCAGTGGGTAGACCCATAAAACAGGCTCTGGGGAGAAAAATAAAGATTTATATGGAAAGGCAGCCTCTTCTTTTCTTCTTTTCTTTTGGTATTTGCACATTGTCTGCAAAAAATAAAACCACATATTTCCAGATACTGGGCTAACAGTCTTTTTATCATCACTGTAGATCAGACCACATTAAACAGGCTAACCAGTGTACACCTTCCATTTAGAAAGAAAGCAAAATAAACAAAGTTCACTACAGATGGTTTTTCTCCATAAATAGGATGAGTATATATGTGCATATAGATTTTGTGGGATTACTGTCCTGCAAAAACATGTCAAACAGATTGGCCAACAACAATCTGAAGGTATCTCTCAAAAACATTCATGCCATAGTGAATATTAAGATAATCTATTGCAATTAACAGACAACAGATCTCTCCCTAAGAGCTTGGGAGCTCTTTGAGAGCCACAGAAGCAAATAACGTTGACCAACTGTGTCATTAAAGCATTTGGAGACAAAAAGTCTGCCTTAGATAAGCAAGTGGGATCAATGCTGAAACAACAAATCCAATAGAGTAAGCCTTGAACCAAAGGCAGGATGAGCTGATCTATAAAATTCAGGTATCCCACAGACTCATTGGCTGCTATCTGTTGGCAAGGAAGCCCCCCCTTCCTGGCATATGAATTCCCACAGAAGCACCCATATCCACTGTGGGAAGCAGAGCAGCACCAGGGTAGCCAGAAGGGCCTCACCACTCCTCCAAGGCTCCAAGTTTATTGCCTCTTGGAGACTCTTAAATCAAATATGCTGCTAACATTGTTAGTTCAGGTTGGGAGGGTCAAACTGGCAGCTCAGCAAAGCCAAACTGAAGTGGTTTCTCCTCGTGTATTGACATTGTCAGTAACAGAGGTTTGGAAGAAGATGTTCTGCCCACATTGAGACCTGTACTGCTTTAACTGATTACCCTTAATAAATGATCCTGTGACAGCATGAACAATGAATAATTTCATTGGAACCACGCTCATTAGTAGACAATTCCCAAAAGGAAATGGCCTAAATTATGCTTTACACGTACCTTGTCTGATCCTAATTAGCATGGCTACAGCTTTCCCTGTGCAATGCCACAGCCTCCAACAGAGTCATGGGGTGGGGGGGGGGAAGGTTCATGTGGCACTATGAGGTTTAATTACCCTGACAATAACTTATGCAGGTGACAGTCTGTCATAAACTCTGTTCAGCAAAAAGGCAAACAGGCTTCAGTTATTAATCCTCACCTTGATATTTTGAAAGTTCTTATTTTCTGCATCCATGGGCACCTTTTCTGATACACGCTCTGAACATCCTGGGCAAATTTTTACAAACTCACCAAAAGGACACTACATGAGAAATGCCATGTTTAGTTTTCACCTCCATGCAGTTATTTCCCCTGAATTAGAACTTCTCCAGACCCTCAACCCTCTGTAGCACCAGCTGCAAGAGGCTCTTTGGAGAAGTTCCTAGTTCTCACCATTGCATTTGCTGAGACCAGGAATGCATCCGTGTGTAGGCACCATTTGTGCTGACAGTGTCTTCCTTTTTTTCCTCTCCATAAGTCACACCCCAGATTGGCAGGAAGGCTGAACACACAGGATTTTTCGGGCACTTTTCTGCAATTCAAGTGGGTGAATGGCATTTGAGGTATGTCCTAGAGCTAAGAAGACTACTAATTTAAGCATTTGCCTCCATGTTCCTTTCTTGAGCTTCCAGCTTGAGGCCTATCAGTATTACTCATAGACATCTCTTCCTACTATGAATATTTTATCAGCTGACATTTGGAAATGGGTTTAGCAGAGGTGTATTATCCCAAAGAGTAGTGACCAAAGTGGTACTGCCTATTGCCCACAGTAAGAAGAGTGGTCCTGCAGGTGGAACACTGTTGCCAGGATTCAGCCTAAGACCATAGTTTATTTTTCCAGAAAATGCTGAAGCCATCCTTTAATAATTAAATGATACAGTATGTTTGTTCAATCTGTGAATCCATGGACAAGGCATCAGTCTTTCCAAGGAGGCAGCTGAGTCTCCTGAAGCAAGAAATTAAAATAGTCTTATCTCCGTGTGCTGTACTGCCACTTGCTCCGACTGCCAATTGACTTGGGAGAATGAAAGGCTCTTGCAAATGCTGACTGCAGATGCCTGCCTAGACAGGGGTCATGCTCTGCCTTCATGTATGTACTCCCAACAGTCTTCTCACTGTATTTTACATTGTTGTTGTGCTAATGAAGCAATTAGCCAGGAACAGCCCAGACAAGTTGGTAAGCCAAAGGCCAAAAGGCATCTCCCTTTTAAGCAGGTTCTTGTGCCCCAGTTCAAGTGCCAGCTGCAGTCCTTTACTGTGAACACAGTTAAAGATAACACACAAATCTGTCACTTACAGAGCACCATCAGCTCCAGAAAAAGGATGGTAGGAAAGCCGCAGTCAGTGCAACCTGCAGCTTTGAAATTAAAACAGCCTTATTTTAGACATGTTATATAGGGAAAATTTAAATAACCATGCAGAATCAGTACTGCTCATGCTAGGATGTATGTGTACCTTTTAAAATAGTGTGCTTGTACTGGTAGAATTGCTGTTACTAATACTTAGCAGTCAGTAAAAACCTACTTTGTTTTTTAAGCAAAATATTGGAAGCTTCAAGTTAAACAATTATTAATCAATAGCAGAATGTTCAGGAGGTCTTAAGGAGCCATGAATCTGAATTTTATTATTCTCATTAAACACACTGCACCAACATTATGTTTGCTCATAGAAACCTCATCTGGGAGTTCATTTTGCCTACAGTGTACAGATGTTCCCATATCACACTGAGTAGGGTTGGAGTAGAAGAGGTAAAGAAAGAATGGGCCAAGAGAAGTACAATTATCTCAATTTATAGACAGATGCCTTTTCCAAAATCATACCAGTAAATGTGCTTTACTCAAAAGAACAAATTAATGAAGGCAACAGCACATTATCTGTATTCTGGTCTCCTTAAATCAAAACCAGATGTCTGCCTACTAGAAAACCAACCAGGTTTGCCTTGCTCTTGTCCAAATTGCCTGGGATACATGGCTGAAGGACTTGGCCTGTGTTTTTACAGGACATCAAGCTGAATTATCTTTGTCCATCATCAAATCTAATTACCAAATCCACTGTCACACATAACTGGCATTGTTTTTTCATCTGCAAAACAGCTGTACCAGTTTACTCTGGCAGCAAATTTGCCCATTAGTGGCCTACCCACTAGACTGGGAGCCAACAGCAGAGTAGGTAACTGAGCCCGGCCATGAGTGAGTCCCTATATCCATCTGAAAATTCATCATTAATTTTTCCTACTTTAAGCATTTTTCTGTTCACACAGGGCTTGAATTTCTCACCCCATCTGATAGTAAGTGCAGATTTGCCAGCCCCTGTGGTTTATCCAACCCAGAGCTGCACCATCACAGAGGAGGCCCAATGCTCACTTTTCCAAGAGCTGACTGCACCTTTAATTAACAGGAGATTTGTTTGGGAAGTGTCTAAATTGTAACAATTATCACCATGATGGCATAATTAATAATGGATTGAATCTGGCCAACAGCTGATATTTTGAAAAGCACTTACCAGCAATTTCATACTTCCTACTAAGTGAGATATTTATTTTTGTCATCCAATGGAGTCTTAAGAACTCCATCTCCCATGTCTGCTGTCTTCAGACTTAATTTATTATCCCCATTTCTGAAGTATTTTCCTACCCCAATAGCCTACATTTCCCTCATCCCAGAATTGCCAAATTGATTTCTCTAATCATCAATGCCAAATTCAGCCCTTAACAAAGGCTGTGATTCTATAAGTCTATACCTTATATTTTATGTTGATGTCTAAAAACAATGTCAAAGCTGTATTTTATATTCAGAGAGCCTGAAACTCTCACTCTCTATTTGCATTTCCTTATTAATGGGTTGGTCCTATCATCATGACATGAAGACACTTTGCTCCAAAGTCAGCATTGATGCATCCTACAGGTGGGGCTTCGGATGGATCAGAGGAAGGATGGTGCCTTGATTTTTCTAAAGCTCTTATGCTGCCTGGCTTTGCTTATTTGTTTTTATTTTTCAGCTGCAGAAAACCTGCCAAAGCAAGTGCTGCAGAATATTTTGAGAAGCTAATTCAGTATGTGTCTCTGCTTCCCTAGAAAATCCAGCTGTTGGCCTCCAGGTTCACCTGTGCTTGTCTCATCCACAGATAAATTCAAGATCTGGCTGCAAAAAGGACTGAACTACACAGCTTCTGCAACTACTTTATAAGCAAGAGAGATGTGGATGTCACCTCCAATCATTTGAGCATTTACATACTTGCTCTTGAAGAAGAAAAAGCTCTGTCTCACTGGATATTTTCACTCATTTCCTTGGTGTTTATTGCAGTTGATCCCAAGATGGAAGGCCTGGATTGACTGATCACTCCAGGCCTCTGAAAACTGAAACCTGCAGCTCTTATTTACCCACTCTCTAACGTTTGGCATTATATGAAATGTAGAAAGAGGCACACAGAAATTCAAAGAACGCTTAACAGTAAGAAAGTATATTTATCAGAACAAGATTAAAGAGATTTAAGGAACTCATCTACTTTTCTTTTTCTTTTTGCAAATATTAGCCTTCAGCAAAGACATAAAAACATTTGTCTTCATTCTAAAGAGAATATTATCTACTAATTAATTTCTAGCACCAAACAGTACAAATGTAGAAGGGTTTAATTGCTGAAAATGTTGAAACAGAATATTTTCTCAGCAAAATTTATGTTTGGTTACAATGGACTGAATCTGTTTGATCAAAAGCTTTCTCTGTGCCATTGTCTTTGCTGGAAGTTGAGAGAGACCATAACCATTTGTGAGCTTTAGTCACCTCTGAATCTCTACTGGATGCCAGCAGTCCCCTTTCCATGGGCACTGCAGGACGTGCAGAGGGGTGCCCAGGAGGAGCTATAAATAATTCAGCTCCACAACGCCCTCAGCAAAGAGGGAGATCGGAGCTGCTGGGCCTTTGAAAGGGCACCCGACTCCCGTCAGGAAGCACAGCTTTCTCCTTCTGGTGCTCCCCACAAGGGAAATCACTTTGAAAGGTTAAAAAAGGGCAACTCTTTCTTGCTCAATAGACCAGTTTATATCTTGTGATATGAGCAGAGCTGCTAATAACTGCTTCATTTAGAGTTTGCTCACCACTGCGGGGCACAGGCGGAGAGAGGATTATTAGGGTCTCCAGCCCATGGCTTTTTTGGGATCCTTTGCCTTTATCTTCAAATATCCCAGCCTCGATGCTATTAACCCTGACTTCTTCAGAGCCTCACATTAATTCCCACTCTAGGTTTTCTCCCTCCTACCAGCAACAATACTGCCCTCACTAGCAGAACACTTGGTGCCAGGTCTCAGTGCTGTCCCAGGACCTTCAGAGGTTCAACCTCAGCTGCTTGACTGATGCTTGGAGTGTTCCAGCACCATCCCCAGATCACAGCCTTGACCAGTTAGTGCAGCACAACATAGGCCCAGCCTTGTGCCAATGCTCTGCCAAAAGGATCTCTTTCCCTTTCCTGTTTCTCCACCTTCCCTGATGTAGAATCTTGTCCAAATCACTTCACCTCTTGCAATCCCATATAAAAATTTATTTAGAGGTTCCTCACGCTATTTAAGTCACCACTGCTTTTACCAAACATCATCCTCACATCTAGGGGCATACAGAGGTCTATGAACAGCCACATTTGAAGAACAGAGGCATAGGAATTAACAAATCTCTTTTTCCAGCATTTGAATTTATGGCTGGAAACTAAACTATCAGCTTTGCAATGATTTACTGCTGTACAATGAGACCCATGAGATATAAACAGAGAAGACAACCCTGCAGGACAATAAATTGCCACAAACCAAGCTGTCATCACAAAAGGCATAAAAGCCTTGTGAAAACCACCCTGCTGATGGGACACAGAGGGTTTTATGGCAGCTGTGCTTCTGCACACATGAGGTACAGGGGCCTCTTCCAAAGTAGGAGATGCCCATCCCTGGCCTCCACCACCACCTGCAGCTCTTCCCACCTCCTCCCCTGCTGAGGCTCAGGAATAACCCTTCTCATGAGCTTTGCCCATGATTTCCTAAAGCACCCAAACCCTTTGGACAGCCTGGCCATGCAGTTTTGGACTCTCTTATTGGTGCAGCCCCCTCCTGAAGGGGAGCCACTCTGATAGGCACCTCTCTGAAGATGTTTGTCTTCACCCCAGGGATCAGGACAAGACCAGCTCTGAGAGCAGCCCATCAGAGATCACTGCAGCTTCTGATGTCCTCTGCCTGCCAGGACTGCCCCTCTGTGGGTGCTCATGTCCCTCCAAGCCCCAGTACTTGTGAACTTCAAAGCCACAAGAAATGCACTAGCAATTATGGCAAGCTCGGCCAGCGACTTTACAAGGATGGCTTGGTTTTAATCATGTGCCTGGGGGATTTCTTGTGGGAGGATGAAGCAACTGGGTCTGGCATCACTTAGGAATGAAAGGGTAGGAGTTCAACAGAGATGATCTGAAAGGCTGAGCAACATCCCTTTGAATGAATTTACATAACCCAGAAGTTCAGCAGCTCTGTATTTTTAAGGTAGCCAATACTGGGTAAAAAGCCATAAGAATAAAATGTATCTTAGGTTTCAGAGGGACCAGAGGGGGAAAAAAATTAATTTCCCATAACTGTACACATGATTGGGGTGTAGGTTTATATCCAGAGCCCTAGACCAGTGCAGAAAGAGCTGTGATAGATGGCACACGTGTTTAGGCCACTGACAATCACCCCTCCCCTACCAAATTTCTCTCTTTGTTAAGAATAACATGAGATTTTCCCAACCAGCTCCTTTACTGAATCTGTCTTTCTGCTTAGACACCACAAAGCCAGGCAACTCAGTGCTGCTTTGCAATGGGAAAGGGGGGGACACAAAACAAAGAAACCCAGAGAGACTGTCCACAGGGAAATCCAAGGAGCTACGAGAAGATAAAACAAGAGGCAAAGAAGAATCCTTATGAAAATGCATGAGATGTGGAAAACTGACAGGCCAATTAAACATGCCTAAATAGGATCAGGGATTATCCCAATGCCACTGTCGTGTCCTATTGTTCTCCAGCCTCCCTTTGTTCCCCCTCCTCAGCCTGCAGAGAACCAGCTCACTGGAGATTCCCAGTCTCTCCTGCTCACTCCTCTGACCAGTGACAACCACACCAGTTACAGACCCATCACTCCGTGCCCTGTGTCTCTGCTTTTCCCCAGCTGCTGGCATTCCCCCTCCCTGTGCCCTGCTCCTGCAGAAGGAGCACGAACGCTGAGAGCCTGCAGGGAGTGGGGGCTGGCTGACGCTTCTGTAAACACCACACTAATCCGTTTCAGATATTAGACTCCCGTATATGTGTTTTTAATAATAAAGGCAACATTTAGATGCTGCCAAGGTATCAGAGAGACAGTAGCAGACACAGAAGAGCCACCCCCACCAAATAAACAATGGAAAATGCTCGCTTATCTTTTCATACCACTAGGCCTCCAGGCTCCAAAATAAATGATTGCATTCATTTACATTTTATTGTGGAGATATAACTGGCTGGAATAACTGCCGGCACAGAACCCAACTGCAGGAATGCACTATTTTTCTCCCCATTTGCCTTAACTGATACTTTTCTTTTTTTTTTCTGTCAATCCATCTCTATCACTGTTGCCCGGATGGCAGAACTGCATTAACCCACTACCCATCTTGCATTTAGGAAAAAAAAAAGCCATCAGTTCAGCTTTTTAAAAGCCTCAGGCTAACAGACGGTTGCAGAGTAGCAGAGACTGTGAAAGAGGGGGCCCTTCACCTAAAGCATATCCAGGCAATGAAGCCAAAAAATTCTTAGACAGTCACATATTCATGTCCCAAAACCCCTACAAGCCGTATAAAAGTCAGCCCACAAGAGACATCTTAGCCTTCAGTTTTACTTCCCTTACAATCAACAGAGAGGAACAGACTCTCCAGAGAATTCATCACACAAGTTTGGGATGTTTTGGGTCAAGAAGCACCAGTTCTTCTCCTTTCCCTGCTAAGTAGCCTGAATCCATGGCTTAGAGGGAGAGATCCACTGTGTACACCCAGCTGAGATGGACTCAGGCTATCTAACTACTACTGCCCACACAGCTCGGCATTAACTACAGGTTCAAAAGATCTGTGTTGTTCTTTTTATCAAAAGAAAAACCAAATAAATAAAAAATAACCAAAGCTTTCCATCTCTCAGGTCAACACTTTAGAGCTCGCTAGATGAGATGGTTAGAAGGAAGCAGACTGAATATAAAACTCAGCTGTGATGGGACCCCATTCCCAGGCTGAGAAGCTCAGGACTGGGGGTGAACCTTCTCAGTGACAACTTCCTAGTGAAAAGATGAAGTAAAATACACGCAGGATTAACAGCAGAAAGAACTGTCAAAACTGGTTAATGTTTTCTGCTGCCTTCTCACATTCTTATACCTAAATATTTTCAGGTTTTAATTTCCTTTCTTATCTGTCGATCAGTTCCTTACTAAAGATAAGGTAAGAAATATAATGAAAATTTTAAGCAAAAGTATTTGAGTATATTTCACTGGAAAAAATGGTGGCAGAAACACATCTCAGACTCTTGAATTACCTAGGCAGGTAAGAGAGGTGAAAGTCTGGACAACTGGAAGCTGAAGCCAAGAGCAGGACAGTCACTAGTGCTGCTCATCATGGCACTTTCTCGGGCCTCGAGCTCAGAGAGCAGCACCCACCCCTGCCCTGCTCTGTGTAACGCTGGGCAAGCCCAGTAACATCCTGTGCCCCAGGTGTCCAGCTGTAAATGAAGCCACCCACGGCCTTGCAAGAATGGGGCCACCAGATGCTCCAGGACAGGGTCAGAAAAGCAGCTCAACAGAATTAGGTGTGTGAGAAAGAAAAAGAGTGAGCCTCTAAAATGTACAAAAGCTACAACAATACTATTGCAAACAAACTACCAAATGTGACAGCAAGAAGAGCATTGACCTACATTAGACCCGAGCGTGGCTTCATCCTAAGTGTGGTTTCATAAGTGCTTCACATCCCTTGGACACTGGCAATGCAGAAGGAAGGCAGCTGAGCCTGATGGCCAAGTGCACAGACGTACACATTTTCCTCTGCTGGGTCACAGCCCCCAGCAGAAAGTTCAAACGTGCAGGGGACACATCATTGAATGCTCTAAATGACACTTTTTACATTCCTAGCATCTTTTGTTTTGCTGTTTTATAAACAGACTAAACACAGAATAATTTTCAATTATATTATACTACAGCATCATTTGCTTGGAAGGTAGGGATGGATATAATGGACCTGGGTCCATACCAACTTTGGTGGACAAAAACATCCCTCATAAAAACAGCAACCTAAATTCATCCATTTCACTGCTTTTCTGTTGCATGAATATACAGAATAAATATTCAGGCTTAAATATCTCAAAATGCAACTACAGATATCAAACAAAATTCTCAATGAGCTACACATTCTCCCTACGTTTTCAGGAGCACCATTCTTCCAGAAAGAAGATTCCCTTCTCTCCCCACTTCACAAATGTGCAAAATGCCACCCACGCAAGCAAGGGAAGGTTTATAAAAGGAGACGCAGGAGTTTCAGTTCCCTGCCTTTACCGCCTCTCTCACCAATATTTTTCACAAAAAGCACAACAGCAGTGGCTGGCTGTAGGAAGCTCTCCTGTCACACATAAGCAATGGATATCAAACAGGCACATTGTCCCAGGGTGAGTAGGAACATTCCTGTTTCCTTACCAGCAGTACAGAGGTGCAGGTGGCACAAACCACCTGGGTCACAGAGTTCCTGGCTCTCCCCTTCCTCCTCCACCCTCAGCTCCTCTCTCCATCTCTTCCTTCTCCTCGATGACTTTTTAAGGATCTTCAAAACCTTGTTCACTTTATTCATTTGGTCTCAGGGCTGCAGAGAGGGGACGGGATCCCCCCAACTCTGGTGTCTCAGCAGCTCCAGCTCCCAAGGAAGGAGGGACAGCTGGAAGCAGGCAGGTCACTGGGAAAGCGCTTGTGTGTGTATGTGTCTGTTTCAAAAGCTTCTTTCCACCCAAAGAGAGAGTTTTGGGGGGTGATGGGAGAGGGGGGAGGAGGGAGAAGGATTTCTTTTGCCTCTGTCCATCCACAGCTCTTGCAGACAACAAGAGCAGGCATTTCTTGTCCCTGATGACTTGGGAAAGCTCATAACTCACAGGGGCAGCAGATCCTGTATAGGGTTTTCAATTTCTGGTTTTGACAATACATGCATTCTGGCAGATTTCAAATACTCCTCAGGCAAAAGAGCCAGCATCAGCTCAGAAAAAGCAGTGACTCTTAAAGAATTCTGGCTTCTTTTCAAAGACTAGAAATAGCTAACGCAGACAGCAAATAATATCTGCATCTATGAGAAATGCTAAGTAACTGTGCAAGCTTGTAGGAAAGAATCTTGACTTTCCTGTGCTCACACAATTGCTCACCTTTCACCACTTATTTTCTCACCAGCATCTTTGGAAAAAGGCAAATAATTTTTCCAGTTTCCTGCAGATACTGAGGCAATGCAAGGTGAAGTAGCTAGTCAAGACATTTTTAGCAGAACCACTGAATACATCCCTGCAAATAGCTTCTCTTCCTGTTTCAAAAGCTTAGCATCTCTAAACTTTCCAAATAATGTAGAGCCTTTAAATGTTTGTACATGACCTTCTGGTATTTTTACACAGATTTTAATGGACAACTACATGCAGCCTATAGTGTCCACCCAGGGCCATAGCTACTCTCAGACACCACCAAACCACAGGGTAGAATGCAAGAACCCTGTGTGGGAAGCTCTGACATGATCCCCTGTCCATGGCAATCTCCAAAGACACAATTCAGAGTCCCTCCCACTGCTGCCATCCCAGCACTGCAAACCAAGGTGTGGATGAGCAGTAAGAAGAGCGTTCCCCTTCAAAGACTAAATTTGTTTGTAAATGACAGTTTTGAGAGTCAGGAGGCTAAGTGGAAAACAACCCTGTGTGCTTGGGAACGACTGCCTGGGAGTCAGGTGGATGACAGGATGAGTGAGGCCCTGAGCAACCTAATGTAACAGGTGGCATCCCTGCCATGGCAGGGGGATCAGAACTGGATGATCTCTCAGGTCCCTTCCAACCCAAACCGTTCTATGATTCTGTGAAAAACACACACCTTTACTGCTGGCTTCTCAGGTTTAAACCAGACCATGATACACGACCCAAGTCAGATGTTTATTAACCCACTTATACCCAAAAGAACCAGTAGCAGAAGCAGATTATCAGTTCACTATAGTCAGGTCAATCCTTACCCAACCTACAAAGTTATTTGGCTGCTAGAAGAGCTTCCCTTGGAAAACTTTGGGAACTGAGGTAGTTCCTGGCCCAAAGTTTCCCCTTTGTCTCTGCCCTACAGAGAGAGTCAATACCATCCTATCTCCCACACTGATGCCAAGGAAATACCCATGATGATTGTCTCTGGGCCATTTCAGGGAGGAATGATGATTTTTGGACAGTGCCTTCCAATTTGAAAGAACCCTCCAAGAACCCAACCAGGCCAGTGGGGTTAGTGGAATGGAAAGGACCTTCTCCAAGCAACCATGTGTGGGATTGGACATGGCTATGCCCGGCAGCAGGACCAAGAGCCTGTTAATATACCTAAAACTCCATTTAGAGTGATATAATTAAGTAAAACCCTGCAGTAGATGGTATTAATGGATGTACAAATTAAATGATCCTGCACTTTATTTGAGGCATTATAAATAGGGCCATCACTCTCACCACTGAGCAAGGTGCAGCCCTGCAAAGGCCAGCACAGGGCAGAGCATGGTCACCAGCCACAGCCACTGCCAGCCTTGGGTAACCCTTCAAGGACTGAACTCTCAGCACCCAGACACGGCCACGTCAGCAGTGCCACAGAGCAGACCCCAAGTGCAAGATGTGGCAGATGCTTCTCAGCTCATTAAAGCCCAGATTTTAATGAGTTGTGCCTCCAAACAAGCAGCATCGTGCAAATTGCACCACCCCAGGAAATTGTGCTGTTCCCATGCATCACTCTGAGGCATAATTCTTCTCCTGCCACCTTTCTCCAGGGCAGGAGGTAATTTGCACTGCCTCCTCTCAGCAGTTTACCACTGTCAGGAGCAAAGGCAGCTCTTCTGCTGAGCAAGGAGCTCCCTGCCTCCCCTCCTGGGCTGCACGGATGTGCCTGCTTCCCTTTCCTCCTGTCCACAGGCAGCACCCAAACCAGAGCCTGCTCCTGGCAAGAGCTTGTCCCAGTTTGCCTTGGTCTTCACCATTTGAGATCTGCCTGCTCTTCCCAGGCACTAAGGCTCCCACAAGTCTCCTGGGAGATGGGCAGGGTGCTGGCCCAGCCTCACACAATGGAGAAACCCTTTACAGTGGTTTCCAGATTAGATATCAAGCCAGCAGCAGAGTCCCAAAGGGAAGTGGGAAGCACTAGGCAGGCAGCCAGGCTCGAGGGCAATGAGGTCCATAACTCCTGCTAACATGCAGGAAAACCCAACCTTGTCCACCCAGGCAGCTGCAGACTTCAGCCCTGGTCCTGCTCCACTTTGCTCAGGCTCCTGCTTTGAACAATCTTCAGCATACTGCTATCCTTCCCTACATTTTCTTCCACCTCCATCTCACTCCTACTCCAGACTCACTCAATTTCCTCTCTTTTCCTTTGGAGAATGGCTGTAATCCTTCATGTACTCCTAATCAGTGAGATTTATGAGTACAATTCCATTTTATTTTGATGGTTAATACTAGCACTAATGCTGCTGTCATGTCTCCATAATTAATAACAAGACTAATAATACAAAACCAATCTAAGAGTCACTTTATTGGTCTTCAATGTCATTAGTTAGAACTGACATAACCAATTCAAGTTGTCATCCATACTACACCACCATAACCACTTCTATAAAAACAAAACACACGGATTTGGGACTGTACTGCAGCCCACTCTCAGTCCAGCAAGCAATGCTATAGGGGGTCATCTGAGGGCAACCTCCTTCGTATCTCATTAATATTTTAGAGAGCTGCAGCAATACAGTGAGCAGCAGGAAAGCAAGTCAGCATGGAGCAACACAAAAGATTTTGCTGAGATGGGCTCTCAGGGACCAAAGATACAACCTGCATGTCCCCTGTGACTGCAGATACTGCCTGTACTCAGCCCATTCTGTATTTTCCCACCTGCCAGTATAAAACGCAAGAAGCCACCATGAACCACCCAGGTTCTGTAGGCTACTTTTTCATGATTAAGTAATCCTAAGATCTCTCTGTCTTGGAAAGATTTCTGCTTTATGGCCTGGCTGTTAATCCTGTAGATTTTGCTCACACTGCTTTCAAAATTTATTTCACTGTCAGGGCAGCAAGTTGCTGTAGTCATTTGAAGGCCAAAATCACTGCATCAAAGCACTAAGGATTTAAGAGGTGAAAAAACGTTCAAAGCATCTCACTAACTACTGTGAGTACTGGGAACACTTTGGTTTCCATTCAGGTAATCACACACTCTTTTCATGTCCTACTCCCACTTAGTTTCACTTATTGCTTCTCACAAATTATCTGAAGCTGTTTGATTTGAGCCAAGATTTGGGTGGAATTTAGGAAGGTTCAATAATAACAGAATAATATTGCTAAGTTAATGTAAACTATTTACTTGTCCCTCCTTTTCCAATCAGAGTCCTACAGTTAAAGTATAGCTGCTACTAAATGTCTTCCAAAGCAAACCGTGCATGTTTCAAATCGGTCTCAATTTAGCAGTTTTATTTTTGTGTTAAATGATAGGGAACAGCATTAGCACAAGGGTCATTACGTGAGTCAGCAGCACACAGCAGCTGCCTCTTCCCAACACGACTGAGAACAGCCTCCTGCTGCCCTTCCTCCTGGGCAATCCTCCTCTTCTCCCTGCTCCTGTCTAATCCCACCCCTGACTGTAGAGCCATTCTATGCCCCGTGGAAGAGCCTGCTCCCTAACCAGCAGTACTGTTCAGTATTTCCCAGCACTGGGGCGTGCCAAGTGATTTCCAACAGGAGGAAGCCTACACTATTGCCTTGAATTTTTATAAAGCATAGGTATGGTGCATCTGCCACAAACACTAAAGGGAGAGAGGTTTTCAGCAGGAAAACCCCAAGGAGCAAGGGATGCAGAAACACAGCCCTGTTTGCCTGTGCTGGGCCACCCAAGTCACAGCTGGCAGATTTGAGCAGACCCAAACCTGTGGCCTGTGGTTTGGTAGGCAACCCTCAGGCAAACTGAAGGCATTGCTCTCCAGAGATGGTGCTTGGCACTAGGTTCTCAAAGCCATCACCAGCTGCTGCAACATGGTTCAGGAAATCTCAGGAACACCAGGGTCTGCTGCAGCACAGGGACACCACAGACACACCGTGTCCTTGTTCCACCCTGAGCAAATGCCCCCAGACAAGGAGATGCATCCTGCTCCAACCACTGTTTCACAGGTGAGCCCTTACCTGATCCTTCCCTACCCCATTATATTTTGCTTGCTGCCTAACTCTGAGTTTCTGTGAGACTGGAGACAGCACAACATGCTGCAGTTATTAATCACACCATGGAGCACTGCTGTTCCACTTTATGTCATGAAGTCTTCATCTGCTTTAACACCAATCAGTGGCACTGACCCCCTCTGCATTCTGCTGATGCACTGCCATTTCATTCCCTTCACTATTTTCCAGCTGTTTCAAAGACCATGAGAAGCTTTTGAGAAGACAACAGCTTGGTGTCTTGCAACTGCTGCATTTCAAATGAATTATTTTGGGGTTTTGGCTTTATTACAAAATAAGAAACATGATAATAATCAAGGCAAAAAAGAAAGAGGATAATGTTGGAGGTTTGCCACCTGTGTGCAGCATCTCACCAGCTTAACTGCAGCTACAGAAATTAAAGTTGGGGATTTCAAATTCTTCAAGCAATGAAAGAGCACAGGCCTGGCAGAGCAATTAAGGACTTATACAGCTACTTCCAACCACTCACACTAAGCTAATGCTTATTTCAAGGGAATGTGGTCTCAGAATTAAAACTGCCAAAGAAAAAAAGGCTCTGATGGTTTTTAAAATCTTCACAATTTTGAAAGCATCAGGTGCGTATTCAGGTTTTTGTTTCTTTTTCTGGGGCAGAAAAACACTAGCTGTCCAAAAATACCTATGAAAGAATAAAGAGCTGTAATTGCTGTAGAGGCAACAAAACCCACACCAACCACATAAATAAATTGCAGTGCTTGATAGTGGCCATGGTCTTTTAACTGTAACAATAACACTACTGGGAACAGGGAACAGATTGTGGCCATTTATCATTGGAAATTATTAAAAATGCCTAAGTAAAATATGAACTTATTTGACTCACACATTTTCTTTTCCAGGTACTTTCCCACAATTACCTTAATTTCTCTCACTTGTTTGATAGTAGTTCACAAGACATTCCAGTACCTGCAGTGCCTCCAAAGGTTGCTGTGTGATCGTAACAGCACTAATTAAATAGTAAGCCTCACTAGGTAGGGTGATAGCCACAGCCCTGGAAAAGTGGGGTGACACATTGGGGGACATTTGATGACTGACACGTAACCCCTGGGACTCGCAGACACCCAAATGTACACTGCAGCCAAGCCCAGGAACATGTAATAGACACTTTTCTACTGGAAAGGAAAGTGGAGAGACAAACATAGAATAGTTAAAGGAAAGCTCTGGGTTCTGTTTTGTGAAAGTTGGAATGCTGCACAATTGATGCTTTCAGGTACTGTTTCTCAGCACTCCCATGTTATAGCCTCTCTGAAATTTTATTTCGGTTCGGCAAAGAAATCTGGAAAGGTGACAACTCTGATCCTGTGCCAAATGCAGGCTGGCAGACAGCTGAGAAAGAAAGTAAGCTCAGAGAAACATGGAGTTTTCAGGAGCATAAAGTATCAGAGGTGGCTCAGTAGTATCCGAGTCTAAAGGGACTGACCCTGTAACCATGGTTTCTAAGTGGAGGATGATCCCCACACCTTCACAGAGGCAAAAAACACACATGGGTTCAAAATTCCACTTTTACGTGAATCCCTGAGGTTCGTAAGTGAAGGACTATTTAAAAAAAACCAGTACTGAGAGGTAATTTAGAAAGAGCAAGCAGAGCCAAGTTACACACATGGCTTTTAAGACGGGGTGGCTGGAGAACCATTGGTGGAATGAAACTGGAAGCTGCCCTGCTAGTCTGAAACCAGCCCAAGGGTCTCATGCAGAAAGAGGCATTAACTGACAAGGAGTTTGATTATGAGATGTGGGACACAATCCACAGCCTGGTGAAATATGGCCTGTGTTCAGGGGGAATTCCAATGGAGGTGGGGGATTCAGCAGCTCAGAAGAACTAGGAAGACATTTACTCTGCAGCAGACCAAAGATGTCCTGACAGTGCAACATGTTTCAGTGGGATGAGGTGGGCACAGTTTGCTCTCCTACCTCCAAAAATGTACCTGTTCTGCAGGCAAACACACACCACCACACCTCACAGAGGGGCTCTAAACTCACTGCCTCACAAGGGATTCACACTGACAAATGTTATTATTT
The DNA here is from genome assembly GCA_013397915.1 of Daphoenositta chrysoptera. Classification (NCBI taxonomy): domain Eukaryota; kingdom Metazoa; phylum Chordata; class Aves; order Passeriformes; genus Daphoenositta; species Daphoenositta chrysoptera. The sequence continues at coordinate 405,945 of VZRO01000110.1, read as the reverse complement.
TGCAGATCAGAAAGCTAAAGAGGAACAAATCCTACCCTATTCTCCAGCAGTGTCAGGCGTGACTGGGAATAATCAGCTGCCCAAAGCCTACTTGCAATCATTGCAGTTGAAATAGCCCTGGCTGTCTTGCTGTAATCAAGAAATGGAGGCCAGAGGCAGCCTCCTGCAAGCAGGAGATAGCTCAGGCTGGAAGGATCTCTGGCCAGATCATGGAGAGATCTCAGAGCTGCCAACTGGCCCCAAAACACCCTTCATTTTCTTGGTAGGGGATCCATGATTTACCTCTAGGAGAGGTGAATGGCATTGCTTCAGGGCTGTGCAAGGTGATGAGCCATACCACGTGCTCCTGTGCCAACCCCTTGAAATCAGCAGGACTTTGGCCTCAACCACCCAGCTAAAAACAGGGATAAGAGCACATGCACCATTGAGATGCTCTGAGAACTCAAATACATTCAAGCACTCAGATCACACAGTAATCAAGGCTATAATACAGAAATATAAGCTTATTTAGGAGGAAAAACAATGTCATTCTCTCCTTCAAATGAAAGATTCCTGTGGCCAGGGTTCAGCCTTGATGAGAGCTGCAAGAAGAAGACTGTTCCCAAGTTTCTCACTGTCTTCTCTCCTTTTCCCTTAGCTTCCACCCAGGATCTCGGCTCATGTGCCAGAGCATCCTGGCTGGCTCATTGTTCCCTATTAATTGCAGGGTCTGCTGACCCTTGAAGCTGCCATAGCCAGTGAGAAGCAGCCAGCTCACTGCTCCTCCCAAATCTCACCACCTTCTTAATGTCCTCAGGAGACCCCATTTGGAAATGAAGTCATGGGCTCATTACAGCTGCTCAGAGACTCAGCTCTCCCACCGAGGTTCTGAGGGAATTGAAACAAAATGCTCTGAAAAGATGGCACTGCCAAGCAAAGCAATACACAGTGGTGCTTCTGGCACAAGATGCTAAGTTCCCTCACCAGCACCGTAGACAGTTAAGAAACAAGAGGAATGACACTTCTGGACCCAATTTCCCTCTTTCATTTATTTCTTTCTCCAGTGCCTAACCCAAGTCAAGCCTAAACATCAGTGTGATTTCCAGTTGCCCTCTGCCATCAATCTTCCTTTGCTTCCACGCTGAAGTCATGCATCAGCAAAATAGTTAAGGAGGGACATTTTCACACCACATTCTGTCAGTACAGATTATTTCACTCCCCTAAGCTCCTTGAGGGTGTAATTTGCAGGAAGCCCAAACAAAGCAGATGTCTAAAGCTGTAGGCTTGTGGAGGCAGGTATTACTAAAGCCTGTCACCAACAGCAGTGAAGTTTAGCATATTCTCCCCAGACATTTAGGTTCAGTCCTGTAATCACTACAGATATACTCAGGTGAAGTTGAAGCTCTTATTGAAAAATAGTCACTGCACAGCAGCTCCAACCAAACAACAGCTCTTGTAAAGAACGTCATGACAGTAAAAACTCCCTGGATTCTATCAGGACCAGCTTTCAGCTCTGTGGCTTCCTCTGTTGCCCCAGAGAAGCTGCTTGCATTTTTCCAAAACATGCCCAAGTCTGGCTGCTTGCAAGAAGCTGGCAGCCCAAAAATAGCACTTGGTACCAGAACTTGGGGTTGGAAGGAAAAGACAAAGACAAGCTTAGGAATGGGAATGAGGAAATGGATGAGTAGAGAGAGGAGGAACAGAAATAAAGGAGATTTCTGATTAAATGTGTGCTTTTCCACAGGACTGACAGACTTTAAGAGAACTTTTGATAGAAGCAGCTCCATTTTCATGAACGTCCGTGGGAGCCTTGCTACTGGCTGGCTCTGCTGTGTTTCTCCAAGGTTTCCATGTCCATAGGAGACACAACATAGATAATGTTCAGAAACCAACTAGTTTGAGGGTCTGTCAGGGAAAGCTCAACAGGGAAAAGACAGGAGGGATAAGGCTTTGCAAGGAGCCTGAACCAAATGGCTGGAGGCCAAATGAGAAGGGCGTGCAGTTGTGTTTTCTCTTCATGTGCTACAAACACTCACCACAATGGCCAAGCAGCCTGCTCAGCCCTGTCTGACACTTGCAAGTTCATTCCAGGCCTGGAAGCACAGGGATCCACAGAGCTGCAGAGGCTGCAAGCCCCAGCAACTGCAAATTGGACTTGATGTGAATTTTCTCACTCTCCTACCACGTCCCCCTGCAGAACTCAAATGAAGCTGATAAGAATAATGCCAAGTTCAGTTCCCACAGAAATGCCAGACAGCAATCTACTCTCCTAGAAATACATTTCAGAGTTTTCATAAGGAATACACTAAAATTTCAACTTCCTGGGAAAATTTTAAAGTTTAGATGCATTCTGATTTAGAATTCATTTTTGTCCCACAAACCTCAAGAATGATTATGGAAATCAATTTCTCATTGAGCTTTAATGCAAATAACCAAACAAATGCAATATCTCCAAACAATTCCTAAATCTCACTTGTTTCCTTCAAAATTATCTGTAGCAATGACCACTGCAGAAGAACAGAAGGTGCTGCATCCATTTCAAGGGAGTCTGAAGAATGCCCTTGTCCTAATGAAGGAGAAAGCTCTAAACTTTGGGAAAAAAAGAATTAAAGTCTATCGCAGCTGAGCCTCGTTATCACCAACAAACAGTCCCAAATAGTGTATTTCAAGGTTTCTGTCTGACTCAGCTGTCAAAACCTGCCATCCTAATCAATGCTTGTAAGAGCACCTACACACAGTGGGGCTTCATCCAAGTCCAGCTCTTGGCAATTAAACAGAACTGTCCGGGATGTAAAAAACACCAGTATCATCTTATTTAAAGAAAGATGTCCTGGGTGAGTAAGACCTACACAGGGAAATACTGTTTCCAAAAAATTCATCCACTGGAAATTATTCTGGAAAAGAATGGGGGAGGAGAGACAGATAAGTGAAGAGGGACAAAGAAATATTCATAAGTTTGGGATGAATCCAAAAACTAATTTAACAGCTGAGAGATTCTAAGGGAGAAAATGAAAAGGCAAAAGGAATAGCATTCAAAATGGCTTTTTAATATTATTATTAGAGGGTTCGGAAAACAAATGCAGCATAATGATTTACCTGACAGTGGGACTTTTTTTCCTCTACTTTTTTGGTGGCTAAAAGTCTTATTTAGACAGATTAAAACCTACAAACCTCATCTACCATGGGAAGAGGAGGATGTCCAACCCAAACTCCATTACACAAGCCACCAACACATGCCAGGAAATGAGAGAGCTCCTGTTCCCTCGTGGAGGGAGCAAAGCCAGCTCCTGCTGCCAAGGCACCTTGCTTTGCCTTGGGTACAACACCTCCATTTGCTATGCCCCTCTCCAAAACAGATGTGCAACATGGAGGGGCCTCCTCAAGCCATGTTTATTAAACACCAGCCAAATAATTGAAAATACCTCAGCTGAAAATTGCTCTGTGAGTTGCTGGGAATGGCTGTGCTGTCACTGGCTGCAATCCCTGGTCACAGCTGATGGACAGAGCCCTGGGAGGCACCGTGAGAAATCCGTGAGCCCAACACCCGCCCCACTGCACCACAGCGTGACAGCCCCACGCCTCCTTCCTCTGCTACCAGCAAGGCTTAATTCCTGGTGGAACAACAAGCTCATCAAGTAATCATGACAAAAGGCATTAATGACCTTGCCTTTACTCATGCCAAGACATTCTTAATGTGTATAACCACTGCGAGCAATCAACACGGCTAAAAACACAAGCAAGAAAACCCCAGTCAAGTGAATATCACTCTGTTATTCCAGAACTTCTGACAGCATCCCATTATGTCAGACTGCATTGGGTAAGGTCAAATAATCCATCATAACCTGACTTAATGAGGCAATTAAAAACAAATGCATTTCATGGGCAAACTGCTTGCTATGCAGCCCTTCTCTGATTCCACTTGGCTTCACAATTTCTTAGGGGTGAAGAGTCCAAGACAAACTAAAAGGAGTAAAGGAGCTATTTATTTAACTTCCTTTCAAGTACATAAAGCATAAAAGTGATACTCTCCTTCAAACCATGGGTAAATAGCTATATACCTGTGGTGGGTGATAGCAGAAAGGTTTTCTCAGGGCTGAACAGATCAAAAACACATAATAAAGGCATTTTGATCCCTTATTTTATTTTTTCTTTTTTTTTTTTTTTTTTAAGTAACACAAGAGCAGGATGATAGCTAGGCTCTGCAGAAGGATTGAAACAAAACAACAAATTCCAAAAGCATCACCATAGCTTGCTACTGCAAACCCACACTGTTCTCTGTCACCACAGCAGGAGTACCCCAACCTGAAGCCATGACATGTCTCGAAATGCAGGGCTTTGTTATTTTTTCTTCAGTAAGAACAGCCCAGGAGGCTCCTCACTCCTACATACAAAGGTTGCTCCTGCACCTACCTGTTACAGAAGACACAGCTCCAGCTAGAACCAGTTTGACTAGCTGGATACAGAGAATATCTTCCCCTGATGTACCACCCCTGTGTGTTGGTACATCAGCAGGTAATCGATTTTTCCTGTAATGGATTATTAGTCAGTACAAGAGAAAAGGCAGCAAACTCTTTGGGCTGACCACCTGGGATTCACTGTGCTTTTTCTCTTTTCTTTTTCCTTAACAAAAAGCCCACACATGTTGGATCCTGCTCCATTGCCTTACACTGGACTCAAGCAGAGCACCCCTCACTGCTTGTGACTTTTGGAGAAACACAAGCAGCAGCACAACTGCTCAGCTTGTCCAACCTACCCGAAGTGGTGTTTCAGGCAATTCCAAGGGGAAGATTTCGCTTGTCATTGAGGAAGATGCAGCCCCTGGGTTTATCCATCACTTCAGTGGGGCACACCAGCAGAAAGCCCCTGAGGCACGGATGCCTCTTTCTGCACTGCCCTGTAATCCCTGGGGAGAGCTCCCAGCTGATTTTGCTGGGTCATTTACTGGTATCAGAGATGACACTAATGCACTGCTCAAAACTCATTGGAGAGATCCCCACCTTCTTCCTCATCCTGAGCAGCTCGAAAGGAACAAACCTGGCCCTTCAGCAGCCAATGCAACACAGGTATAGACTCCAAAGTGACCCCAGGACACCCACAGCATTCCTACATGTACAGTATGGACACCACAGGTCACACAAACGGGGGTACACAGCCACAAATTAGTGCCACTCTCCAAAGGGTGAACTGGGCAACTCTGTGCTGGTACAGGTGGGAACCATTTTGCTTTTTAAAAGCTGAGGCATCTTCTAACATTTGCTACTAGCCCTGGTCATTTTTTCTTTTGGAATTTTAGGCCTCCCAGACAGCTGCTGGCCAAATCCAGGTGCAACACGAGGGGCTGCTTTGGCCACAAATGACTGTGGAGGTATCCACCGCTTCAACACACATGAAGGACACCTTTGGTGGGAGGAGAGATGGATTTGCTCATCCTGCAGAAAAGTCAAGCACTTTGCGACAGTTTCAAAAAATGAAGTTTAGTTCACCATGATCAGGGAGACAGAAGAGATGGAAGCTTTACTCCGCCCACTGTGAACCACGAGGGGGGTGGAAGGTCAGTCTGTGCATTGCAAAGGGTGGAAAGAGCTGCAGCCCAGCACAGAGCACTGCATATTTCCATGGATGTACAACAGGAGGCTGGCACAGTTGCACATGCAGTACATGGGGACTATTAGCAGAACAAACTGGAAGAAATATATTCCTTTTCCTAGCAAAGTAGTTACTGCATTTATTTTGCCCCAAAAAAAAAAAAAAAAAGAAAACTACAGAACTTCAAATAAGCAAGAATCCCTGAGTCCTCAAATATCTTCATAGTTATTGAATTGGGTGACCTGGAAACCACCGCTCACTCAATGGAGAAATGGGATTTTTATAAATACATGTATCAGCAAATGAATATTTAATGTTTTCTGTACATATCAGTGTTCAGGGTCTGCAATATTCAAGCTATAAGACTTGTCAGAAAATGTAGTAGCCATGAGATAATTACATCTCTGGGGTATTTTGATGCACAAAGGGCAGTCGAATGCTTGTATTATCTCAAGATTGTGATTCTGTCATGATTATAACATCATAAAGAAATAGGTTATTGCCAGTAAAAAAAAAAATCCTACATGGTGACCACTCTATAGCTTCCTTGGTTCAAAATAATAGCATCTTCTTTCATTATCAAAAATAATAACACCACTGTTGTCATTGCAACTGACAATATTTGCATTAGAAGCCGTTTTCTGCAGTAAAACACATTACTTAACATACAAGAAATTCTCAGCCTAAAATATGTTTTCTCCTGTTTATCCCCAAATTTAGAGGCAATTATACTTCTAGTCAGAAGGAAACCATTTCTAAAGTGTTCCTCTTCGTCCTTTCTGATCCTTCTGAATCAAAATAAACGTCCCCTGTCAGCAAAATGCTAACATATGGGCTTTAGGAAGAATTCAGCCATACTTAAGTCCTTTGATGAATCAGGACCTTAAGACTTTTTTAGATATCATAAGCCTAATTCTGCCCTCTCCTTTTATGCCGGTGTCAATCTAGACTAACCTCATTCCCTGTAACACAGCTAAATCCAGCCTGACATCAGCACGGGCAGACCCAGCCTCCTGCTCTTCTAAAGGCTTTCTCACTGCAAAACCCAAATAAAATTTGTTGAAATGGCAAATATCTCCTTTGAAACACCTTGTCCAGCCAAGTCCTGCCTTGCAGGTCCAACCTGCATGTGGGAATACCTGAGAAGACATCACCCACGTGCAGGTTTGCCAGTGCTAGGGACTACTGGAAAATATTTCACTGTTTAGGATTGCCACTAAGCTGAGCCATGGGGGAGGCTCATTTTTGTGCAAGGGGAAAGCAGTGGTGCCAGCACTGATGTTAAAGCTTTGCCAAGCCTTTTTTCCATGGTGGATCTGGAGGGAAGGGGTCTGCACACAGGGTGGCAGAGTACCCCCTGCTCCTCCCTTTGCTGGCCCAGGGATTTGCAGGGACACAATTGGCCATCCCATGCCAGGGCAGAGCAGCACAATCCACAGCACTGCTGTGCCACGAGCAGGGGGACACTCATCAAGAGGCCCAGAACTGTGATTTCTACCAGTGTTTCTCCCAGCCTTTATAAATAAACGACTTACAGCAAACTGGTACTTCCCATCCCTTTCAGGGTGATTTTTACCAACCTCCTACGAGTCATAACTCACACTCTGAGAAAGGGAGAAGAGATTTACGGGAGCTGTGTTGGAAAAGAAGCAAACAAACAAACCATTTACAGCTTCCTATAGCAACAGGACAGATTGCAAGTAGCAAAAAAGAACAGCCAGAGTGTCACCCCTGAGATGGTTTGGAGACCATTTTTCAAAGCCAAGAGGCTGGGACAAATCATCCTGGAAACTGAGATTGTAATCTCAGTGTGTTTCTACCCAGATAAATAAAGCTAATAAAAAGGAAGAAGCAGAGTCCAGGAAATTTTGCAGATGAACAAAACTTGCTGCTAACTGCCTGTCAGTTATGCCCTTATGTTCCTTTACCTTTGATTCAGGATCAATTCTCAAAAGCATTTTGTGCAGAGAAGAATAATTTTTAAAAAAATCCCCTGCCAAAACAATGAGCAGGATCCACAGCAACACAGTGTTGCTGTGAGCAAGCAAAATAATCAATGTTATTGCAGAAAAATGCTCACTCAGAGCTATTTTGTATGAGGAAGGCATAAGATGACTTGGTTTTTCAAAAAAAAAAGAAATTAAAACGTTCCTGTCTCCCCATTTGCAGTTTGCTCAGTGCTGGAGCTGACCAAGCAATTTGGGAGCTCATCCTGCAAGACGCTGAGCAGCTCCTGTGACATGCCAGGCATTATGTGCCAAGACCTCACACCCCTAATTAATGCCTAATTAGAATACTAAAGCATTCTGCCCTGTCCAGTGTAGAGAGTCCAGCTGAGATTCAGCTGAACAAGTGATAGACACTCAACTTGCTGGAAAAACGTGCCTCGTGTGGAGAGGGCTCAGAGCATAATTTAGGAAGGCACCACAGTGCCAGGACACGGGGAAGGAACGTGATCTGCTGGCAGACAGGCTGGCCCCAGGCTGCCAGCTCCCCCTTCTCTGTGCTCAGAAATCCATGTGCAAACACTGGCACTGCCTGTGCCAGCCCTGACCACCCCAGACAGATTGCTCATAAAAACCACATAAAACAGAACCCGGTGCAAGAATATTAAAACTATAAACTGCATATGAAAGCCTTATGAAATGCACATTTAAGGGTTTTTATCACTTAAATTCAGCCTCTGAGTACATAAATATGAAAGTGCACATTTTTAATTATAGGATATGTACTATTTTTAACTCAGAGTCTCATCTCCTTTCTCTTCAGTAGTTTAATGGTGGTAACCAAACAGGCAGCAGCCCTTCCACACACCAATGAATCTACAGTTCCAGGGGCCTCTCAGAGCCCAATTCACCTCACCCCAATCAAAGGCTGCTCTAAATCCAGGGTCTCATGGTCGTACCTCCTCTATAGCAGTGAATCACTGTACCATCCAAGTGCTTCACAACTATTATGAAATTGAACTTCCTCCTCAGAAGTGAGGGTGTTTCTGCTCTCCAACAAGGTCCTGCCACAAATGGCCAGAAAAGATGTTTCTTCTTCAATGTGCCATTTAAATTTTCAAGAAAAGAAGTAAAAGAAAGTTTTACTTTGCCCTTGTTTTGGCCAGGAGCTTTGTAAAGAGTCTGCAAGAAACTGCTGCATGGGAAATTGAGCAGGTTTGGAGATCCTGCACTCGATCAACACAGAGACCATACAGTCTAAGATATCTTGGTTCTGTGCATACAGCTAAACAAGTTTTTCCCTCTGATGAAATATAGGCCAACAAGTTCCCCTTACTCTCTTCCCCAAGAGGCACAAAACATTAATTCAGTCATTTCATTAATTCAGACTTCACACATCAAAGTGAATTGCTCGGAGTTTGCTTCTGGATGGGACTGAAGATGTTCCAAACACCAGAGCCTGATGGGAAAGCGCATTTGGGACCCAGTGTGAGTCCAGACACCCACGTGGACAAGGACTGCTTGAAGATGGCAAAGGCTGCTCAGGTGCAAGTGAGAGCGTGGGGGTATTAAGGAAACCACCTTTTAAAGAGAACAAGTATAAGTTCACTTCAATCTCTTCTTTTTACAATTCACTTTTTTATGATAACGTCATGCTAAAGGCTGCTCGAGCCCTGCCACACAGCTCTCAGGTCTTGTAGATGCTGTCTAGTTTCCCACCCCTATGAAAATACTACAACAGTAAATGCACACAGCACTGTCCCTGCCCCTCCTCCCAAATCATGGCTCCCTGTGTGCTGGCAGACACTGCGTGAGGAAGAGCTCTGCTGCTGCTGGCTTGCCCCAGTGGGACTGGGGAGACTCAGCAAATGGAAGTGTTAGGGGAAGACACACAGGCAGATCTGGAAAGCAGGGAAATCCAAGCACAGGAAATTAATTTATCACAGAGAAGATGTCAAGTGTGAAAAAACGCAACACATCTCATTTTTGTACTTTAATTCTGTACTGTCAACAGGCTCCATGTACAGGCTACACATCCTGGGCTGTGCTCTGCAGCAACTCCATTGCTCAGTGCTGGGATGGTACAAGAAACAGGAAAAGCTGGAAAAGACCTAGAAACAGGGAAATTTCCTAGAGAAAAAGCCCTATTTCTTTCCGGAGACCTCTGAGTTCATCATCTCCTTGTCTGCAGGAGGAGAAACCCCGTTGCCCTTGTCGCAGGAAGGTCGCTGCTCTCCCTGGTGCAAGCCCCAGGCAGGGGCAGTGGAGCACTGAGGGCACACTGCAGGCACAGCAGCTGCCCCACATGTAGGAGCAGGACTGTCTGAGTTACCTTCAGTGTCCCCAGGACTGCCTCAGCTCCCAAACTTCCTCTTGGTTTCCGCAGCCCTCCTTCCCCTGCCTTCCATTCTTTGGGGTATGAAAAGCTTCTGCTGGTGGTACAACTCTCAACCTCTGCACATAAAGCTCTCCAAGAGCTAAAATACAGCTCCTGGAAACAGCACCAGCCTAAGATCCTGTATTCAGACTTAGACTGTGTATTCAAATCCTCACTGTTGTCGTCCTGAATGGTTACACATCCAACTGCCATGTCTTTGTAGGGCAGGATTTTTTATCCTTTAAGAGTAACAATGATTTCATAAACACACACTTGTCCCTAGGGACAAAACTCATCTGAATTACCACTAGACCAACAGCAAAATATAACAGGGAGAAAATAGAGGTCCTCCCAGAATAGCCTTATGGACAATGCACTCACCTTAGCTGTGGGAAGAGAGTCTTAAGCCTGTATCCTGACCAGCTTTAGTACAGTGAGTTGAACCTGAATTTCACACACATCATGCACAGTTCCTGTGACAAGATTTTGCACATTTCAGACTCCCACCATCTCAGTTTGACCTGTAATTTCACTCAGGAGCACAGGCTCACTCCCAAGGACATCTACTCTCCAGTTTCATCACATCACCACCGTGTTCTTGGCAGCTCATTCTCATGGAATGCAGTGAGAAAACTACAGACAAAGAGATAGGTGCAAAAATCCACTGAAGAGATGAGGGACAGAAAGCAGAAATAAAACCTCAAGGCCCAAAAACAATTCTATAGAAGGAAGCTGACCATGAAACTGAGAACAAAAATAAGCTGCAAAGACTCTGTTGAAATTATCATATTCTTCCAAGCTCCCTCATCTGAGTTTCCCAGCTTCTCTTAGGAACAAGAATCTCCTTTCTGAAGAGGGTTGAATCAGGGAAGACATTTCACACTGTAAAAGAGGAATTTTCAGAAAACACAGGAGGAGGAAAGAAAAAAAGTAGGTTTGGGAGAAGTAATTAAGCATTTTCCATCAAATTTGACATTTGGCATCTGCTCAGGTGTCTGCTGAGACTTGCTTTGTTTCCAGTTAATATGTACGACATAATGTGATTTAGCCTTTGGCTAAATAACTCTCGAGAGCCCACATTCAGGGAGAGAGACAGGCAGGCTCAGGGGTGGGAGGGAGAAGATGGACAGCATCTTATTTACTTTGCTTTTAACAACGATGCAGGGTATCTGGCTGTGTAGCACCACATGCCAGACAGACATGCCAAAGAAGCAGGGCAGCCTCATCTGAACCGGATTAGGCCCTGACTAAATGCATGACTGCAAGTGAGGGCAGCACTGAAGAGATTATTCTTCATACAAGGCTCAACAAGCCTTGCTGTGACTGGGGATGTTTGTGCTGCTACGGGATGAAATGAAAGAATTGGTCCCATAACTGATTACATACATCTCTAAGTGCACAGTCCTCTTTACCATGTAAAGCCCAACATTTTCGAGATTCTAGCACTGAGTTTTGCAAACTGAAAGAAACACAAAATAAGGCCCCAGCTTAGTATGCAAAGGAAGTATGTTGGTCCCTTCTAAAGCACCTAGGAAAGCACAGGTTCTGCCCCCTGCCCCATAGCTCATGACCTTCTCTGCGTTCTCAGTTTGGCAGGTGGATCCAACCCTGCCACATCAGCAGCAAGCAGTGCCTCCTAACTACAGCCCAGCAGGTACTTGCAGAGGTCAGGGCTTCCCACAGGAAGATGAACAGGTGGTTTTGGGTGCAAAAGCAGTGATACAGTCATGTTATGACCTCACAAGTTACCCAGATGAAGAAAACCTACCAGACAAGAAGATTGCAATTAAGGCTCCTGGCCCTTGGAAGTCACTTTCCTCAGCATTCACAGGAGATGCATCTGGAGCAGAGCCTGGTGGTCCAGGCTTATTTTGCCAAGGTGTAAATTGGCTGCCAGTCCCTGTGCTCCCAGTTTTATGGGATGGAGATGCAGGAGTGTGCAGCCCTTCAATCCCCCAGGTGCACTCACAACCCTGCTCCATTCACTGCATCTCCTGCCCATGCTGTGGGCCTTGCAGGTGGCTGTTCCTTATCCCTGCTCACAGCAGAGAGGTAATGAGGCATCCCACATCCCCCTCTCTCACTGCTGACACAGTGGGTGCCTGTGCCCCAACACAGAGACAGCTAATTAAAGCAGTTTTCCTTAATATTTACCCCCCTCCTTGCTCATGCCAACAAATTGTGCCATCCATATTTATGACTTCAGTTTTTCAAACACAAGGGCTTCTGGAACAGCACAAAAGTATTTTTTCTGTGGCCCACAACTATGTAAAAGGGGCCAGCCACAGACCCAAGGTAGACTTGAGGCACAGGTGCCCAAAACAAATTGCATCTTGGAACAACAGCATTCACCAGTGGCTGAGATGTGAAGGAGAAAGGAATAAATCACGATAAAAGGGAGAAGTGCAGGATTTGCTCTGAGGTGCTTACTGCAGGCTAAACTGACAGCATCTGCCCCGAGCCCTCCTGAAAGTGTCTTTCATCTGGGTTTCTGTTAAATGCGTGATTCTATTTACATACATCCAACTAATTCAATCAAAACTGAACTCTAAATTGGTCCTCAAGGGAATCCTTGAAAACACTTTTTATCTTCATGCAGAAATGAAGATTAGAAGAAAAACTGGGTTGAAGAACTGTCTTCCCAAGCAGCTCAGAATACCATAAAACTTGCAAGCAGCAGAACCCACCTTGGCTTTAGGCAGGGTCACAGCTCAGTACTCAAACACTGAGCACCAGCAAGGGAAGGACAGGGGCTTGGACACTCGAGGGCTGAGGTGCCACCTTCATACTGGTGAGGTCCTGCTGCAGAGTGGCCTGGGCAGGACACCTCTCCTGGCTTTCAAGATACCTTTCTGTCTCTCACCTGACAGAGCTACGAGACAAAGGATTTGAAAAGCCACAGAAGAACTAAAAAAGGAGATCAACCAGTGAGTTATATCCTACCTCTTATCCTTCATGAAGCTTTGTTCTTCCTAAGTACTGCTGAGCTTCCCTGGCCCTTCTCAAAGCCAAAGTGCAGAGCATGATATTTTCCTTTCATCCACAGCATGCTAAGTTACACAAAGAACCACCCTCCCTTGACTGCTCTTTTATAACTCTGAACTACACTTCAGCATGCAGTAACTGCACAGGGCTGGCAATGTAGAGAGATAAACTTTACACTGTGGCACATGTGGCAGTGGCAGCAGCAAGACAAGCCCTTGGTTTGCCACCTGCTATAGCCAAGGCTGATCTCCAGCACCAAAACCCAACTTGCTCTCTGTCCTTTGCCTCTGTCCAGTATGTCCAGTTATTTTATATGGATTTTTCCATACAGGAACAAACAGAGACTACCATGACACTCAACAGCCACATTATTGTGAGGACCTTTTCCTGTGAATAAGTTGGTGACCTAGACTGAAAAGGCAGCAATTCAGCTACAAATCCCTTGAAACAGTGATCATGGTATTCAGTTAAATTCATGTGTTACAACATTGCCAATTTTTGAAGCAGATTTGCCATCCTTGTACAGATATATCCCTAGCAATTCAGTTTGCCTTTACAAAAGACAACCTCTGGATCACAGGATAATTTTTGAGCAATTTTGTATAGCAACAACAGCATTTCCAGTGAAAGAAACACAGGGGTATTAATGCTAGAAAAACCTCAGTTAAAAAGAGGTTGCTATGCTAAGCAGTGTGGTATTTGGGCCAGCTGGAAAACAACAGGAAGAAAACTTTGTAACAGAAAGGAAAGACAATTCTGGATGAAAATAGTTCATATAGGGAAAAATACGTCTGCTTTTTTTCTGACAGCCTTAGTGTAGGGTTTTCTGTGTAAGATGCTGATGAAAACTGCTATTGACTGACACAAATTCTCCCTTTTCTACATTTCCTCCTAAGAACAACAACAAGCTAAAAGGACTTGACATCCAAACAACAGCTTAATCCTCTATTGAATAAATCAGCAAATGCCCAACACTGAGATTAACTGAACTTTGCTGCCTTCAGCAGTGGGCACAAGAGGATATCAAGTGAAGACCAGGAAGAGGGCAGGTGTATATGACACCTCCACAAAATCTCCCAAGTTTTTAACTGTCTTCTTGCCTGTGTTCTTCTCAGCCTGATCTTGATCAACACATCGCTTTACCAGGCACTTCTCCCAGCTATGTGTAAAGGAGGTCTGAGAAGGCCTGTACAAACCTCCTGCATTTATAGCATGCTTTGGAAAAGAATTCTACAAGCTCACTGTGAACCACCTCCATTGGTAGAATTTGGCCCACTACCATCATAAAGCACGGATGGGTTGAGATGCAATATTCTGTAATGGCCTTAAGCAAGAGTGGTTATGAAACAGAAGTCAGAGTCAAATAAAATTTGCAAAGCTGGAATTCTAAAGGAAAAGACAAATGCATTTAATGAAGTACAACTGTATCACCATTGCCATTAAATTTTATTGCATTTCTTTGAAAGTTAGGCTGACACAAAGCAGCTGACTTCTGTGGGGAAAAAAGTATCATATGATGGAATTTTGGGACTGAAACCTTATAATGCAAAATTTCTGGTCATTAGCTAAATGAAAGCATATTGAATTCCTTAATCACTATGAAGAAGTGCAATAAAGACAACAAATTGTAACAGATCTTGTCAGTTGGATCCAAAAAAACTACAATAAACCAAACCCATCACATCTGCATTGGCAGCTCCTCTGGAAGTTAAAAAAACCCTGTGTTACCACTTTGGGATTCAAAGGGAAAACAAAATTTGGCAGGATCACAGCAAGAGTAAAGCATTTTGCTGCTGTGTGGCCAGGCCTATAATACCCCACCCCTGGAGGGGTTCAAGGCCAGGCTGGATGGGACTTTGAGCAACCTGGTCTAGAATGAATGGCATCCCTGCCCATGGCAGAGAGGGTGGAACTGGGTGGTCCTTAATGTCCCTTCCAACCCAAACTATTTTATGATTTAGATGCCCTTATCACTGACTGAGCAAGAGGACCCCTCATCTGTCCTCTGTTAGCTCTTGCAACAGACTTGTCCTCAAGTCTTCCTCACTTCTGCAGCTACTGACCTGTTTAGGACTCTGATTAGGACTAGACCCAACAGAACTTGCAACCAATACAAGCACTTCATGCCACCCCAGAAATCTTGGTTTCAACCAACATAAACAGTGATTATGGGGGCCTGTCTGACATTGCTATTCGTGTCTGATACCATCTGCTAAATCTATCCACTGGTGTTAAATCATCTGGGAGATTACACAGAGCACTCACCATGGTGATTTTTGAATGCAGCAGAACAGAATGTGAGTCCTGAAACTGGCCTGGAGGAAGCTGGTGAATAATGTAGCTGACATCTCCCCATGCTCAGCATCACTTCCCTCCCCCTCTCCTTCTTGTTGGCCTGTCTTTCAACCTGTAGGGCTTCTTGCTGCCCATACTCAACCCACCAGCATCGCTGCCCCATCACTTTACAGTCACTTCAAATCAGGAAAGGCTCCCAGGTTGAGCTTTAAAGAGGAGAATTTGCATTGCTAATGATACACCCTCCCTAAGAAGTTTTCTGCAGGGAGCAGTGCATGTCCTTAGTCCCATAAGTGGGAAGCTGCAGGCAGAAAATCTTACCCCTTATCTCATTTGGGCTTTGCACTTTGTGCCTGTATCCCTGCACCCTGTAGGAATTTAATACTGAGCCCAAGGGTTTACTGATCATCTTGCTTGCAGAGTAAAGGATGTTCTTGGCACATTAAGGTAAAGCAGTCAGATACTTCAGCTTACCTCTAAAATTGAAGTAATTCAGATTTCCAGTGAGTTGTTCATAAGATACAATGCTCCCTTTGACAACCACCTGTCTGTTCCAAGCACCAATTCCTACAGAGCTATCATAGCATTCAGACAGCTGTCACTGCACCAAGGACAAAGGAAAACCAAGCTAATCATTACATATTTGTACTTCATTTCCAAAGAGAGATCAAAGAATCTATTTTGCTACCCATTTCTAAAAATCAGAACTGATCAGAGAAACTTCTCAGAAATCGACCAGGTGATTTGCCAGCCTCAGAGACACCATGCCCTGGACTTGGTGGTGTTCCAGGGTTCACCCTCAACACAGCCCCACAAATAATCAATTCCAAGTTTTGACAATCAACATCTTCCAAAAAACTAATGAAAAAATTAACTCAAAAAAACCCACTCCAAAACCCAGTTTCTTGACTTAACACAATGACTTAACTGACCTGTACTACGTGGAAGCTTTAAAATAAATCTATTTTAAAACTAAGTCATTCAACTTCTACTGTCAAACATACATCTTAAGAAATATATAAAGCCCATATGAAGGTCTAGAGGAGATGGCAATCATGTTATTTTACTCAATCCAATTTCTACCTGAACACAGCTCAGAGACCACAGTCTCAATCTCACATGGCAGGCAGTGGGAAAGTGGATTGCTTCTACTGTGTCTTCAGTCAAGTTTTTTGCTGAATAGCTGTATACAAACAGAATAACTGGCAATGATTTTTATTTCATTTTTTATTTTCTTATAAAACAGTCAAACAGAAAAATAAAACCATCGCTATTTAGAAGGTCAATTAGACCAAGATGGAAAAAAGAAAAATATATCAAATGGAAACATTATCTTAACAGTTTCCCTTTATGTTTGCTGTTTGTCTCTGCACAAATTGGTGCTTTTGGATCTCTCTGCTCTCCCGTCCCCTCTTTCCAGCACGAGTTACTTTACTAGTCCTGTACCCAGCACACGCAATGTGATGCTGCTGCCCTGCAGCTGAATGAGCCCATCACTATGTCATGTGTTTGGAAACATTTTCTCTTTCAGAACATCTGGTTTCAACTTAAAACCATGTTCTGAAATACACTGAATTGAATTCCTGGGGAAGTGAGCAGAAGCCAGATCCACTGCACTCCTCCATCCATCATCCTCCTGGGCTAGAACACAACACCCCCCTCCCAGTGCTCTACTTCCCAGGAGCAGACCCCCTCTGCAGCTAATTGCCCATCCTTAAAGTTTCAATTTGAAACGCTGCTCTGGCCACATGCAGATGACCTCCTGTTACTGGGGGTGAGATATCACAGCTGTAACTCTCCGAGCTCCCCTCTCCCATTGCTGCAGTTGGGCTGCAGCTGCTATTCACACAGTTACTTTCCTCTCCTCTGAGTAAAGTTACCCAGCTGCTAATATATCAATATTGAGACCCTCTGACTTTTATATTACACTTACATTGTGGCTATTATTTGCATGTTTATGCTTTCCTGTGGGTATAGTTACCTGATACTATTATCTGTGTAGTTAGTTATATCTTCCTAAGGGTGTACTTACTTCACCAGCTGTATTTAAATCGTCTTTCACAGCTGTAGTTACATTGTCAGATTTATATAAATAGTGTGGTTACAGTCAAGCAGGCAATGCTTGCAGTGCTGCAGTTATTTATTACAGCACGAGGATCCCATGGTATAAGTACCTCACTCAGAGGCTGAGTTACACTGCCCTGTGTATAAATAATTGGTAGGAAGGTGGCTCTCGATCACACAACTCCTGCTGCAGAGTAGAGCACAGCCCAGAGAAGGGAGACAGCAGGTATTGGCCCCTGCGCCTGCACACCCACAAGGGATGTGTTGGCTTCAGAGCTCAAAATCTCTCAAAATTTCTTTTCTCAGACAGCAAATTTCTCGTGTTGTTCAGTATTGTAATATTCCAGGAGAACTGATGTACCTGCCTAAAGGACTTGTACTATTTCCGTCACTGCAATACCTCAGTGCCAGATCTCATAAGACAAAACCCACCAACATACAGGCTTAACTAGCAGCAACGAGGTACAGTGTGACAGCCAGGCTACACCATGCACCCTGGGAACAGGAAAACAATTATTCCTCCTAAAGGATGAGGAGTTTCACTGCTACTGTGCCACCAATTGATCAACAGAAATGATTATGTTGATGCAGCAGGTTAATACATGGCCAATCAGATCAAAGGTCCACCTAAGCTCATCATTCCTTCTTATACAGCAACCACACACTGCAACATGAGAAAAAAAGATGAAAACTGGACAAATCTAGATGGAAGCTAGTCCTCCACATCTCTGCCCTCAGTCCCCATCACTCTTCCCCAGCCCATATTCATATATTCACCTCAATTAACATCTGCCCTGCAATGCTGTAAGAGATGTATTTGCATAGATTTCTGGGCTAGGACTCCACCAGCAAATCTCTCCTCACTTTCTTCAGGCACCAAGCTCTCTTTGGCTTCCATGGGGAAGATTACATTGAGCAGCACCTGCTGCTCTGTCAGAAGCATTTTGCACTAATATGAATCGCTGTCCTTCCTGACAGTGTTCAGATCCACACACGTCCTAAGAATTGGCAGAAGGGATTGTTACAGCAAGCAAAGCTAGTAGCTCCACAGAGATTTGATAGTTTGACAGGGAATTTCCTCAAGGAAACATCTCAGTGAAAAAAATACAGGAGTTCAATGTGATGGGTCTCAGAAGACACTGAAATTCTCCACTTTAAAATTGCATGTGAAACAGTTTGGAAGCGGCATCCTTGGAGCAGAAGTGGAAACACTCCAGCAGCCTACAAAAGGGTTCACCTCCACTCTGGTGATGTCACCAGTGGGGTCCTTGGCACCAGGAAGGAATATTTGCAGCTGTTCTCCAGCACAATGGTGAAATATAAGCCCTTTTCTAAATAGTGATGGGAGGGAAAAAAGCCAGCATTGTTTCTGTGCAAGTGTAAAATTCGAGTAGTAGTCAAACATACAATACTTTCTCGTTTCTAGTTTCACTGCAGATTTCCATTGAAACTTCCCCAAGGACACATACCACACATTGAGGCAGATTAGATATTTTTTTTCACCGTGTATGATTTCCCTTTGTGACACCTTCTCCCTATATAAGATTTTCCTATTAGAGGAATTCCAAGTAAAGCAACAAACCTTTAATATATTTTTTAAAATTGCAAAGTTAAGTCCTTACAAAATAGGTGATCTCAAAAAATGTCCTCCAATTACAAAGTAGTACTTAAATTATGATATAATTTATATTTTAAATGAAATGTCAGCATAAATGCTTAGTCCAGGCTCATCAGATTGTTGAGGGTTTTTTAATGTGATAAAAATTCCTCACTCTTCAGTGCTATCTCTGTACTTTCAGTCCCTACAGAAGTCCTGGAAACATTAAAGAAAATGCATTTCCCACCACCACATACCCAGTCCTCAGTTGCATCAATTCATAACATCTGAAGCCAGGAGACACCATTTGATAACCAGTGGCAGCTCTCTTCTAACACAGGCCATTATCTTTTGCCCAGTTTTCTTTTACTGAGCTCAGCAGTGCATAATTTCCTGAAAAATATCTTCCAGAAAGGCATTCAATCATGATCTGAAGGTATCGAGAAATGTTAACTCTCCTCTATTCTTTATCTCCTTAATCTCAATGATTATCTAAAATTACTCCTTAAAACATTCATCACTCTTCTGCTGTAGATTCATCTGGCTCCATCTTTGAGCCATTAATTCCTGTTATACATCTCTCTGCTAGACTCAAGAGCTTTTCAATAGCCAGTATTTTACCATAGTAGGAATATTTATTTATAACCTGTAAGTAAGCCACTGCAAAATTATGTTGATAAAAAAACCAAGCAGACTCAGCTAATACTTCAAGGTGTACCCAAGTATCTAGAAGCTTTTCTGCCTTTGGTGAAACAAAGTTTGAAGCTCAGCCATCACTAGGGATAAAAAAAAGGACTTTTCTTGTACATCTGCTGCAGACTAAGATACTGGCTAATATAACCCATCTAACATTTAAATCAGAAAGTCTCTCTCAATCTCCACCCCACCCTTACACGTTCACAACAAATGGCCAGATGGGAGATTTCTCTGTATGAAGAGTTAGTTCGTCCTGATGCCTTGATACCACATGACCTTTCCTTCTTTCACAGAGGCATATATGCCACCCTAATCTTATCACGAGGATCCCTTAGACTTTCATTCCCTTGAACACCCTTGGAATCAAACAGGATATTACCTGGATGTATTAGATCACATTCATCTGATAAATGCTTTTTATGCCTATACATCTTGTGATTCCCAGGCAAACAACTGAAGCAGTCTCTCTGTATATCTTATAAAAATCAAAGACTTCCTCACAAATCAAGATAAACTTTTTTTCTTTTTTTTAAGAAAAGTCATGCACCATGATGGAAACCAAGACATTGTTCTCCCAGGTCTCTGTCCTTACAAGGCAGCACAGCTCACAGGGGCAACCACTTAGACAGTTTAATTAATCACTACATCATGACCTTCAGGACAAAGTATTCATGGTATATGTGAGGCATAGTGAATACAGAGACTGACCAGAACTTTGGTCTTACATGCTAGTCTGATCTTTGAGGCATAGAATGTGTCAAGGGGCTTTTCACAGGCAAAACTTGTTTGATGGCCTTTGTAAAATAAATGTTACAGGTTTCTTTCGTAGTTTAAATACTTGGCCGCAAGCTGTGCTGCCTCAATCACCAAGATTAAGCCTCAAAACATCTGAAAATGGGTACAAAATTTTATGCATCTGAAACAGTTTTCATGTGTCTGTGTTTGCAGGACCAGATATTTTAAAATCCCAGACATATATCTTTAATTATTATAAAAGTTTTGTCCAAATCTCGAGATTATTTCAAATGATACTGCAAGGACATACTTAAATACCAAGAGATAAAAAAAACCCTAACTTTTACCATTTTCTAAGCTTATCCAAGGAAAAAATGCCATTATAGAACAACTGTTTGGGGGAATCAGATTAGATAGCAGCAATGGAATAATTAGGAGATGGAATACATTCTCCTAATTGTGCAGCCAAAACCTGTGTGCCTCAGTAGCCCACACACAGATGCAAATATGAAGTACTGAAAATGATTTGCACTTCAGCTCTGTCCTGTTCTTACAGAGTGTCCATGCCCTGATTTATCCAACCATGAATAACAGACATGGTCAGCAGCCAGGCTGGGCATGGCTGGCAGAGGAAACACAGCAGGGAGTGTTTTGACTGCCAGCTTTTTGGTCAGTTTGGTGACTCTGCATTATCCACAGAAAAGTCAGTATTGCAAACTGAGTACAAAACTACAGGTCAACCCACAGGTTCCTCCCCCTCCAACTCACATCCCTCTTTGCATTCCTCAGCAGCAGCAAATATGACAAAAACAATTACACCCAGCCAATCACTTGCCCTTCCCTACCAAACACCAAAACCCTGTAGCTTTCCAGGCCACAAAAATACAGCTGTAGCCTCCTCAGTTGACCAGTTAAATATGCTTATCTGCCACCAGCAAATTTCACCTTTCTGGCCACACAGCAAGGGCTGCTCCACAAGCCCAGAGCAGCAGAGTAATGCAGGACTGGTGAGTCTGTCCCAGGAGCCCTGGGGTTGCCTCTTTCAGTGCCAATCACTGTGGTGTCCACAGACTGCTAAAATCAGCAGGACTGCCCTCAGCACAACTAAGCAGCTGATTTTGCACAAATTAAATTTGGCAAAGATGTTAAATGTCATGGAGTGAGACACTGAGATAGATGGCAGTGTTTAGCAAAATGGGGGGAAAAGCTCTCTTTCCATCTCACTGGGAAGAGGTAGGCTTTGAGGAGATTTGCATGCAAGTTGAAGCAGCAGATGATAATATAACCTGATTCTGATTGTGATAGCTTGCTATAAGTGTTAAATGTGCCCCATTAGAAAGAAAAATTTGGCTTGCTACAGGTCATTTCCCCCCTTTTTGTAATTATTCTGGGCACATCTGCTGATACCCAAGCCTGGCCAGGTGTGCAGCTCTAACACGGGTGGCCTACACAGGTTTCTCAGGTTTGCACACATTCTCTGCCATATTCAGCCCAAATTAGATGTCTGTCTTGTTCAGGCTGCACATTCAAGAAATATTAGATGTAGCACACCTGCTAGACATTATGCTTAAGAGAAATTTTCTTTATGTCCTCATCTCCTCCACATTTCAATACAATTAGTTTTCTAATGTCTTCCTCTGCTCTTCAGTTCAATTTAAGTTACGCCATGAAGCTGACATGGGAAAACCACCAAAATCATACCCCAACTTCTGACAATTTTTACAGCAATTTCATCCTATCATCCATGAGCTATCAGTTTGGTTTTTTCTCCTATGCAATCTGTCTCCTACTCTGACAATAAAAGGAAGTAATTACCACTGATGCTTTTTCTCTTTTGTAAATACTAGAGATTGGATAAAAATGGACATTTGATTCAGAGATTCTTTGGAGAACTGGGGAGATTTCACTTTCAAATTTCCAGATCCCAGCTCTACCATACAGTTTAGGTTCCTGGTCACTTTGAATTTCAACAAGATTAAAATGATGTAAGAAAAATACTTCTATTACATTATTTTCCACATTTCCACATCCACATCCACGTCCTGGAGAGCACTATCTCTGACCTCCCCAGTTCTGATACACACACAGAGGCATATTTGTAGCACAGTTCACAGTGTGTTCATTAGCATCTCAATTAACTCTTCCTGGGTGTCTCACTGCAGTAAATGAGCTTTTCTTTCACTGTGTCCAAAATCTAGAAAAGACCCCCATCTCTGCACACCTGGGAAGAGGTTTCTCATAGAAATTAAGGAAAAAGAATCCTGAGGGGCAGTTTTATGCCTCCATGTCCTTAGGAATGACCCAAGAGGCTGGTGCACAGCATGGTTCAGCACTTCAGGCAGTGGGGTTAATGGTCAGGAACATAACACAGTGAGATTTATTTTCTCTCTAACATCTTTCATAAAAGAGAGAGGACTGCTCTAAGGATTAAGAACAAGAGTTTCATAAAAGCTTCTCAAGCCAAGAACTAATAAAAATATGTCTTAGCCAAAATGAAGCTCCCATTATGGAGGTCCAAAGGTCCAGACATGAGACCAGTGCCACTGTGGGCCACACTCTGCAGCACAGAGGCTGCTTGGTGGATGGGACAGAAGTCCTGGACAGATCCCAAAACACACAAATCTCCCAGAGGTGATGAAGAGCTCCTTACTTAAACCCCAGCAGTTTGATCACACACTGAATGTTCAGTTCAACCAGACCAGGGCTGCTGACCTGCTCTTAGCACAGCCATTGCCACCTCTGATAGCACAGGACAGCGTGAGAAACGTGGTGTCACACGCACTGAAGGCAGCAGATGCTGATACACGACCTAATATCAGGCAACTGAAAATAAACAAGCAGAGGGGAAGCTATCAACAGAGCCTCTGTATTTAGGTCCTCCCCATTGACATCTTGTGGTTGAAACAATTTATGTAGGGGAAAAAAACACAAACTAATTTTATAAAGCCTCTGACAGTGGGTCTGATTCTGATCTCTGTTCAAGGAAGGCAGCTCCTGACTGCAGAGCTTGAACACTCTTACATAAGAAATGCAGAGGCAGCAGACAAGGTTGATATCTGTGCTCCAGTGATACCCAAAGGGATTCTGTCAGTGACTAAGATGGAGCAACAATCACCCCCAGAAGTAAAAATTATTGCAAGGAACAACTTCTCAATATTCAGACTGTGCAGACCAGCTCTCAGTGAATTCACAGGTAGCTTCCTAGCTTGGATTTGTTTCTCTCCCTGTTGCTGACTGAATACACTTTTCCCATGTGAGAGCTTATATTCTGCAAATCTCAGTGCTCAATTTTGGAAAAAATTCACCAGAAGCCTCTTAAAATTAATTCCTGTTGGATGAAATGCACCACTCAGAAGACTGTTGGCATTTAACCTGTCAAATTAAAAATCTGAGGATATTCCCAGAGTGGCCAAGCCTTGTGATTTTACTGGGAGTCTCAACATTTAGTATTTCTTTTAAATCTCCAGTTCCTGAAGGCAAATGTGAAAATCTCAGTTTTCATTTGGAAAAAGCCACACTTGTAAGCTTTACAATTACCAACAAAATGGCTCTGAAAACATAAACTGACTGTGGCTTAAAGGCTAAGGAATCATAATTCATATCAAGGACTCTAAATGTATTTATAAAGAGAAAAAATAATTTAACATCTACACTCACATTTTGAGGCATTAGGGATGGCAAATCTAGCTAAAGATAATTAATTCAGGAGAATATTTCTGTACTAGACAATGAAAGGTGGAAGAAGAGTCAAAAACAACTCAATTTTGCACATGACTGAACAGAGCCAGAAAACATAATACAAAATATTTTTCAAAGTCCTAAAGGTAACAATAAACAGAAAAACATTAGGGAGACACAAGGCAGTGCAGAACAGCAGCAAGGGCAGAGGAAAGACACTGAGACCCACCACATGCCTCTTACTCTAATTCAGGACCACATAACCCAAAAGGATTTTTGTTCCAGGCAAGGGTGAACATGCAAAGATGAGTTTAAAGCATTTCTGCATCCACACTACAGATACCTGAACCAGGAAAAGCTACTGGGGGATTCCAGCAACTACATCTCCAGAATATTGATAGGATCTAACTCCTGATTTATTACTTTGTGTTCTTGCACACAAGAGGCTGATTAGCTCTGGCTGAAGATGAGGGGATCTCACTTTTGAGCACACCACACCATCACTGCCTGTGGAATAGTTCCTCTGTTCCCCAGCTGGGAGCAGCACCCCATACTTGCACAGACAGTTCTGTCCTGCTTGCAGTCTGCCAGGCAGGAGAGCCTTCAAAGCCACCACTGACTTTGGACACCACTGGTTTCTGTATCCTCACTTCCATGGGCCAAAGATCCAATTCCTGCAACACAGAACTTTTCACAAAGCATCTGCTAACCTAGGTGCCCAAAAGTAGTTTCCCCTTCTATAATTACTGGCGAGATCCTCGAGTACATTTTCATTTATAGCCAGAGGATAAAACATGCCAAAAGCTGTAAAATAACTTTGGTCCCTGCAGCCGCTCTGTGCCACGTAGGTTCATAAATCACTTCTGCAAATATTGCCTTTAAATCAGGATTTGAGGTGAGGCTGCAAACACAGCAGTAACCCTTCAAACCATCCATTTTGCCTCCACCTCCTGCAGCAATTTGCAGGAGAGCAGCGAGGTGCTCACCCCATGGACACTTAGAACACCACTTCAGCAGGAAGAAGCTCTTCAAGTGTCCAGCCTCTTCTGAGAGCACAAGTTGGGTGTTTTCAGTTTTAAAATATGCTCTTGGGAGCGCAGGCTACCACCTTGCCAGCCTGAAAGGAGCTCTTGAAGTAACAAATGACTCCTGTTGTTCCTACCAAAAGAGGGTATCACTCATCCTGACAGCATAATGTATGTGTTCCCCACAGCTGTGCAATGCAGGGAGCCACCCGTGCAACTCACAGCCATTTTACAGTAGGGAGCTACAGGGTTCATATCTTTATGCAGTTAAACAAATTTTCTATTTCTTTATTGTTCATTCAACACACAAAGATTTAGTCATTATGCAGGCCCACTTGCCTGTCACAAAAAAAAAAAAAAAAAAAAATTAGATTTAGCCTCCCGGGCTCCGTTACCTCCTGAAGAATTTGAAATGCTCACAAGCCAACAGAGCAGGAGAAGGAAAGCTGCTTCATTAGTTACTTTTCAAGGTGAAAAGTTAAGGGCAAAATTAAGGAGTCAAGTCTCACTCAGATCTAAGGCCCCTCCATACTTGATTCAACTATAATAATTATCAGGCTTCTACCTCTAAGCCCCCATTTCACACTGTGAGCTTACAGGAGCCTAGAGGTGGCAACATAAAAAGCTACAACACCAAGTGCACTTCAGCTTCCCTAGGATCCAAAATCCCAGGAGTTTCCATAACCTCCAGGGTCAGCTTTCCCAAACAAGGGTTTGAATATTACAGGGTTGGTTGCCAGAAGTAAAGTAAATAAAGAATAATTAATTAGTAATAGGTTCTCTACAACAGGGTAAAAGCAGCAGCTGAGAGCACAGACCATCTCCAGAGCTGCAAAGACTTGCCCAGAGAGATGGGCTGCCCCTGAGTGGGAATTTGGTCCAGCCTCATGCATTCCTTGGCCAGCCACTGACCGTGCTGTCTGGAATAATGGCAGGAACAAGGGAGTATGGAAGGCATGAAAAACCCCACTGAAACCCAGCTGATTTGGTTGCTTTACCTTATTTTTCACCTTCTCTGCTGCTACTGATTGCCCTTCAGGAAATGCTGTGACTGACAGGTATGCATCAGCTTTCCCACTACCCTATCCAGGACCGTGAAATTGAGAAAAAGTTGCAAAGAGAATTATTAAATAAATACTCTTCTATCTGATCTACTACAGCTCTCACAAGACAGCTGCTGCTTTCCAGGCTCCTCTTTATCCTTCTGGCAATGAACATTAAAGAAGCATCCTGGAAATTAAAGGCAGCTGAGAGAGACTTTGCACAGCTGGAAAGGAGCCCATGGCAAACACAATCCCAAGGAAGCCAGAGAGCAATGGTAACACAAAAATCTGGCTGGTACATGAGCTGCACAGCCAGCTAAACCCTCCCAATCCCATTGCTTTGGTCTTTAAGCATCCGCACTACTACCACTGCAGAAAAGGAACAAGAGTGTCGCCGCGTCCCTTTGGTGAGCTAAACCAACTCCCTGAGCACATTTGTTTATCAAAGAAATTAAAAACTGTGTCATTTGCCATTACTGCTCCGTTTACACCACATTCAGAACATTAGGCCCTTTTGTTTATTCAGCACCATATGATTATGTGATTGCTCTGACGCGAGGCGGGTGGAGAGAGCCAGAGCGTGGGGAAGAGAGCAAGGAGGCGGAATTGCATTTATTTTCACAATTCCTCTTGGACAGAAACTCATTAAAGTTTAACTCGCATCCTTCCAAGCAATCATAGCACATAAACAGAATGGAATATACAGTGCAAAGGAAGTTCTTTGGGGGGAAAAGAGCCCAGACTTAGTACAAAGTGGGTGGCACCATGCCCACGGTTCCCATGCTGCTGTTTTGTCTGTATGGTGCTGCTCCACACTTCCCTCCTTCCAGAAGGAGGAGGCCAGAGCCTCTCCCATGAAAGAGTCTGACCTTGTCCTTGATCATTTTATATTATCTAAGTAGATGACCCCCTACACTTCACAGAATGACGTCTTTGCTGATAAAAGCCAGACTCTCACTGCGGTCGGGGTGGGAGGAGATGGGGTGTCCCAGGCAAACCTGAACACAGGCAATACTGCATTGCTCCTTGAAACTGCTCTAGTTTCCATGTAAAACCAGATGCAATGCAAGTTTGCCCCAGGCTCAACAAGACATTAATATGTTGAAGGATGGAGGCAGAAGGGGAATTCACACCTGGGTGTTTTTAATTATTGCATAGGGAAAGGACCAAAAGGCAGGAAAGGAGAGCAGTCACAGGAAACTTTGCCTGCCAAGGGAAAATCTGGGCATCTCAATCAAAACCAACAATCCCCAGAAGTGGATTCGTTTCTTCTGACTTCAGAAAAGTCCAAGGACACAGTCATTTTTGCTGCTAAGGAGAACAGGTGCAGAACAAAGGTGCTGTTGGGCCACTCCAAGTATTTTCCTTCATTCTTACTGCAGAAAGAATGCAAGGGAAGGCAAGGCAAAACCTCAGTAAAACAGACTCCCAGACCTGGGGTTGGACCATCTAAATTGTGCACAGGTAACTGTGAAAACAGGATGGAAATGAGAGCACTTGGGCTCCCAGTGCTGCTGCTGGCATTTTGAATGCAGCTTTACTGCATTTGTTGTCAGAGAGGGTAGAGCAGTGGGACAAAGCCCAACCTCATCCCAGAACTCTGTTCCTCCACTAAAGGCAGGAACAGCCAGGGGAAATGCTCAAAGGCAGCTGCACACCTGAGCCCAGAAGAATGGGATCCCAACTCTTTCTACTGCTACTTGCATGCATCTTAAAACTATTGGAAAATTGATTCATTTGTCCTCCTATTGAAGTTGTTAGGATTGTTTAATTTATTTATCCCTCCCTGTCACTAAACAGTTCATTAAACCCAAGTCTTGGAGGGCACAATTTTAATTAGCCCTTAGCAGTCTCTAGGTGAAAAACAACCCCTCAGAGGTTGGCAGGGACAGTTGTTTGGCCCTCTGCATTCTGAGTCACAGAATAATTGATGTTGGAAACTCTGGCACAATTATTCTCCTCTCTCTCTAAACTCAGGCCATGTGGGGCACTTTTAGGAGTGAATCTGCTGTGGATGTGGGGACATTACCTCAATCAGGAACACCAGAAACAAGGATCTGTCCTTTGCCTCTCTTGCTGGAGACAACCTACCTTGGCTGCCACAGGGGTAAAGGAAACCACTTACCTCTATTGATAAAATTTGGCAATTTTCCTAGCCCTAAAGCTCTCCCCTAACCTCCCTGTTTGCTATTTTAAGCCAGTTCCTTCTTGGTCTATTCACTATGGACATGGGGAATTGTCTGGAGCCACTCATTTGCCTTCTGCAAACCAGACCTGATGTGTCTGAAAGATTATGCAGCGGTGAACAGGGGGACACTTCAAAATTTAACTGGAAAATTTCATTTTGTATGTGCTTACAGCAGCTCTGTTCCACTCTAAAAAATGCATACAAAGCCAGACATCATCATCTAGTGAATAAAGACATCTTATCCATTACTAAGTAAAAACATCAAAGAGTATATGGAGAAAAGCAAACATAATCTATCTGCTCCCTTCAAACTGTAATGAGCACCCTTTCCTGGCTGGAGAGAGTGCCTGCCATGACCACACCAAACACAAATATCACCTGGGAATATTTATAAAACTACACCTTTATAAATGAAATCTTGCTCAGTTACACAGAATAGAATAAAACATTGGAAGCCTTTCCTTTAATCCTTACTCATTATGGATGTAAAATCTGGATCTTGTAGTACTCAGATCCTTCATCCCCAAAGGCATTTCCCAAGCAGGCAGCTGAGGTCCAGCAGCCCTGGGGAAGAAACTGCCTTAACTGCTTATTGCTCTGCTGGGCTTCACATACTGTTTGCTCTTAAATCTCCCTCAATTTCTGCCTGGTGACACTTACGTGTCTCTTCAACGCTGTCTTTAAAGCATTTCAGCTTGTTGGACAGCACAAAGAACTGGAAAAGCAATTACCTTCAGGTTTTAAAGAAAAAGGAGAGAATTCAACTACCACAGCACAAAAGCACTCATTAGGCTATGTGTAAATTTTGCTGCCAGTTCAGCTCAGATTTTCTTCTTTGTATTCCAGATCTTTTATTTCAGACAGCTGAACCTGAATGCCTTGGCCTCAAATTCCTTCCAGAAGCATACTGACCCCCTCACACAGCTAATAATCTCTTTTCTGCTGTTCCATCTCACCTTGAAGTATAAGCATCTGTCATTATCCAGAAATCAGCAGCACTGAAAAAATAAGCAGCCTTTCAAGTCAGGCAGTCGGCTGCTCCCCATGTCCTTCCATGAACTCAACCTACTTTCACCTCTTTAATTGCCTGCAAAGATTGAAACACGTTTTCTGTGCGCTGACTTTGCAAACCACACACTGAAATGGGAACACTTTGGAATAAATTACACTGAGAACTAACAGGTAGACAAAGAACTCAGAGAGAAACCTACAACCATATGAATAAATGGATTTGCTGTGCCAGGATGCTGCGGCTCATGAGTTAAAGAGGTACAATGCCACTTGAGCATCCCAGTGCTGGGCTCTGCCTCTGTCATTTGCAAGGCAGGAGTTCCTTTTCCCCTGACAAATGCCACATACAACAGCCACAGATAGTAAGTTGTGTTGCTGTTATGCCCAGGAGACAGATGCCACCAGAGGATAGAAGCAAAACTACTGTAATCGGTCTGTTGGCAATAAGAAAACAAAAATCAATGTTGTCCTTTTCCCTTCCACACTGAAATGTATTATTTGCAATTCTCCTAGTCCATGTTCTACGATTTCTGCCTTGTTCCCTGCAAGCAACAACTACCAAAACCTCAGCCTATTAATTAAAGTTTGTCAAAACTCAAAGGCCAGGCAGGGAGCACAGGGCCCAGAACTTTGAACTTATTGCACTTACCACTGAACTAACAACAACAAGAAAAAAGACAGTGACAGATGCCAAATCAGCTCCCCAAACCCAGATAGTTACTGGGGCTGTTTTAACCAATGATAACATACACACACAAAAAACCCCAGCATGTTAGTGAAACAGAGTTGTCCTTGAGTTGATTTGTGGTTAGCTTCTGAACAGGGTCCATTTTTCCAGGCCCCTAGTCCAACTTCGAGTTGCCTGGACAGAAGGAAAAATCTGCTCCCACAAACGTTTAACAGATGGCTTTTGATTTCTCCCAGGTGCTAAGCCCACATAGTTCTCTTTAAAATCTCCTCAAAGTGTAGGAATGCAGAGGTAGACCATAAATTGTACCTCCCAGGTTCCTCCATGTCTAGCTTAGTTATGCTGAGGTTTATTTTGTTGCAATATTGACCTTAAACAATAATTGAAAAAATAAATCACTATGGCTGAGCCGTGCATTCAATCTCATTCCTGCTCCGTGCTCAGACCAACTTCAGTGCTACTGAGCTTTGCTTCTCGGGTAGCAAAGTTTGCTTCCTCAAGCTGCACTGTTTTATTAGAGGATCTTGAAAAAGAACTAGCATTAGGAGTTTCCTCAAACCTCCTCTCTTACTATCTCAGCAGGGTTGCTCTTTGTTCTGCAAAGGTGTGCTGCTTTTCCCTTCAACTACAGGAGAAACTTCAATCAACAGAGTTAACCCAGGCTTGGAGGAAGCCTGGAGATGTTCTAAGAAAACCAAGAGCAAAGGGGCTGGGGCAGATGCAGGAAGGAGGAACCAGGTAGGTTATATACAGCTTGTAAGGAATCTCCTCTGCCTGAAGGAAGAAAATAAAGCAACTAAGAAGAGACTTGATTGCTAGTGTTTGACCCTGAAGCAGCCTCCTGTGGATATGGGACCCAACCTGTGGCATCAGGGAAAATCCCTTCCGAGGGATTCTGCAGAGAAGCACCAGCCACCACCCACAGCCACATGGAAGATTCAACCCCTCTCATGCCTGTAGCGGGCATGGACTTCAGGGGACACACTGCCCTAAATCAGTTTGCATAAGGACAGAGTTTTTACCTCCCCCATACATCTTGATCTAAAAACAAGAGTACGTTTGAATATGGGCATGGCTGCAGCCACTGCAGACATGCAGGCAAATGGTGATCTGCTCATCTCAGTTTTTCTCTGCAGCTTTGGAAACCCATTTGTCAGACCTGTCCATCTGCCATGAATATGCACCCAAGAGAGGTACATGGACAATTTAACAGGGAAACAAAATTGTACAAGACAAGGAATAGGAAGCAAAAAACATCAATTGATTTAAATTATATAAAGTATTTGCTACATTAAAAAAATCATTACAATACTAAGAGCATGCCTGGACAACTGCAATCACATTCCACTCACACATATAACACAGCTGAAGGATTTAATCAGACATAGTCAAATGTCTGATAATTGCCATTTCCAAAAACCAGCTAGTGTCTCCTGTGGGATCTGGAACACATCATTTGTCCCTGCTGCAGGAAGCACCACGCTGACACCCTCCATCCACTCAGCTGTCCTACTGTCTGGCCTGACTCCCCATGATTATCCCAAAAGCCAGCCAGCAAAGGAAGAAGGGGAAAAAATTAAGTAAAATTCATAATTGGTGGGAATACATGATTTACCACCATCAAAACCTATCAGAGTGGAGTGATATGATGCCAACACCGGGCTAAGGAGAAGTAAGAAATTTGCTCTAAGTGAGAGCACTCAGAGATAGCTTCACCCATGCCCTCTTTTCCTCATTACCCACTAAAATGAAAGCTTCGGGAGTTTGTGCTTCCTCTGACACAGAATGAAAGCACTAATAGTCCCCAAGGGTTTCACAATTTTCTGCCAAGTTAGTGGGGTGAGTGTGGAATATTTCTTTGAAATACATAATATCCATTCTAATTTTCAAAAAGCATTATTAAACACAATGACCTTCTAAAAACTAAGGATTCCCACTCTAAAAAAAAAAAAAATCCTGATATTCTCTTTCCCAGAAAACTAATAGCTATCAGAATAGTGCACTTCTTGTTGCACTAGTTGTTTTTATCAGATCAGTGCCTAAGGCATAAAAGTAACTGTCATTCCCCAAGCAAATATTTCTGTGTACATGGGCTCCAAGCAGAAACCTTCTGACTTCACAGCAATAGCCAAAATGTCAGCCCACCTTAAGACTTGTCCATATCAGGATCCTGACATGAAAGAGCACACACTGATACTCCCATCTGCAGTTTCAGTGCCTCCAACAGCTTCATGCATCCAGGTAGTTCCTGGATTATTAATCTTTGGCATCTCCTCTAGGATTTAACCCAGTGTGCTGCTGCCTGCCTTATACACAGAATGCTTGGACTGGAACAGATGAGAACATGAGTCCTTCAAGGCACAACCAGAATTCTGGTCTGCAGAGATAATGAGTCTTTGGGGCCCCCTAATAACCCTCCAGGATGTGCTCCTGTATCACACAGACAACCCCCAGTCCATGCACACACAGCCCCAGGGTCGAGCTGGGCCTCGCTTGCCACAGCCTAACCCTTGACAATCATTTTCAGGGTGCACAGAGCCAGTCTGAGTCCATAAACATCTCCCCTCTTCAACCTGAAACCAAGACTGGTTTACCAAAGGTTGACTCGAATCAAATCAGACTCATTTTCAAAACAGTTTGTGGCAGAGGGAAGCAATCACTTTTTTTATTTCCAGCAGGGAGAAAAGGTCATTCCCCAACCCACAACTCCCATGCCATCAGCTGTTACCTGTGGGTACTCTGCCAAATGCAGACTGAGAGCAGCTACTCACTCAGATACACTGAGCACTTGCTTTGCTGTTTCCTGCTTGCTGCTTCTTTCTCCCAGTGCTTCTGGGAGATTTCTCAAAAGCTTCCAACTCGTCAAGGAACCCAGGCTGCAGGAAGACTCCACGGGACTTTGTGCCTCACCTACGTCAACATTCTAAAAATCATCCAAAACGTGTCATATTAGATCTCAGCAAGCAATTAGTGGGATGTCCTCTAATAGCAGCCTGCATGAAAAAGTGAGACATAGACCAAGAGCAGGCTTTGAAGCTAAACACAGCACCTTCATGAGCTGCTCAAGCATCCCAGCACAGGACTTATTTTAAAATGGGGGTACAGTCTTTCAGATCATCCTGTCACTCCTGCGAGAGTGCAAATCAGACAGGGAACTGTTTGGAATATGTCCTCTCATGTCACTATACTGAAACAAGGAACTGAAGCAGGGAGAAATCAAAGATATGTTCAGCATGGTCTAGAATGAGTAGGATAAATGACCACTCAGATGTGACTCATCTGCTTTTCTGTGGTTGCTGCTGGAAGACAGCAGTGTCACACTACACACCTCAGGGTGTTCAAAGGGGTCGTTTCCACCAGGTTCTTTTTAACTGTGTACATCTCTGTTTATCCTGGTTCCTGCTGCTGCAGGCATTTGCAAGATCTGAGCTCCTGACAAGAGATACAGAAATGAGCAGATCTTAATGAATGATTTGCCTCTCATCTGCCAGCCTGCTCTCCCCTTCGCTGTATCTTCCCATCACACTCCAGCCTGGCTGGCACTGGAGAGCAGGAAGGACTGCTGTCCACCCAGAGGTGCCACGTCACTCCCCCTATTCCCAAATTACCTGGAGCATGAGAGCAGACCTCAAACAAGATCAAGCTCTCCTTAATATCAATTCCTGACAATTTGCATGGAAAAAGACAACGTTGCATGACTTTTCTGGCTTCCATCAGACATTAGCAAAGATCCACAGGCACCTTTGGTTGCTGTTGCTTTCCAAGCTCTAAGTGACTGGCAATCCCAGAGCAAAATTTACACTAATTCAGTAATCATCCTGTATTTATTGAAAGGCTTATAATCTCCTGAGCAAAGAAATTCAAAAGGCTTAAGGAAGGGAAAAGCTGCTGACAGTAGGGCATGCAAAGAGTCACTCATAATGGCATCTTAAGAGGGTCTGTAATCAACAAGATACACATGGCACAGGGAGTCAGATTAAGCACAGCCGCCTTGCTAAAATGATTTGAACTGTGATGTGGGCATGGAAATGAGGCAGGCAAATAAAAGCATGTAAAAAAGTGGGATAAAGATGGAGACAGGTCTGCATTATGATATTAGTCAGGTCACCAATGAACATTTCGAGGCTGAGAGTCAAGCTGTCGGTTTCCCGGTGGTTCTTCGGATGTTTCAGCTAAATGGGAATTTTCTTGTCATCTGTCGACATTTGGATCTGACTCACTCTTCTCTCTCTTCTCCTCATATGCACTGTGCACCCTTTCATGTGTATATGCCTGCACACGGGTTCATTTACATTCACACAAATGTACCCGTGTGTTCTTGGCATACTCTGGTTATTCTGAGCCAAGAAAAGAGCATTTTAGCCACAAAGAAGCTGCAGACTGCCCTGGCAGTGCAATCTTTTCCCTCCCTGTCCTATCAAGGTGCCTTATATTTGATATGCTGAAATCACAAGACATCATTGCCTCTAGAACTGACAGGAGAGCAGTCTTCACAGTCCATTTAACCTCTCTATTCAAATGGCAAATCGATTTTTTGTGACGCAGACATCTGTCCCAATAGGGACTAAACCAACACTCACCAAATTATTTTTCCCAGATTACAGAGGAGCTATCAGATAGTAAAGACTTCTCTGACAGTGACTCAAGCTTTATTTGAATCACTGCTGGAAAGATGAAAGCCTTCCCACTTTGTGAGACAAATGTGAGAAAAATCATCCCCTTGTGACGAGCAGAGCACACAAAATGTCTTGTTCCCAGGGCACAGGGAACATCTGTGAACCTTCTGGGAGCTGAAGTGCTGCTCAGGCACACTTACATCACTCCTGAAGTTTACTCCCAGCATCCAAAGATCTGGGACCATCAGGGTGCTGAAATCACGTGGGAGGTTCACTCAGGCTTGCAGAACTCAGCACAGAGCAGAATTTTATCCTTGCTGCACCTGGAGAATGAAAACCAAAGCAAGATTTCCTCCAGAGTTATTTGATCAGCCCTACAATAAAAACATCACTGTTGAGAAAGGAAAAGCCAAATAGCCTCTCACCCACTGGCTGAACAAGAACATTTCCCACATGGCAATACCCTGTGATAGCCAACACAACCAAGTTTCCCTTCGAGAAGCTTGCCCAGGACTTTTCACTCCTCCGAGTTCCCCAGTTACCAAAAGCCTCAGAACAACCTTCTCCAAGCGATTCCAGCACCAATAGCAAGGCATAAGCACAGGCATCAACCACACATTAAATGCACTGAACAGTTTCTGGACTCTCTATCCCGTGTGGCACATAGTCAGGATGAACCAGAAAAACTCAGACCAAGCTGCAACCTCTTCTGGCACCTTGAAAAGCTCAGTGATGTCAGGTAGGCACAGTGCCCTTTAGTCACACAATGTTTGCAGGAAAAGCCTCTTACCCTGACACGCATCTCAACCAGACTTTTTAACTGCATGCCTCTGCAAAAAGTCCAGATTTATCTAAACTATTGCTCTTACATTAAAAAAAGACAAAACAAACCAAAGAGCACTTGTGTTTTGTATGGATTATCAAAAAAAATTTGCACAGACTCAATACTTTTCACAAATAACAAGAACTTGATGGCACCTTAACTACTTAAACCACCAACCACCCACCAAAGAGCAGCACCTTCAGTCTCATTTTAGACAAAAGGCTGAGGCATAACTTCATGCCACAGCACACAAGAGAGTGGCAATCCTTTAGCAGACACTGCTGAGAGCAGAAAACTATCATGATCCTTCAGTGTCCTCTGTGTGATTTTTAGAGCAGCCTCCAAAGCCATGCAAAGGACACCCATCAAAGCAAAGGAGCTATGCCTGGCCTAGGTGGGAAGGGAGGGCTATTCAAACAGATTGGCTGCATTTATGTCCTTCCTGGTTTTGATTAGGATTTTAAAACAAAAGGGAAGACATGAGGAAGAAATGGTTGCAGGAGCTTGAACACAAGAAGAGATGAGAGCTCAGACCTGTTTGAGCAGCCAGCGCTCCCAGCCCCACTCACCACACCAGCTCCACGCACTGCTGCTGCTCACCCAGGGCTAAACGTGTCTCCAGCACTTCCCTACAGTCACTTTCCTGCCTCAGAATCAGAAATTACCACTGAGTCACTCGTGTGCACTGACTGGAGGAGATAATTCTGCAGTTATGAGCAAAAGCAGGCTGGTCTCTCTGCTCACAGTGGAGAGAAAAGATAATCTACAAGCAAATGTCTGCATTAATATGTGCCACATATTTTTAACTTGTGTCTTAATTTTAAAACTGGTTTTCAGGCATTCTTCTAGTTCTCGCCTATTAATTCTTTATTCTCTGCAGCACCACCTTTCTCCATTCCATCTTTAATTTATTCTCATAGAATTCCCAAGGGAATGCTGTTAGCTGCCATCCTTACGTCACAAAAAGGTAATGAAACACAGAGGTTAAGATCTGGTTTCAGGCCTACAAGTTCACACATCTTGCTTTCATGTGGGCTGGATGTCCCCAGAGGTGCAGCCCCAGCCAGGAACTACCTCTGGGTGCAAAATCTCAGATGGGGCTGATGCTTCTCTTGATGATTTGTTCAAGGTCTGAGGGAACTTCTGATAAAGAATAGAATTAAACGAACTTCTCTCAAATACCAACCAAGAACCAACTCTAACAAACCCATCTTTTTATTATATTTCATGCAGTTGCTGCTTATTTAATGTAACAGTGACCACTAGTGTTCTCTTGTCTCCTGACATCACAGGATGCACTAACAGAGCCAGAACCCAGCTTGATCCTCCATTACCGCTCAGAAATCAAACACCTCCTGGCAGAAAATTTCATGTTTCACCACTGCACACAGCTGTGCTGGCATTGGAGCCTCCTGGAAATGTTTTTGTAGTGTCAGGTGATGTTAATTTTGCTCAGGGCACAGCCCTGCCTACAAAGGGACAGAACGTGCGAAGTCCCACTTACTTAAGAGAACCTGTGTGGTTTCATTTCTGAGAGGGTTCAGTAAAAATCAGTCAGCAGCATCATGACTGTTGAGCCACACTGTCATTTGGCACCCAGCAGATACACACGTCCATAGGGTACATTTTTCCGTTTTTTTTCCCCCTCCTAATTTGAGCTTTTAAATAATAGAAATATTAATAACCACTAACACAGCTTGAGAAAACATTTGGTAACAGGACTTCAATGGTAGGCAGAGAGACATCACAAATAGGAACCAAAACTGTCCCTTACCATTGTTTTCATTATCTGTTGGAAGAAAATGTCAGACACTCAGTCAAATGTCAAAGGTCTACGTCAAAAGAGATAATGACAGTAATTCAATCATCTCTGAAAAGCAACAGATCCCCAAAAGCTGTTATTTTGACATTTTGTTTCCTCCCCTGGAAGCTTAAATATCTCAAACAGAGGTGGTCTTAGAAGACTGCAGCATCTGTTTTGAACTGAAAGCAGGGGCACAAGATTTGCTGAAATAGTCTACAGACAAGGGCATTGCTTGCTTTTTTGCTGCTGTTTCCTATCACATGCGCTTGAAGGAAAAAAAAATAGAACTAGATTTAAGTACAAAAATTACACTGATATTTTCGACACTGAGTCAAACACTTCCCTCCAGTGGAGCAATTCAGGATTGCTCTTTTTTTTTTTTTTTTTTTTGTCATAAGCCCTTCTCTGGCTATTTTAGCTCAAACCACGCATGCTTGTTTTTCTGGAGAAGATGGAATCTCACTTGTGCTGGAAGAAGGAGCTACAAAAGGACTAGGAGTGTCCAATTACTGAAAGGGAAAAGCAGTCAGAGGTCTATGTCACAAATTAAAACACTAAAATAAAAAGCCAGCTAACTAATCCACAAACCTTGTTACAATTTCGCTGTAACAAATGTAGTAACTTCAACCAGTGCCGTTCAATTTGTGCTGGAGAAGATAACATTTGTCCACTTTCAGGCTGAAAACAGAGCACGTCCAGCCAAAATATTCAGAAACAGTTCTTCATTTTTCAGTTTTGCTTTTTTCTCTCCTAAGTGCTTTATTTCAGAAATTGAAGTGCAGATGCCAGAAAAGTCCAGCAGAGACAGTTGCTCTGCAGTGTCTTTACCCAATGAAAAGGAGTGCACCCTCCTTAAGAAGTCTCTTTTCACATTCATCCCCAAGGAAACAGCCAGTTCAGAAACCACAGCCTAAAACTTAAAAGTGTGCAGTCCTCACAGCTGAGCTCAAAACAGCTGGGATGTTAAAACAGGTTAAAGACTAAATGAGAATTAATCTTACAGTGACTTTTTCCTGAAACTACTGCTACTTTCAAGCAAAACTATAAGAAGCTATGTATAAGGTGTCAACAGCACTGACTGATGGTAAAAATGGTCAGACTTTTGGTGGAGATTAAATTGTGGCTAATGTTAAATGCATAAGCTCCTGTGGAGTTCTACCACCATGAATAAATCCATCAATCCTCAGCGCTGTCTAGGAAACATGGATCTAAACCTACACACAGGTGTTCACCTATCACTTCCAGAGAAATCTGAAGGCAGAGAAACCACATTCCCCCACCATTTTGAACTCCAGAGGTCACCAAGGACCCCTACACCTTGCTGTGCCCTCTCCCCTGATGTGCCATCAGCTCGGCTGCTTCACCTATGGATGAGTCCTTAGGGGTTCCTATGTGAACACTGTCACCATTACAGAAGCAGTCCAGGCCCTTCCCCTACTGCTTACTCTTCTTGAGCACCCCTCTGGCTGTCAGCAGCATGCTATTATTGTCAGAGCAACTGGGACATCAACAGAGGATTTATTGTGGCTTCAGGTGAGAATGAGACATGAACTATTACTTGGGACATGCTTTACATACAGTCTGACTAAATTCAGTCTGGCAACCCGTAAAGGCAAGGGTCTGCATCTCACTACTAGTGCCTAACAAGACCCACTGCTCCTCAATAAAATAATGAGCTTTTTTAGTTAATTTTAAATTATTATTAAGCACATTTTAAAGTTTATGAAGTTTTGTGGTCTCCCTTTATGATGACTAGATTTGGTTACAACTAGTCTAGTGCTACAGAATGAAAAACAGGGTTAAACACAGAAGCTCAAAAGAGCTTCCAAAACCTCAATAGAGTGACTATCACTGACTTTAGAGGAAGATGAGAAAATGCAGGGCTGTCCTTGGGCCAGACATCACTACAAAACTAGACGATAATGATTTCCATTTCCACTGAAAACATGGTCGATTACCAGCTGCTGTTCTCCACACAAAGCCCCCTGGGGAAAAGGGATGATTTCCCAATGGACCGTGCTGTGCTGGCAGCCCATGTCTCTGTGTCACCTCTCCCGGAAACTGCACGAAGGGTCAGGTGCCCCATGGTGATGTAAAGTCATTATTACAGAGGCTGGAAGTGCAGACACTCATAGAAACCTGCTCTGTAAAGGAGATGCCAGCTGGAGCAGCAGCCCTGAACTTCTTGCCCAGTGTAGGTTGTGCCACAGCCTCGCTGTCACATCATTATGGATTTTGCAGTCAGTGTAGCCTCTAAGCAAAGGTGCCCTTTGCTTGTATAAACTAATTGAGCACATGTGTGCTTGACATTTCACGTGGCACTACCATCCTATTCCCCATTCCCAGTGACAGTGTCAAAAGGGCAATTGATGTGGGCAAGGAATAGGAAGTGCTTCATCCAATAGGTTAGGCCTTTCAGCTGCCAAAATGTGCTTTGCCATATAAAATGATAGTGAATTAAACCAAGTTAACAAACTGTTAGGAGAAGGAACTGCTATCTCTGCTGCCTACATCCTT
Source organism: Daphoenositta chrysoptera (assembly GCA_013397915.1). Classification (NCBI taxonomy): domain Eukaryota; kingdom Metazoa; phylum Chordata; class Aves; order Passeriformes; genus Daphoenositta; species Daphoenositta chrysoptera. The sequence goes on along the minus strand of VZRO01000110.1, from coordinate 366,292 downwards.
CTAAATTAAAAGAGTTACCTAAGTCAGAAAACACAAAATGATGACTTTTCAGGTATGACCTCCAGGAAACAGTAAGTAAAGAAGCTCTGAACACCTCTTAAAAGTTTTTAATGGCCACACATTGTAAAGAGTGCCTGGGAGAGAAGTTGTGTTTATTTCAGTGACTGATGATCTAATAAAAAATGAAAATTTGACTTACTTGGTTTGGTGGGTTATCAGGTACTGCCAGCCACACTGTGCTCCTGAGAACACTATTGGCTTGGTCAAGGACCAGCTGGTTTCTGTGTACTCCTGCTCACAGCAGCATGAAGGCTGTGGAGAAGACTGCAAAACATTGCTAGTCGTGGTGTCTCCTATACCATGCATTTAACTGATCCCCCAGCACTGCTTCCAGGCCCCCAGTTTCTACACATGTCTGTCTGAGTGAGCTTTGCCAGCTGTTTGCCTGATCAAAGGACGTGGGTTTGAGCCTTGAACCCTTCTGAGCTTGCATCCTTGCTGCTCAGGAGCTACTTTTCTCCTGGATAATAACAGAGCTCTCAAGACTGGTCTGAGATCTCAGTACTCCCTTAACCACTTCACAAAGCACTGGGAGATAGAACAGTGACAGCAAGTGGCCCTTAATCTGCAGTTGTCTCCCTCAGATTTTCAGGCCAAGCAGAAAAGCCGTTGCTGCTGCATCGAACAGTTCAGTCCCACCTTGCTGAGACTGTGACACACCAGCATCACTACAGGTGCCACCTCCAGCTCCTGCAGTGTTTCCCATCCAGTACTGACCACATCTGATAAGCCATCACACCCCCGTACAACTCTAAGAACAAACTCCAACAGCTACAGCATTTCTTACTTTTCCCTTCCTAATGATTCTCTCATCCTGTTTGCTCTGTTTAAAGTCTCAGCATGATTTTTCCTGAGCTGACAGCATGCAAAACAGCTAAGGCTGGTTATTGGGGTGGAGGGGGAAAGGGAAATCAAATAACTTCCTTTCTGCTTCATGCATCATTACCAAACAACATGTTTTAAAAAAGAAAAAAATCAGAACCACCCTGGCTTTGGCTTTAATAACATACAGAGCAGAAAGAAGCCAACCTACTCCTCCACAGCGCCAAGACACCAGCCCCATGGCACCAATGAGCTTGGATAACAAGGCCTGTAATTTTGCCTTAAACTAGCTGGATGTTTCTTTGAAGTTCAAAACCAGCTTAAGACTATTGGTTTTCTTGTTGATGTTTGTGCTTTGTCTGTCTTTCTCTGCATTTCCTGTGACTATCTAGGAAAGGAAATGCAAATTTACTGTGTACAATCTCCCTAGCTAATCCTTCATTGCTCATCAGGATCGGTTTTCCACTCCACTTTTCCTCCCTGGCTGCCAAGTCTCAAAACCAATCATCCATGCAAAGACAGCTCCGCCACGTGGCACTGAAGGGCTGTTCAGAGAGGTCAGCAGCCAGAGATCTTCCACGGCTGTAGGTTGAATGTCACACACACAGAAAAATCAGTAATAGCGAACTGAAATGACCAAATCCTCCTGGCAGAGCTAAAAATACCAACAGATTAGAGCTCATATATTTTACCTATCTTCAAAGAACACACTGGCTAGTGGAGCAAAGCCATCTTTTGCTCCTCTATGAGGAGGATGGGACACCCACAGAAGGGACAAAGAGGTGCAAGGTTCCTCACCACTGGAGCTGGTTACTCCACTGTTAAAGCCCAACACCGTCAATGAGCACCCAGGTTGCTCCACAGCATGTCCTGGGCTCAGAGGACACATCACCTCAGTTTCTCAAGAGCACATCTCTGTGTCACAAAAGTTGTTGTCACATTCAACTCCTTGCCTCAGCACACCTCCTCCTTGCAAAAAGGGGATAATAATATTTTGCTTTTGCTACTTTTAGAAATATGGACTTGGAAGGAAAGACTAGAGGAGTTCAACTCGGTGCTGCTGCTGGGCTGCTCCAGAGGCTGCACAACTTAGTGGGCTGGAAGGACAGCCCTTTAGCCAGGGAGGAAAGGGAAAATCCATAAAGTGCAACACTGACTCCAGCCTGAAGCAATGTAATGACAGTGACAAAGCAAGCACTTTGTCCAGTCATGGAAGCAAATGCAGCCCCCCTTGGAGAAAAGGGTATAAAGTAATCTAGAATTTAAGAAACAAATAGACAAAACACTCCTTCCTTTCTTTGGGAAGTCTGTGATGGCAGCTGCAGGCTATGGAAATACAAACTGTCTGCTAAAGGAAAAGCCAGTAATGGCAAGATGACAATTTGCCACAGTTTCCAAAGCCTGCAGGGATGATGTTTTGTGCTAGGTGATGCACAGAAACAAGGAGACAATGACAGAGGCAGAAAACAGTATCATCCAGCTATCCTAAAGCTCCAGTGCAAGAGTCAAAGCAATTACTTATACAGCTTCACAAACCTTTGCATCTCTGTTAATGTGTCAGACTTTATTATATAAATTGCACCTTATTTTGCCCTGGGAATAAAAAAATACATATATACATATATATATATATATATATATACATATATATGCACACATACACAGAATGATTCGTTTAGAGAGAGGGAAATGAAACTATTCTTATTTATTTTTACTCTTCATCTTTTCATTCTACTACTCCTTGTGTTTTATTCTCTGACCAAAAATGCTCCTGCATTGACATCTCCTACTCCATATACCATCTTCCCTCCAGAGGCCCATAGAGACAGGACCGTTTTTATTATTATCACAAGTGCCTTGTAGATTTATGGTAGATGATGCCAAAACACATCCTAAAAGTCAAATCAACATTTGTATTCATCATGGGAAAATGAGGCATGGGAAAAGACCTGTCCAAGGATGCTGCAGAAACCAGAGGCAGTCTCTGCTTTCACCATGCAGTAGCACAGACATCCTAGTAATTTTGAAAGCTTCCTTATAAATAGGATAGAAACCATCACCAACGAGTGGATATAAGTGCCAGAGATCCAACTCAACAGCTTAATAAATTTTAAAATGTATCAGTCCTTGAGGCCTTTCCAGCCCTTTCCTTCCATCTTCTGCTTTCCAGTTCTGTGCTACTGGAGCGGCTAAAACCAAGCTGCTCCCACAGCACTCATCTGCTCCAGACTGCAGTCTGCTAAAATATGATGCACATGACTAAAAGCAATACAGTCACCACAGTTAAGAGTTCCCACAGCTTCCCATGGCTTTACTGATCTCATGCACCTTTCTCACCCACCACAGACAGGAGCAGACACCCCCAGTGTGAGCAGGGAGTGATAACCCAGCCAGTCAGGGGGCTGCAGGAACTCCACACCTCTCCATCATATCCTGATCCTCTGACTACTCCGCAGGCTCAGCCACTTCCTTCTGCTAGATCTGCCCTCAGTGACTGCTGCTCAGGCTGAAGTCCATCCTCCCCTTCCTACACACCCTTATTTCCTCAACAAACTCCCCACCCTTCCCCTCTTGTCCTCAACTACAGCAATGCTCTCAGCACTGGATATTCCTGGTGACTGATCTGAACCATCTTCTTCCTCCTCCCTGTCCTTTCTTCAAACTTTGTTTTTTCTCACAGTACCAGCTCTGATGCTTGAGCTTTACAGGTGTGAACACGCAGGCAAAAGCAAATTTTATACTCAGACACTCAAATATTTGCAGGCTACACATTTCCAGCTATCCAGCCATCCATCTGCAAACAATATGTGCAAATACGCTGTTCCAAATTCATGCTGCTGTGGTCACATACGGGCAAAGTGCAGCATCGCCAGCTGATGTACACAGTCAGTTGCCACAACATGAATTGCAAACAGCTTGAAGGAATTGTTCAATTAACAGCTTCAGGCCAAGAACTACAGACTGAAAAAAGGTTGCTATTAAATGCAAGCACTGAATAAATATGTGAATTTTGCTATTTCTTTGCAGAGGAAAAACAGAAGGAAAAGCTTGGAATAAATTCTGCACTATAATTATTTCCTCCCTTCCTCTTCCCACATCTTCTCTCCTGTCCCTCGTTGAGACACACAATTTATAGTTTTGGTCCCTTTACCCTTCCAGAGTTCTCCCAAACTCCTGAAATTAGTTTCTTACTGAAAGTCTACAACACAATTTCATTTAGAGAACATCACAGAACTTGAACTGAGCCATCTGCTTCCTAAGAGAAAAAGAAAATTATTTCTTTTATGCTTCTGCCTATGGTTTATGGGTCACCAAACTGAGATTATTCAGGCACAAAAGCATGTAAGGATTTGTTATTTTTAGAACACATACAGATTTCTTTTTTAGGATAATTAACAAACTAATATTAAAACAAACAAACAAAAGGAACAACAAAAGTCCAGCTGCAAGCTTCAATGCTGATGGAGATATTCCTCCAAGAAGGGCTGTCCTTGCACAGAAATCCTGGTGGCACTCCTGTTCATCGCTGTGGCTGCTGTGCAGCCAGTGGGGCTGGGAGCATGGCTGGATATGGTGAAACCTGCACCACCCCTGTAGCAGCACCTCCTGCGTGTCTGCCAAAGAGGAGGAGCACAGGCGCAACACAAACACACAAAATGTTGATAATGTGTCTAGGGGCCCTAGTCCTTGAAAGGATCACTCATGCTACAAATGGTCCAAAACACTGAAAAACACAGTCCAGTCAGTGCCCAAGTTACAGTCTGTGCAACACCCCTGCCCTTCATGGGGAGGAGTATGGGCCTGTCCATCAAAATACCTGTTAGGGACTAAAGCAGGATGGAGAACAGAAGAGCTCATGCATTTGGGGCTTTTCTCCTTTGACAGAATCAGGGTTTTTCATCCAGTTCCTTATTTCTCCTGGTGAAAAATGAGAGCGAGTCCTCAGGATCTGCCTCTCTGTTGCTCTGCAATATGTGCCACCTTCGGGTTCCCCAGCAACAGCACTGAGTGTGTCCATGCCCACTTACAAATCCAGGTCCTTAAAAGCCAGGACCCATGTCGCCCTGAGTTTTGCAGTCTTTTGATGTTTTCATTTTTGTGATAGAGCTTCTCATGCACTTTCTGTAAACATAGTCATGTTTTGTTAACTGTTCTTGTTGTTTTCATTCTTTCTCCTGAGGCAGAGAAAGTTTGATGGACTTTTCAGTTGACCAGTGTGGTTGGAGAGGTGGTAACCTTATCCTCCAATCCATGGTCATTCCTAGAAACATAAATATATGAGAAGAATAAATGACTGGGGCCCTTTTCCTGGCTTTGACCTGGTGAGCTGTTTGCGTGCTTCTTTTCGTGTCCAAGTGTGACAGACCCACTGCACAAAACCAGGACATGTAGCCACCATCCTTCAGCTCAGTGGGAGCAAAGAGACAGTCTGTGGAGTTGCTGCAGTAGCAGCACAAATAGCTGAAAAGCCTTGGCTAACCTTTTCCCACAGCACCCAAGCTTTGCTCAAGGGCACCCACAAGGCTGCTGTGGGGCAAGGGCTCACCCAAGGCTTGGCCACTGCAACCAGACACGCAGCTGGGAGATGGCGCTTGCCATTCCTGTTTCCCAAAAGGATATTTAATGTGCTGGAAAGCTTTATTTTTCACAACAGAGCCAGAAATGAAAGCACAGGACCGAGACACGCTGGTGCTCAGAGCTCCTCCTGGATGCCATCGCAGCTGTCAGGAAGCATCAGAGCAGTTGGGCGTCGAGGCCGGCGGCACCTCCCAGAGTGTCCCTGCATGCAGGGAGGGCAGCCCTGGCAGAGGGCAGCCCGAGAGCCACCGCCACTATCTGTGCCCGAAAAGTCACCCTCACAGGCAAGGATAAACCCCAGTTCAGCATGCAAATACTGGAAAGGAGGAAAAAGAGAAAAAAATACACAGAAGAGAAAGAAAGCAAAGAACAAGGCAGAGCAGCACTCAGTGTTTCTGTGCAATTGCCTCAAACAGAATGAGGATGGGTAACACACTGTAAATAAGCAACAAAATGTGCTCTCTGCATCGGGAGGGAGACTTTTGCACATAAGCCTGTGCAGACACATGAAGGTGGTCACACGCACAGACACCTGAGGACAGAACCCAACCTCAGCTCTGTCAGTAAATATAAGGTATGTTTGCAAATATGGAAAGCTGGTGATGAAAGCAGAATGTGGCCCAGAAAGACCAGAAGACTCAGCTGAACAGTGTTTTCTTTTTTCTTTGTGTAGACAGGCATGTACTAGCTAGTGGAAAGAAGTACAAACCAAAGCAATTCTTCAAATGTAAGGATGAGTCTCCAACAATTTTCTAGAGCTAGAAGTTCTGCTGAAAATTACTATCAGGTATCATCATGCAATAGCACAGCTTGAAAACCTTCAGCAAAGACCAGGGATGCAAAAAATAGTTAATAGAATTCAAAATGCTCTAACAATGTTTTGAAAAGCAATGACTCTCACAGTCACGTGAAAACATTCATGGCTAGTCAAGCTCATATACTTCAATTAGCACTTTGTTCACTCCTTAATGACTAATAAATAGTAATTAATGAGTTCCACTCCATGAATTACAGCCTTCCCCTCTCACTATTATTATTTATATGCTTAGCCCATTTAAACCAGCTAACTAAGCACTTGTAAAGGACATTCCTCCTTCAGCTGATAGGTGAAAAGTAGTAAAATATTAATATGTATTAGCACCCTAATCAAAACAGAGATGATAATGTGCTTACATCCAGGAATTAGCTGTTTCAGAGGGGTTATCCAGCAGCCATACAAACCACGAGATCACGTCTGTTGGGTGCATGTGTAATGTAATGTACAAAGGAACTGTGTGTTATCCTGCATCTCTTCCTTGCGTATCTTGCCTGGAGCAGTCTGCAGTGAGCCACAGCAGTGGGCTTGTGCTTGTTACCTCCAGCATCCTGCCCCATGAGCTCACCCAGTGGCTGCCATCCACCTCCCTTCCATGTGCTCCAGTGCATCCCTCCCTGATCTCCTTCCAAGCTGAATTGCATAATTGAGAAAAATTTAACGAAAGGAGAAGGAGGGAAAGAGAGTTCAATTATATAAGCTCAGTGGCTCAAACTTTGAGAAGAGCCTGGTCAATAATGATGTCACAACTCAGCTTCTTTAACACCACCCTGACAGCAGCACATTCCAGACACTTAAACACCTTGGCATGTACCTGTGTTCCCTTTAGCACCCCTGGCCAAAGGCTCCAGGACAAACAATGCATCAGACAAAGCATAAGCTAGAGTACAACCCTGCTGTGCTTGGGCAGAACCAGAGGAGTAAGCCAAGAGGATGTCTTCAGTCCTGCAAAGCTGAAAAGCCACGTTCAGGTAGGAAGTCTACTGCCACCAGCCAAGATGGGCTCAAGACTCTCGAGTTCACATGAAAACAAATGCATTGAGGCAGGGCATGGTACAAATACAATTGAACAGTTGACCAAGGACTCAAAACCTCTGCAAGGGTCTTTTTCCAAAAGCCTCCTTGAGAAGGGCTGTAACAGGTCACGATATGTCCAGCACTAAAATCTCCGTGACTACTTTCACATTTTACCTCCTCCACCTTGCATTCCTTTCAGAGCCTCAAAGTCATAAAACACATATATTCAGATTAGATACTATTACAGTGGCAGTGTGAAAGCTTTCAAGCCATTAAACCTGCCCTGCTGATCTCTATCATTTTATATACTACACCATGCTAACAAGTGGATGGCAATGTCATGTTAACCGGGCAATTTGCATTTCTCCCTCCCAGCACATATGCATCATGCAGATCCCAAAAGCCAGCAGAAGGAAGGTGGTGGGATGCTCTGCCCCAAAAATAACCCCACGCAATTGGATTCTTGCATCTGCAACAAGACAGACTGAAACCAAAGACAACAAAAAAACAGAGGAAAAGCAGTCAAGGAATGCAACAGAGTATGTGATTTTTCTGTAATTATATGCTTGAGGAGTCTTCATGTCTCATTACCCCTCTGCTCAGTGGAAGGAGGAGACTGCCAGGTCATTGTACAGGAAAGCCCACCATGAATGGGAGCCAGCCTGAAGGCCAGATGTGGAGCTCAGAGCTTACTGGCCTGAAGACCATACTGGGTCAGACTGGAAGAAGCAACCCAAAGAGCACAGCCCTACAGCTAAAAAACAATTCCATTCTTTCATTCTTGGAAGAAATGCAGATTCTTGATTTCACTTTTTGATTTGTCCTCACATTTGAAGTGTGTCCAAGATCGAAGTACTATCTTCTCCATTAAGCGAGCTAATCTGCACCATCATCTCTGTGCCCGGCTCACTGCCCTGCAAGAAGGCATTTGGAAGCAAGACAGGCAGGACATGTCCTGTAAGAGGGTCATTTCCCTGCCCTCTATTAACGAGAACCAAGCCCCTGGTGCACAGAGTAAGGCTGTCATCTAGTGGCAAGCAAGCAGCCCGCAATTAAATCTCATTAAGAGACCAACAAACCCAGAGCTGTGCAATGTTATGAAACTCCACAAGCTCTTTGCCATCCTCACCTCTCTCCTCTCCCTGGAGACCTGTGCGTGGCCAAGACAGGAAGTCTTTGTAGTATCACTTCTGAAAAGAGAATTAATCTTTTAGTACTGTCTGATAGTGAAAATTTAGACTCATCTCCACGTTTGTCAATGCCCTTGAAAAAGACCGGCTACCACACAGAGCTTTAAGTTGTTCTCTACGGTCCCTCTGTGGAGGGGAAAACTGCCAATCCAGCCAAGAGCATCCTAGCTAAATTGTTTGCCAAACAACCAAAACAAAGGGAGGAAATAGGGAACTTCTCCTCATCCCAGTTCCTGCTCATGCCACAGGCAATACTCCAGTCATTAAATCAGTGTCTGGTGCTGCATCATAGTGCAGTAATAACTCCTCGCTTGCCTGCACCGGTGGAGCGACAGCCAGCACTGGCTTGGCAAACCCCAGTGCTTCCAAATTCACACCAACTGCTTTAGAGGCTGCTATTGCTCCACAGGACAACTTCTTTGAGAGGATGTTTTATTAGCAGTAATTCTGTGTCACTGTTTCAAGTCCCTGGCACAGGCAAATTACCACTGTCTTAAGTATGGGAAGGACATTCAACATACTCTCCTATTTTATATAGTCAGATATGTCTAGAAGCACCCCAAAATCATCTCCCTACCCCTGCAGGTCATACAGTGGTTATAACATCATTTCAGGATGACACACAGCTGGTTTGGTTTTTTGCACAGCCTTTTTCTTAACATCCAATACAAAAAACTGATTACTTGCAAGTCTAAAGTTTTTAACTTTCTGTATTGTTAACCAGTCAAGAGCTTTGCTGAAGAGCACCTAAGTGCAGTCTCCCTGCATGTTCCCCACTCAGACATCCAGCCTAGCAACATTTTTAAGACTGGTCAGAAGCAGCACCATTTTTTTCCCCCCCAAAATAAAGCAATTTGCCTCCCTCCTCCAAAAAAATATCTACCACCCAAAAGCAAAAAACTTTGCATTCAGGCTCATGAAAGCAATGAAAAAAGAAGTGGACCATTTCTGCGTAAAATGCCAACCAATCCATATCTCCCTGATCTACCACTGTCATTCTCTTTTGGAAGAGAATTACCATCCAGCTCCAGTCATTTTGTCCCTGTCAGGTCAAATTGGATCAGCTCAATGAGCGCTGCTTTTATTTGTGGTCATGTTTGAAACAGATAAATCAGGCCAGACATCAATGGAAAAATCCCAATCAAGTGAGTGTCTCAGAAGAAAAGTGTGTGTTATTACAGGGCAGCAGCATTTGACCAGATTAGCAGGTTTATTGCTTCTCACACAGAACAGTGGATGAGTGTTCACTGAAGTGGGAGCAGTGGGGTGTCCTCTTAGCCTCGGGAGGGAGGGATCTTCAGCTCTCCACCACAGGAATCCTGAGCAGCAATGACTGCAGGAAGAATTTGCCAGTCCCACTGCAGGGCACAACTCAGAGAGTCATCAGATCTTCACAAGGGAGCAAATAACATTTAACTCTGTTGTTGCACCATCTGGGATACTCCTGGACCTTAGAGGACACGTTCGAGTCCATAACACACAATCCGAGCAAGGGCCAGCATGGTCCCTGCCCTCCTGGCAAAGCTCAGAGTTTGTACCAATTACTGTATGTTCCTCTTCAGAACCAGGAATAATCCCAACAGATAATGTGGAAGCACGCCAAAACAGATACTTAACTATCTTCAACAATCCACAGGGCATTACATGACCTCAAACTACACACCAAGGGAAGACACTAACTCTGCTTTCACTCTTGCCCCTGACTGGACCTTAAGGGACTGCACCTCTCTCTATGGAAAGCATACTGCACATTATGGAGCAAGGTCCCTGTGGCTCTGTGCATGACAGGGATGATGGCAGGAATAAGAACTGGTCCCACTTGATGACTGCAGTTTTCTTATCAAATAGCCTCTTGTCCCTAGGCATTCTGTCCTCAATCAAATTAAGAGACAATGGACTGAAAAAAACCATACAGTTAAAAGAGCATTTTTCTGGGGACCATAATTTTCCTGGTGACTCAATCTGTGGAGCCCAATAGTGTCCAACACCACAGAGTGGAAGGTTTAGTAGATTCTTTCACCTCAGTGTTTTAAATGACAGATTTATCTGCTTTGTCTCCTGGGACAGGAAAGTCACATCAGGCTCTCAGTGCTCTGACTGCAGAGCAGTTGGTGGCCACTCACTGGGGTGAGGCTGATATTCCCTCTACAACAGGCAAAACCATTTATGAGGTGATTCTAAAGACCTCTGCAACTCCACAAAGAAGCAGTTTTCAAGCTCTTCCGGGCATCACCTGACCAGCTAAACCAAGAGTCCAGAGAGCTCTGGTAGATCACCTCCTGTGTGCACTTCCAGCATTAAAAACACAAACACATTTCCTAACCCAATGTGACTGGAGCGGGCCGAGCTATATGCTATTTCTGGAAACATGCCTTGAGCAACACTTTCATTAATCTACAGCTGTTTGAGCAAATTATTAAGGCTACAAAGCTACAGATCTTTTCCCTTTAAATCAGACATAATTGTAACTGAATATTTCTTGTGGGCTTTGAAAGTCTGCTCCTGGAGCAGGAAATGTGTAACAGCCACTCAAAGTACAATTTATGGTTGGATTTTAAACATAAGTAAACAATGCAGGCATCCTACGTGCAAATATAACTGAAGCATCAGCCTTAGACACTCAGCAGATGGTCTTCTCCATACCTTTGCACTTAAACACCTGCAGTACAGCACTCCAGGCAGCTCTAAATCCCACCAGGTTTGCCTCCAGGGTCTTCCCTTGTACCAAACATGCTGATGTTGATATCCATGAGAGGATGCACCAAGCAGCCCAACAATGCCACTTTTTTGGGGGCTGGTTCATACCTTGCATTGTTTTGTCTTTTCCAGGCACAGTAGAAAAAGTCTCCTCAGGGCAAAAAATATCCCTTATTATATTTACATGTGGCACTTGGCACCATGGAGACTTTGTCTGAAACTTCTGGGCACCTCAGCTGTGAAGAGACTAGAGATTCCTTTACAGTGGCAGGAGGCTTTCCAGGGAGCTGATAACAAGTGGCACTTGGGGACCCCAGAAACCCACCCAAAAGCAGAAAGCCTCTAACCACCACTTCCTGGAGAATAAGAAAGCCCTAAAATTCACCCTGACTCTGAAGCATCCTGCACCACTCCAATCTTTGGGGCTGACCACTGTTCTAGTAAGCCTCATACCACTTGCTTCCAAGAGCTGGAAGGATAGAAATCTCCAGGAGTTCATGCAGATCCTTCAGCCCTTGTACCTCTCCTACAAATGCACCTGCTATCCACACCATGCAAGTCTTGTCATCTCACACTACCTGTGTTTCACCTAGAGGAACACTCCTTCCTCATGTATCACCCCCTCCTTCTTAATCCCCTCTTCTTCTCCTGCTTCACACTCAATTCTTGCCTGCCTAGGGTGACTTTAATCTCTCCCACACAGTGTCACACACAGGCAGCAATCCTTGCGCTTCCATATCAAACACTGTGGGTGTAATCCTCTGTTCCACATTCCTACAGAACTGCCGTCTTTCTCCTGCGCCCTTCCTTTTCCCTCTCCTCCCACTGTCACAGAGTCGTGGATGCTTGTGCTGAAGGGCTTGAAGAGACTGGCACACCACTCTGACAGGCACGTGAGATATCCACCCTTTCCTGCACACTCGCTACAGATCACTGCAAGCCCTAAGTATATGCTTATTCACTGACCTATACCTATATGCTAAATTCACTGACAACCTCTCCCAAAGAAAGCTGGGGCTTCCTGTGAACTCCATTAGCAAAAATAAAATAAAATTAACAAAACTTCATTTTCAAAAGCACCATAACCATTTCCTTGTGGTCCCATATTGACTGCTCGTTGCTGTGGCTCCTGTTCTGCAGAAGCCCTCGAAGCTGCTGCCCCTCTCCCACCAGCAATGCCTGGGAGCAACACGGCATCAATGGGATTTCTGTGGGGGTGAATATGCTTTCTCATCTCTTTTTATCTTTTTGTCCCTTAGCTCTTGTTCCATCAGAAGTTTTTCCTCTTATGGCATTTCAGTTCAGCAAGCTGCACATCATCCCAGCCCTTCCACAGCTCTGCTCAAAGAGGGGCTGGAGACACACAGTGAGACACCCGCTGAGGGCTGACAGGACTTTGATGATGTGGGTACAATTCTCTCCCTGCTCTTTTACAAACCCGGATGACTAATGAAGTATATTACATTCTCAGCAAGTGTGTTGTGCTTTCTGTGTCCTATCTGATCCAACCGCTTGCTGCTTAATGAACTGGATGAAAAATATGCCATTGGAGACCTTGATCCAAGCCTCACGAAATTTGGTGAAGTCATATCAGCAGAGGTTTTGGCCAAGAGCTAGTAAATATCCTAATAGTCCAGAAAAACAAGGTATTTATTTTGATTCCAGCCATGCTATCTTAAATCCTGATTGTTTCCACTGGATTAATTCTGTAAGGTGGAGGGGCAAAAAATGTTCTTAGTGTTTTCTATAGTCAGTTTCAGTGACACTGGGGAGAACATTTGTCCCTTTCAAAAGGGAGAGTATTCTCTACCTTACTAACCCCTTGAGCTCCCCAGTGTCACTGGTCATGGTATGGACAAACACACCCAAGTCCTCAAGTCTTGCACATTGCCAGCAGGAGAACAGTTCATCACCCTGATCACTTCGCTACTGCTGGAAAGATAAAGTCTGAACCTAAGACACCTGGAGACACCTGACATCACAAGAACTATTCCCTTGATATTCCAGTTCAGGAATCTCTCTCACAGTCAACTGTGACTTTGTGACTGAAACAAGATGCATGAGGCCAAGGGGAACCCACGTAACTTCTGTTTTCATTACCACCCCAGCCAGCTGGGCTCAAACCTGTGCATTTTCCCAGCCAGTCTTCCAGTTCTCCAGAGCAAAGGATTTAAGGCTTCCAGTAACATCCCACACTGCTCATCCCTCAGCCTCCTGATTGAGTGAGCTGCTTGTCCCAATAGCTGCTCAGCAAGGTCAATACTGGCATCATCCCATTAAATTCGTTCCAGTTCAGATGAGGCCTTCACTGGTATGCTGCTGGGAGGTGTGATCATGGAGACAAGGTTGGAAGGATCAAGTGAAGATCCTCAGTCAAGTTCCAGACACTTGTCACTTGTTTTTCCCCTAGACAAGCACAGACAAAGGCCAAACCTTTTCAGAAGCACCTTGCTGAAGGAGCAGGAACTTTCTTGACAAATGGTCTTTCCACACTTGATTAAGAACATTGTACAGCACCTGGATATTCTGAATGAGGAAAATAAGCAGCAATTAGATGCTAATGAAACCCTTTAAGATGAGAGACAATGAAGATGCAAGCAGAATCTCCTCTCAGGTAGAGACTGCACATGAATCATGAATACAACCTACTTAGATATAAAGGCTGTTTCTATTACTCCTCCCTCCCCTTGCTGGCTGCTGCTGGTAGGAAGATTGGAAAAGATTCCTAAAAGATTCCTCTATAGCCAAGGTAAAGCTCAGAGAACTTCTTGTTATCCTGAATCTTTACCCTTGAGCCCTTCAGCATTGCAAATTAGAGCTACAACTCTTACAGTTAAAGATACATTCATTGTTTTTGCTTTCTTAAAAAATAAAAACAAATTACTAGAAGGGTTATTAGCAACACCAGCTTGTATCACCTGGGCCTGAATGGATCCATGCACATGAGTAATCAAAGACCAACTCCAGGACCCAGACTTCCACCTTAATTGCCTCCTTTTCCTCCTCCATCTGCCTACTCCCTCACACTGCACTGATGGCTACACTAAACATACAGCAAGAAAAATAATTAAAATTCTAAGTAGCTTGCCAGTCTCAGTATTAGTTTCTTCACTGTAAGATTCAGAGTATAAAACTGCAGCCTACTCCTTCTCTCCATGATTTTACGTGCTGCCTCAACACACTTCCTATCCTCCTCCACCAGTGACTCCACCATCCCTCTTCCCTGGGAACCCCCTCACAGCTACCCAACCAGTATTTAAAAGCAAGACTTTGTGTGTGGTACCAGACATGACAGGCAGCTTGCTTCCCAAGCAGAGTGCTGAGGGTGTGTGGGCTCCAAACACATCCCCTTCCTGCAGTATGGCCCGTTAATACATCAAACAGGACTGACAGTGCTGCAGTGTCTCCCAGCTTCGTCTGAACCCTGGGTGCCCCTCACGATGGCCCTGCCCAAACTCTTCATCACTACTGCCTGGAGAGTCTTCCCTTCCCACTGGGGGAGCGAGGGGTTAGGGCAGCACTTTCTTCACTGAAGCAAGAGGCACCATTTTTTTAGGGTTTTTTTCTGATAGGATCAGCATCTGCTAATGAGGTACCATTGTTTCAGACAAGTTCTGCCAGCCTCATGAAAAGGCTATTTTGATCCTTCCTGAGCCTGTACATGCAGCTCTAAAATTGCATGCATGGCTAAACAGAATCCAAATTCATCCACATTGGAAGAAAAGGGAGATGCCTGCCTTCCCCTGCCTTCTGCACTGGCTTTTTCAAACTTAATTTCTCTTTCTAGTACATTTCTTGAAAACCTGACACATCCTCTACATGTTCCTAACAGACAGCCACTTTATATGTCCCAGGGAAATGTTCTTCCAATTTCCCAAAGTATAATCATCAGCAGAGATCTTCTCTAAAACACATCAGACAGGCACAACATACTGTCCACCCTGCTTTTATGAATTACACTCTCACTAGGGAGTGGTACTTAATCTATTTCATTCCACTAGGACAGGAGGATCACAACTAAGCAGCCCCAGAAAAATTACCAATATTATTAGTAAAAAGATATTAATATTTAACATGGCCATTAGTGCCACCAGCGTGGGAAGGAACCCAACTAATATTATAAGGACTGTAAAAAGTGGTTCAGAAAGAGACTACTCATGGCTAAATATCATCAGGGAACTCAACGGATGAAGGAGGACTCAAGCAGAGGAGTATTATAATTGGCTGCAAATTATCCCAACTGGCTAAATTGGGATTATCTCTAAAAGTCTGTGTTTAGCCTAAATTTTTCACAGGGAACTGTGGGGAAAAAGTAGTCCCACAATCTTAAAGTGAATAATAAAGTACTGCTTTGGTTGTTGCTGCAAAGAGAAATAGCAGTTGGTAAATATTAGTTTATGTGCCTCCTCACACAGGTGCTGTGAGGCCATACAGGAATTTTATCAACCCCCTTCTGTACTCACCCAGCCTTGTTCCCTGGGCTGTACTCATGAAACCACCATCCTCTCTGCTCTCCTGCAAAACACTGGCACAACTCAAGAGGCCTAAAAGGTTTTTAAATCCTAAGACTCCTGTTGCCATGCACTTACACAAGGAAGTCCCAAGTAAGCATTCCTTTAACTCTCTTGCTAGTTCCCAGGGAATAAGAATCACAGAATAGATTTATTTGGTGAAAATCACAGAATCAATTAGGTGGGAGAAGACCTCAGAGATCATCAAGTTTGGCCTTTGACCGAACACACATCTTTGACCGAACTGCCACATCCAGTCTTTCCTTAAACACTTCCAGGGATGGTGACTCCACCACCTCCCTGGGAAACCTGTTCCAATGCTTGACAACCCTTTCTGTGAAGAAATTCCCCCTAATGTCCAACCTGAACCTCCCCTGACACAGCTTCAGCCCATGTCCTCTTGTCCTGTCACAAGAGGAAGCAAAACATGAAACAAGGCACATTCCTGCCTGTGTTCCACCTTGGTTATCATACAGCCAGGTAAGAGGTTATTTGTTGTATGTGATTTTTGTACCATGAAACGGGGAGAAATGAATTACCTGCTGTCCTCGTCTATCCACCTATCTTAAGCCATCCCTTACCCTTTGGTAGAAAGGGATTTTCCCGTGCTGGGACTGTGATTTATCAGCTCCTCAGTGACTTCCTCAGCCCATACACCCTACATGCCTCAATATCTGGAGGGAGGTCTTCCTATTTTCCCAAATACACATCCTACAGAAAAAGTCAAACATACCTGCCTGTCTTACCTTGAACTCTGGCCACAGCCTGTTATATTGCAACTACTTCTCTGCAACAAAGCCAGGACTGGTTCTCTCTCTATAAAGAAATTATAACAATAATTGGGGGTTTATGGCTCTCCCTCCAACACTATTGAAGTTGCAGTCTTAGGTGGAAGCTGAAGCACCCAGAATAAAGCATCTCACTGCTGGTTTAAGCCCCCTTGGTCCCCTAAATTACTGCATTCAGCTACACATCACCTTACAGACCCACCAGCAACCCAGCACCCAGGAAACACTGGTGGCTAAAATCCTACTTGGGATCCACTGGCCAGCACTGACAGACTCTGGGCCGTACAGGGCTGCTGCTCAAAGCCATGTACATGATTCTCTGCTTTATTGCAGCTTCTAAACCTGCCTGCATTTGAAGAACACATCGGAACCGACTGTCACAATTCAGAAGAAGTCATCAAAAGCTTGCCAGAAAAAAAGAGCAGAGAGGTTTTGTTTGCTTAATTAAAACTGGCTTCATAATGGAAATTATCATGGTTCATCTCAAATAGCAATTAAGAAAGCAGGATGTGACTGCTGGCTTTGCTCAAAACATGAGCTAAGCCTTTTCTGGACTCCAGCAAAACCAAATAATGATGACTTAGCCCAGTATGGAGTAACAACAGCCCAGCACTGTCAGTCTAATTTTATCCCAAGTCACACCACATTTACATTTTCTCTATGGTCCTAAATTTGTGCACACACAAGGATAGTGTCTAGTTTTGCAAAGAAAATGACAGAAAAATCTTGAAAATATGATCCAAGTGCAGAGGAAAATTTCAAAACCACTGGTAAATGAAAAGAGAAACACTTTTTTCCTTTCAGCGCCTTCATTTTTGATCCTGTGTCTTGTTTTTAAGACTCCAACCATGAGCTTTGAACTGGCAGCCCAGGGAATGATGCCAGACAGAAGGACTGAGAGGGCAGGAGTCTGGGCTCCATATTCATACCATTATCAAGAGCTTCAGCCTGAACCAAGGTTCAATCACCAAAGCCACCCTGAGGCTCCTGAACTAAGCTGATTTACACCAGGTAAAATCCAGCCATGGGCATTTACACACATGTCCATACAATTACACATCCCTCTGCTCAGCCTCTGAGGGGACCAACGGGGAATGCTCATCTCCTGGAAATGGTGCCCTCAGTGATCCATTCAGCACAGCTCAACCCGTGATATGTTCAATACAGGATCCATCCAATGAGCCTCAAGAGGCATTTTCCTCAATTCTCTAGACTAAATTATGCTGGGAGCACTCTATTTTCCATTATAAGACTCTGTCTTTCGCTGCTTAAATCTCCACCAAATTTGAATGGATTGGGATGACATTCTCCATGTCAGGTGATTGCCTCAGGCTACACATACACCGGAACATATATATCTGTGCATAGATATAATTTGGGAGGAAGGGTGAGATTTCATGTGAAGCAGTTCAGCTGTTTCCCAGGATAGTGATGGAAGAGCTGAGCTCAAGCACGTCCAACATGTCCTTGTCACCCCAAATACCTCCAGTCTCCTGACATACCCCCAAACTTCAATTTTGCACCCAGTCACTTTTGGTCACTTTTCTCTCCATCACATGTTGCACATTGTTGCAGCATTTCGCACACTGTCTATACAGAGCACTGTCCCTGTCCCAAGAACCAGTTTGGTGAGCTGTAATTTTTGGGGTGCAACTGAGAGCTTTGTTTCTATCAGCAAATGAAAGCAGGAACAATTCTGTGGATCTACATATCATTCCCCATGACGCAGCTGAAACATGGAAGTATTACAGCTGAGGCACAATATTGGTGACAGATCACAGGTCTTTGTTAAGAATGGGAAGGAAGGACAGCACAGAGGTATAAAACACTTTGATAAAACCTGATGTTAACTCAATCAGCTCTGTAAACTTTAAACAAGGACTTAAAATCTTTTCCAGGGCATCACAATGCCCTTTCTCATCTTCCTTTCATGCAGTCACCAGGACACGCGGCAGCACCTCCCAGACTCTGTTTATTATTTTCATCACTTCAAACTGCAGCCCTAATAAGAAAGTGTTTGCTCCCACCTCACTTGTCTTTGCTCCACTCTGTGTTTGTGCATGGGAACAGGGTGCGCCCCAGTAGCAGCAGATTTCAGACACGGATATTGAAAAGAGATAAGATAAATTTCTTAAAGAAATAGAAAAAGCAGGCGATAGCTTTTGACGTGATTAGACTGGAAATCAAAATCTTGAGCTTTGAAATGCCCTGGGTACAGAAGCAGTTGCTCACATGGGTCAGCCAGGAGCTGAAGCAGATGCAGGGATGTAACCAATGGTAAATGTAAGTGGACAGAGTTCAGCCCTCTCCCATTCCAGGCCAGGTAAATCTTGTCTCCACAGAGCACAGAAGAGGTGGGCACATTTGCCCTGCCACTGCTGCATCAGTGCCCACAGGGTGCCTGGTCTCACCTTCCTGTGCTCCTGGCAGTGCTGGCCAGTCCCACACCTTCCTCCTGAGCACAGCAGCCTCCTTCCCTCAGTACAGTACATACACAGTGCCAAGGTGATTAATGAAGTTCATTATTGAATCTTGGTGTCTTGATTTCAGAAGCTGCACTAACAGACAAAAGCAGCCATAAAAAACACCAGATGTGACCTTAGGAAAAAATCCAGCAGTCAGAAAATGACCAACATAAAACACCCAGAAACTGAGAGATGTGAACCACAAACAGAAAGAGTAGCTTCACGCAAACTGAAGTAAAGACTCCCCACAGACTACAGAAGAGAATGAAAAGGAGGCTCAGTCTGGCTTTGAATCTTATTTTCTCTCTTTGAGCTGCTGCTGATCTTTCCCCCCCTCAAATTTCAATCAAATATTCAGTGGCACTGCTTTCAGTGTAAATAACCAACAGGCAACCTAAGATGTGTGGCACATTTCTGTTTCACAGCTCATATAAAATCTTGCTATTTCAAAAATCTATGACTTACTGGGACTTGTTAGCACTTGCCAGTCTTATGATACTGTACTGTAGGAAAGTACATCCCAGTTAGTAAAAGAGAAACAAAATGCACACATTCTCACTGCAGTCTCTGATATGCTGGTGAAAAGGAGTTTCTGAGAGTATTAAAGCCTTTCTGCACAACAGAGAACAGAACAGACTTTCAGGTCTACTCTGTTTTTATTCTGTTTGCCTCTCTCAGTGGCACTGCACACAGTCAGGTGAAAAAAATAATTTTGCTTAAGGACCCTCTACCTCCCAAGGCTTTCGATCAAGAGCTGTGAAGTTGACACCAGATTGGACTGAAATAGCTTGTAAGTGCTCAGGTTAAGTCAGAGAAGGTCAGATGTATCAGATGACTTCTCAAGTGAATGAAAACACACAGTAAAATGAAAGGAAAAGATGAAAATAAGTAGTTGATCTCTCTCTTGACTTAACAAAGGGGGAAAAGAGCATCTGCACACATGTTCTTACTTTAGGAAAGCTCATAACTGGTCTCAGCTTCAGAGTGTCTGCACCAAGGGATTACCACAGCCTGTCGGTCCATGTAAGTCTTCCTGCCTTTCCATTGTGGGATATCAGCTGCAACATCTCCCTCCCACATGCAGTCTATCCAACACTCCTTTCCTGGGTCCGTGCTTCCAGGTCTTTATTCTTTTTCTATTAAAAATAGCCATTATTAACCATATCAGGCAGAAGTCTTGCAAATTTAAAGGAAGGCACCTCATGTTCTTCCTATGTCAAAAATATAATGTGAGAAATGGAAGTCATTCGATAACATTTCTCAGACCCTTCAAAATCCACACGAGAAATTCATCCATCGCTCACTTGAAACGACCAAAACAAAACAGTCTGAAACTAAGCAGCACCCCAGGGGAGTCCTGTCAGCTCTCTCCCAAACACCACAGGCTGTTCTGGGATGGCACCACGGGTGATGCCAGACACCAGCTACCTGTCTGAGGTCCCTCTCAGCTCTGCAGCTCTGCCCCTGGCACTCAGCAGGGCAGCAATGGTCCAGGGCACAGCAGGGCACAGCTCAGCAGCTCAGCAAGCACGTGTGTGCATTAGGAAAGGTCACGCGTTTCGTTAAGGGACTGTCAAAATCTGTGACAAGCCTCTCCTCCACTCCCTCCAAACCTGTTAGAGAGACTCACCCTTTACTGTTAATTATGCTGAGCCTCAAGCAATGCTTGCAAGGCTTTGCCTCCCTCACACACTGTCCTAAGTGGTCTGAGCCCAGAGCCCTCCATTCAGAATTGAGCTGGGAACTGCGACTGCGCTTCCGTGGGAGATCCCCAAACGTCCATCACCAGGCTGTAATCAGAACACTCTGATAAACCAGTGACAGAGATGGATTTTGGCTCATGGTCTGGCCACTGATTCCAACAGCTGATCTGAGGTCTGTTCAATCTTTGCTCTACCCAGTGCAAGGGTAAATAAGTGACCTGCCTCTACCCTCTGATCCC
Organism: Daphoenositta chrysoptera; assembly: GCA_013397915.1. Taxonomy (NCBI): domain Eukaryota; kingdom Metazoa; phylum Chordata; class Aves; order Passeriformes; genus Daphoenositta; species Daphoenositta chrysoptera. Next base: position 345,408 of record VZRO01000110.1, on the reverse strand, counting down.
TTGGGAGTCTCACGAAGATAACCCTTTGTCTAGATACTGACATCCTACTCCCACTGCTTAACTTCTCCCCATGAAAAGACCAGGAGAGACTGAACAAGGGTAACCAACAAAAAGAGCCCCAGTCACTGAGCAGGTCATGTCTCAGCTGCCCAGAGACATCTGGAAATAAATCTGAGGGACTCTGAGCATTACAGTCCCCAAACAGGTGGATTGTAACCCTAACCCTGTTCCACTCCTTCAGCCACAAAAAAGAAAGCTTGCAGCTGGGTTGCTCCAGTAAAGGGTAAGAGAAATTGAAACATACTGGCAAGACATTCCAATACTCTCTTTGAGTATAGATAGATAGATATAAATACATATTTCCATAAATATTATGCACACACAAAAATCAAAAATCTACTACAAAGAGATCAAGGATTCAGCATCTTGCATATAGGACAGCTACCCTATCCTCCACCTCAGCAAAAAAATTCTGTACATCCAATGGAAGACACTGTTTTAGGAGAATATGGTCTTTGCTGATGATTTATTTTGAATATTCTCTTCATTAAAAGTAAAACACAGTAAGCTTCCATAAGAACAGCAGCACTAAAGGGATCTCCCACTACTAACCCCCAAAGTAATTTTGCAATACAGATTCTATGGGGTTTTGTTAATAATTATTGGTTTTCTTTTTGGAAGGATTAAATCTTCAATTAAAAGCTGGTTTTATGGGAAAAATAATTGTATCATTATTATTTCCACTTAAATATGTTCTTGCAGTGCTTCAGAGCAGCTCTGGTTTTCTTCTATCTTCTTTCAAGGATCGAGCAACCTCACAGGTAGGATCTAAGCAGTTGTACACTGCACTGAGGCAGGGCTTTGCTTCCTTCCTCTGGTTTTGCTTTGCTTTTCAGCAGAATTTGCCTATTAAAAAACCCCATCATTGCTATTATTTTTGCTGGTTCATATACAGAGTGAGTTTCTCTAGGCACTGATAAGGAACAACTAGAAAACTAGGAAGAACATCTTCTATTACAAAATCAAAGTCTGGAATGTTTGACATTTTCCATAGATTTGCTGAAAACAGGAATGAGCAACAAAAATGTCTTCCAGTAAAATATGAAAACCAAAATAGCAGGTATTTTCAGTAATGTTTTGTTTCCTTTGAAAAATCATTTCTCCTAGAAAACCAATTGATGAAAATATTTTAACAAGACAAAATGGCCTTTCTATGAGATATAAGCCATGCAGTACATGAAAGGAGACTGATTCCTGGCTTTCTCACTGGGGCTTTCTGCAATTTTCTTTTGCTTCCATTTCAAACAAAGGTCAGCATAAAGAGAAAAATAGTGGAGCTGCTCTCTGCATGTGGGAAAATGAAAAAGGAAAAAGCACAACAACTGTCAAGGTTCTGGCAGAACAATCAATGAATTAAACACTGTTCTGTGTCTGACAAGAGCCTACCAGTCTTGGTCTACAATCTGGTCTCCTGTGGGATACCCACAAAAATATATAAGTAATAATATCCCTATTGTAATACTCCAGATCCTTTACTTCTGAATCTCTCTTGCAGATGAGTGATCACCAGTGCAGAGTGTCAACAAAATTCCCTGCCTGCCACCAGGATTTCCCATCCTGGACATGCCCAAGTCAGCAGTGTCAGGAAAGCCAAAGTGTGGGCAGCACTGGCCAGAGCAGCTGCCTTCCTTGCTTGCCAGCAAAGGGCAGAGGCAATCCCACGGCCCCGGAGGAGCTGGGAGATCTCAGCTCAACATCCTCCTCACCTTTGTTCTGCCGAGGGGTCCCTGTTCAAGGCAACATCCCACCCTCGGCACATGGAGGGCTTGCAGGGGTTTGCCTTTTGAGTGACAGGCAGACAGATCTGATTAGCCCCCAGTCAACTAAAATTTTTATCTAACACTGAAACATCTCTGAATGAAAACAACATCAGCAGCCTTAGAAGCCAGCCCCACTGAGCTGGCTTGGACTGTCACTGGGCAGATCACTACCTGTGCCTCTTCAACGAGCAGAGAAGCAAAGAGTTGAGGTGGCAAAGTTTGGAAGACAGACATGCCTCTTACATAAGCTTTGCTTTAGACAAAATCCAATAATTAATTTCCACCCGGCAACCAGAGCTCTTTGCAATTCCATCCCACATAAGGTCAATACCACTTTCCATTTAATTTCCTCTGTGTCCAGGATGTCCCTCACTTTCTTCAGGCCACAGTTAATTACTGTAATACATTCCCTAATTCTGCAGCTTTGATTTTTTTTTCCAGCCGCAACAAATCACTGCAAGTGCAATGCAAGCAGATCCCTCAGGTCCAGCTCTCAAACACCAGCTTTTAAGATGTGTCAAAACTGTCTGGGAAAGTTTCCAAGCACTGTACTGGGACATTTACCTGCTCTCTACCAAGGAGATGCATCTCCTCCATCACTAGTTTTCCCAGAGTTACAAATTCCCTGCCAGATAAAGCACAGGCAACAGGCAGCACAGCTGGGAATGTGGGATGCAGGTCTAGCAAGCTCGGTGAGGAACCCACTGATTTCCTACCACCAGCAGCAGCACAGTCAGGCCACAATGAATCTTCCTCCTTTTGGCACCCACATTGACAAAGCACTTGAACACAAAGTCCACAGTACCTTCAGCACTCATCTCCACTGCCCGGGCCCCTGAGCTCCACACAGTGCCTGCAGCTGTAACCCCCCCGGGGAGGGTGCTGAAGCACCACGGCTTTGCCACTACTGCAGCACTTTATCTCCTCCAGCCCAGCTTGGTGCTGATTTCCCAGGTCTCCAAGAACTGGCAACTCTGCCTGCAGCAGCTCCAGGGAGGATTAACCCTTCCAGCAAGATTGACCCCTGCTCTCCCCTATGGTACCCTTACTCCATCTCAACCCTGCAAGAAGTAATGGATCACATTCATCCATTCAGGTGGTTTTTGTAACTTTACAGATCCAGCTTTGCTCAGCAGATTTGATGTTCTTACAAACATGAAAAAGAAGCTGCCTTGCCTAACCTGTTATCTGTAACTCACCCCTTATGTGACACACCAGGGAACAGTGATCTTTCGAGGAGGATTTCAGCTCAGCCCTGACCAGGTGAGACAGTTACTGCCTGCCTTTTCCCAGCTCTGACTTTGCTCCTCCTCTCCACTCCCTGGCTTCCCTTCTTGGGCTACCTCTCCTTCCTACACCAGCTCATCTCCACCTCCTCAGGTTGCCTTACTTGGGCCTCTTCAACAGCCCAAAGCTGAACAGAAAAAAGGAAATTAAGCCCAGCTGTTCACTGAGAGGATGCTCTGCATCCCTGGATGTGACCACAGTGCTTCCTGGACAGGGGGTGGCAGGGGATCCCCACACTCTGCTCTGTCCCCCAGAACACACGTCCCAGGTTGGACTTCTTGCACTGCCATGCTGGATGCATCTAAGGAAATGCAGAGTTCAGCTCAGAACACCCATTAGTTACACAAGAAAACACCCAACTCCATCCCCTTCTCACGCTAAAGCAAACCTGGGGTAACTCAGCCAATCCTAAAAAGGCTGAGGGGATTTTTTCCCCCAGTCTCATATTGACTTGGCATACACACAAGTTCAGCAGTTACATTAGCACAGAGAAAACCAGAAGGAAAAAGCAGCTAACTTCAAATTCCATTTTTAAACAGGAGAAATACACCAGTATGTGGGTCCAACCTTAAATGTGATCCAAACCACCCACATCTCAGCTTCCCAGCCACAAATTTTTGGCACCTCTGGCACTGCTGCACTAAATCAAGGTGGACCCCTAGGAGCCAGATAGGGAGAAAATGGCTCTGCCCAATGGCTCCTGAGCATTTCATCACTATCTCCACAATACTTCTAGCTAGCATGTAGTTTTAAATATAATCCATCAACTCTAAGTATTAGATGTCCAGAATTTAATTAAACTCAATACAAAGCAGCAGGGAATAATACCAGAGGAAAAAGAGATAGTATCTGTCTCTTCTGTTATGCTGGTGAAAAGGGAACACTTTATTTATTATTTTTGTCCCAAAATTCCTGCAAAGGCATGCATAGATATATAAAAATATGAAAATAACTGACACCTTTGCAGGAACATAGTACTTATTCTGTAGTTGAGATGATATTCATTAAGCAATTCTTTTGTGGTTCTTGTATGGCATAAGCAAAGGCAATTTTTGTGTATTTTTGTGTCCAAGCAGCACAGAAGGGCCAGTGTGTTAAAATGTTTTATGGACGGGGAAACAAGCAGTTGTTTAAAAAAGACAAAGTGTTTCCCCATGGGCACGTGGAGCAGGAAGCCAGGAGGCAGAGGTGTCTGTCTGAGCAGAGAGCAGCAATGCCCACGAAGGCAGGTGATGCTCCCACACACGGCACACAGCTGCAACCCAGTAGTGCAGAGACCAAAATTCCAAGCCACCTTTGACTCTTCCAGGTGAGAGATTTCTGCCCAGCACAGCTGCCAGTCTCAGCTTCAGCATGGCATTAATAACTGCCAGCTGTGTCAGGGAGCTCCTGGGAATCTCCATGGCACAGTGCTCCCACTGTACCTGGGATTTCCCTTTACAGTGGTGCTTGTGGAGGAGGGACCAACACACTCCCAGGCACAGCCTCAGCCAGCATCTCTGGCCACAGATCTGTCAGCTGCAGCCCAGCAGTGCAGCAGAGACTCCAGCCCTTCTGATGGGGATTTGAATTGCTACAGACTCGCTCAGTAGCTGTGAGTCAGAGGACAAGTGATCAGAGGTTCACTCAGCCACAGAGAGAGGCAAACCCGCACAGCAAGAACAGGCAGCAAATAAAGCACTCCAACAGGGCACAAACTCCTCACCTTCCATCCAAGGCAGTCTCCAGTACATAATCCTGCTGCATCTAGATGTAAAATCAATCAAAACAGATGGTTAAACTGTCAAATTAACCAGCAGAGGGAGTTATACAGCAATACAACAAAACAACACTTAATTGACAACGCAAAAATAAAATTAAGTGCTGTTGATATTAAGATATGAATTCAGGCAAGGCATCTTCCTTTTCCCTCTGCACCAATCCTTCCAAACATGTAGACAGCAGGACAGCCACCCTGCTGCAGTACAGGTGTGTGGAAATAAGGCACCCACATAGCCACAGAGGTGGTACACACTGCCATGAACACACTTGTCTGCAAATAAAACCCTTAAAGTGCAAGTCTAGGTAATCGGGGTGCAGCACCCGATTAAACTCTGTGACTCTCTCTTCAGTGATCCATTTAGCAAGAGATCTTTATCACAAACATGACAAAAAAGAAGCTGATGCCACAGAAACATGCTGTGTTTAGCAGCTCCTTACTCTGATATCATGTACCTCATCTCTCTGACCCTTCAGCCACAGCCACCCTCTTCTTCCTCGAACTCCTGATTTATCACCCCAGAGGAATTCTCTGAGCCATGCTTAGCACAGTGGAAACCTGATCAGAGGCCTCCAGACACTGCTGTGATAGTGCTGATCAAAAATTAGTGAAGGGGATAGAGGGCAAGACAGAGGAAACATGAGTTTCCCACCACCCTGTGAAACAACACTCAGTAAGTCCATGCACACTGCTGGTCTATAAAATCTGTCTCCATGATCTACCCCAGAACAGCTGCTGGTTTGCAGTATAAAGACAAGGGTAGCCACTGCCCTCAGGGAGGAAAAGGGGGCAGAAATCTCATTATATGCAATTGGAAAAAGGACTGAGCTTGAAGGGGGAGTGGTCTGCAGGACTATTCTAGGTCTCATAGTCAAAAAGCATGGAAAAAATTATAGATGACATTTTGGTTGCTTATTTCTGTTCCTAAGGGAAAAACAAATCTATTCTGATAGCAATTAAAGTAACACATTTTTCATGTATTTATTTATTTCAGTTTGAATAATAAAAAGGGCACAGATATCAGGCTGGAAGCAAGCCATGGGGAACCCTTCTGAGGAAACACCAGCTCTGCTGAGTGTCTAAACCCAAAGCAACCCTGCTTGAGGCAGGGTGTCAGGGGACAAACACAGACACTCCCGTGAAAGGTATAATCAGCAGGAAAATGAGGGGGAAGGATGGACGAGGGGCTCCTTGGAGGACATGAGCAGCCTCAGGGGAATCTTGCCCCTCCAAGGATGGTGAGGGACGGGCTGAGCCAGGGTTTGGGGCTCCTGAGCTCAGCCCTGGGGGCCCTGTCAACTGCAAGAAATGCTCCTCTCGTTCAGGGCTACTCATTAAAATCACCATCCATGACCTCGCACAGCAAAGCACGGCTGCAAAATAACACCCAGCGATCTCTGCCAGAGCTGCTGATTCACATCAGGCTGATGGGGTTTGATACGTTTGCAGAACGCTTTCCCAGGTCAAAAGGCAATTGCTCATCAAAATAATTGAGCACCTCTACGACTCAACGGGTCGGATGCTTGCTGGAGACGGGGCATGAGCAGGGTCAGGTCCTCTCTGTGCCTGGCTTGGAGCTGGCAGGAGAGAGCTGCAAGGGACACTCCACCCCAGCTCCATGCCCCCCACGAGTGCTCTTTCCAGAGGGGACTGCATCTCCTGTCTTGGCACTTCAAGTCCTAACATGCTGTGAAGGCTCCCAATTTCAGTTTGCACTGGAATGAACAGTCCTAAACCTATTCCTCCCACCAATGAAAATTCTGTTTTCAAGACACAGGGAGGGGGAAAAAATAATGCCAGCATTCCTGATATAAAATATCAATATAAGGATTTAAACCTCAAAGATTATATATAGCCACAGCTATAGTAACTGTATCTTCCAGTCTTCTTTTTCCACCTAAAATTCTGGGACAAATAAAGCCCCAAGTGTTTCTTTCAGGTTTTTCCCTGGAAGGAGAGCATTTGGAGCCTCCTGGTTTTAGCAGCTGCCCACTCGACTGTTTCAATTCATTTTGCATGTAAAATATTGAGACAATAAAAAGGGTGATGTAGAATGGCAAGAAAGGAGGAAGGAAGGAATATAATCATGTGTGGTGGCACCACACCAAACCTTGCAAAATATTTTGCAATTACTTAGCATAACAAATCAAAACACACAACATACCCTCCAGGTAAAATCTAGAAGAAACACATTCATCTCCAGATACCATCAGATGAAAAAGTATTTGCATCCACAGCCTGTATCTTTATCAGCAAAAGGACTTTAAATTAAATTTAAAAGACCTTTTACCCTACACCCTGCATAGCAATGCAGGGGTTTAAAAAGGCTGTGCTGCTTTCATGTGCCCCCCGATGTCCTTTGATGCACTCATTAGTGACAGGGCATTCTCATTTCAGAAGAGGCTTTGTCAGGGAGAAAATGTGTCCCATGTGGGATTGCAAAGACCGGGGTTTGTTTTATTTAGGACCTGTCACGCTTAAGAACTGGCTCTAGCAGCACATAAACCTTGAGAGTATCTCACTGCCCCTTCTGCTCCGGGAGCAAGGAGCATCAGCCCACTTTTTCAGGAAAGCCAGAGGCACTGGCATAATGCAGTAGATTGGCAAGGGGATGAGGAATCAAGGTCTTGGACAAGTCAGAGGTGAGCTTAGCAAAATATTCGTTTCCTCACAGCCGCTATGATCCAACAAGCACAAGGGATTTTTGCACTGTGCTAAAAGCAGCTCCCTGCAAAAGCACAAGTGTACCCTCCATTGCTAAGAAAGCAACAGGATTCAGTGCTGCTCACTGACAGGAGGAGCTGTTTCCAGGGACTTTGCCCCCAAGGCCTAGAGGAAGGCCCCTTTACACCCTTTCCTTTCATCCCTACCCTGGAGCAAGGCAGCCAGAGCTCCACAGCTGCTTGTGCCCCCCGTGACAGAGCTGTCAGACCCCAGCTCTTTGCCATCAGCGCAGACACGCAAACTTGGACAAGACAGATTCCACTCAGTGCCAACAAAAGCTGAAGCCTTGCACTGGAGTGTCTCCATGGCCCAGCAGCATCTCCCAGAACAAGGCATCTCAGGGGCAAGGAAGCTGCCTGTCCTGCCTGCAGCTGATTCTCCCTGGCCATGCTGCCTGTCCCTCAATAACCATTCCCCCCTCCACTATCCTCCTACCACACCACCCCAGCCTGTCTGCACTGGTCCCATACATCTGACAGAGCTTCCCTTGCAATTCTCACCCCTCCTCCAAAGAGACAATGCAAAGACACTGAGATCATCCTCAAATCCCTGTGGCAGGGGAGCGATGCAGTATTAACGAGGCAGCGCCAACGGCAGTGAGAACACTTCTGTCCAGCAGTGCCTTCAAAAACAGCACGAGGCTTTCACTGAATGCTGAAAGCAATCCATTTATTGAAGGACCCAGCCTGTCTCTGTGGATTTGTGGAGGAGAAGCTTGTGCATACCTTGTGATTCCAAAGTCTGGCACAGAGATGGGGCTGTTCATTGCTGAGCCCCTGGGGACACATCAAACTCTTGACACCACAGGATTGCAGCACATTTAAAGCAATCTGGTATTTTACACTCTGCCATCTGAATTATACCACTGCCTTCCAGGCTGAGACACAGCAAACACCTCTTCCACACCTTCTGCTTTATCTCCTCTACTCCTCCTGCTAACCAACATGATTTACCAGTACCTTGGGACCAACCCTACTGCCCTGCAATAAGAAAATAATCTCTTACTTGCAATCTACTACTAACCTTCAAAATCCCTTGACATAATCCACAGAGATGGTGTGATAGCAGTAACTGTTTTAGTAAATCAAATGGGCACAAGACTTTTCGAGGCAACATCATTTTTAGCAGCCACCTGTATTTTGGATTTTTTGGAAGGCTGGAGTTGTTTCACATGACTACTCAACCATGCCATCTTCAAGCCATTTGGGGATATTTGTGTTCAAAGCAGCAAAGTACAAAATAAGCTCTGATTAACACAGTGATTGTTGGATGCGAGGAGCAGGGAGTTGGACTTGATGATCCTTATGGGTCCCTTCCAATTTGAGATATTCTATGATCCTGGTGCCTTGAGTACTCCAGCTGCAAAGTAACAGAGAGAAATGGGAATATATTGACATCTGTGGGGCAGGAAGTGCTTCAGAGTGAGGAATCCATGCATTTACAAAACTGCCCATGGAGCAATTCAGCTCAGAGATGAAGGATAGCCCAAAGGTCAGAGAATTTGGGTTTCAATCTCTCCCCAACACTTAACATGACTGGAAGTAAGTCACCACCAGCTTTATCTGCAACAGAGAAACAACTTTTTCTATCCATGAAAGATGTGCATGGCAGGACACTGCATGGTTTTAAAGGTCAGAGTGAAAGGCCATCAGGTAGGTGGACAGACAGATCAATGTTTTGATTGCCCCGGGGAAAAGCACCAGGCACCACCTTCACCCATAAGAATGGCTTTGCCACCACAAGCACCTGGATGGATTACATGGCCCAAATGGCACACCAGAGACAGAGCACGTGTGCATGGCAAACCTTAAGTAATTTACCAGGAAAATTCAGTTTGAAAAACGTATCTTAGAGAGGCTGGCAGCTTCACCTGAAAACATCCCACAAGTGCTGGCTTGCATGTTCCTTAGGTTTTAGCTGTAACCAGATTTTCATTGTTTTCACTTCTTTCCCAAAACTCTTCTTGCAAAGAACAAACAGCACAAGTAGGTACACCTGAGAAGAATGCTGAAGAGTCCACAACACCTCTGTTTTCAGTTTAATCCCCACAAGCAAATCCCCAAATTTTCGTTGACCACAGCACAGAAAAAACCCAAATACTATGCCACCCATGCCACCATTCACAGTTTGTATCTGCAGACTAAAGAAGCCCCAGAAAAGAAGACGGTAATTAACTAATGGGATTAATTCTGGGACAGTGCAGTCTGTTTAGCAGAAATAAGCAGAGGGGAACAACCAAGGGATTACTGGCTAAAAGCTAGCAAAGCCCATTTGAAACAGACAATGCCACCCATCAAAGGCACATATAAATCAATGAATTGTTGATCCATCACCTTAGTTTTCATGATTACTTCTTACAATGCTTCAAAGCACCCTGGGAACTAGAACTCCCACTCTGAGTTCCCCAGAGATCATCTGCTGTTCAATCAGATCCACAGAGGACTTGGAGCTTGCCTGCTTTGTTTTTAATGATGTACATCACTGTTTAGATAAATTATAAACCCGTTTCACCATTATCAATCATAACAGTGACTTATTCAGTCCAGCAAAGAAACATCAGGCTCTTTTGTTTAGTTTTGCTACACTTGAAGGAAAAAGCCACTGAAGTGTTCTCAAGAACCACTCGACAGAGAGAGAGATAAATTAAACTGTAAATAGAAATGGAAATGCAAAAGCAGAGTCATCAGTCACTGCAGCTTGTACAGAAGTTTATCAGTCCGTCCCAAGTTGCAAGTAGCCAGGAACTGAATTTGGCAGCTTTTTCAGCCAATGGCAAAGGCATCATGCAAAATAGCAGGGGAATGGGGCACCTCATGAGCCACCTCACTGTTTCCTGTCACCAGGGCACTGCTGCAGGAAAAGTTTTGTACTAAAAAAATAAATACTTATCCAAGAAGGAGAAAACAAACCAGCAAAAAAGCAGACATCCCAACCTGACTTGCACTACCCAAGGCTTCCAGATTAACTGATTGCCACTTGCTTTCTGCCATGTCCTTCTAGAAAGGTAGGGGAGATTATTCAGCTCCTCAGCTCAAATCCTGCCTGTAAGATTGAGGCCCCTGTGAACACCAGTGCCTCACTCACTGCCACAACAGGACTAGAATTATCTCAAGAGGGTAATAAAAACTCCACTCCTTGCTGCCGGCTGGACAGCCAGCAGCTCACCCCACCACAGGTCTTTCAGGATGCCTTGATACTCACCCACTGTGGGGCTCAAAAACCTCAAAACACCATGCAGAGGTCAAGCCCACAGACCTTTACCAGAAACATGCAAAAACATCTGCTGCCCTTCTATTGCTTACACCAGTGCAGGAAGTGATGGCTCTGTATCCCACCTTTTCCCATGCCATCAAACCCTGCAGGACTCACTCAAGCACCAGCATCATACTCACACACAAACTGACACGTGACTTTGTATTTTTCTGCAGAAGCATAAGCACTTCCCTAAAGCTTTCCCTGGGCTCTGTCTTTCCAGGAGCTTCAGTTACACATAGCAATCCTCTTTAATTCATGTGCTGCAACTAAACCCAGCACTACTCCCTGCAACTCACCACCTGCCAAACCCCCCTCCAGCACCAGCTGCATGTGGAAGTCCCTGCAGAGCACCCATCCTGCATTTTATAGAAAGTGCCAAGTATTTGGGAATAGCCAACTATGAATCATATTATATTTATGATAATATTGCAAAGCTTGAAAGATTATCACTGTGCCACATTCTTGATTTACAGAATCAGGTTGGTTTCTAAATGTGAACCAAAACCCGAGCTTGTTCCTAAGCTTTACTGAATGTTCCCTGGAAGGCCAAAGCACTGGTAACCACGAGGTGCAGCACAGGGCAAAAATAAAGAGAGGGGAAGCCATGAAATACAGCCCCCTGGAGCTCAATTACTTCTGACTCATCCTCTCAAACGAGTTCTTTGCCTCCATAAATCAGAAGGAACAGAAACAGTTGCACTGCTGAGAGAGGATAATTATTCTTGCACTGTGTGAGGGGAAAATACACACGCTAATAGTGCCAGCTCATGAGTCTGGGCTGGTGTCGATAGGGAGGAAAACATGCTTTTAAACACAGAGGGGCCCACTGCAGCCTGTGTGACAGCCCAGTCTCATCCACGTGCTCTGAGCTCAGGAGAGCCATGGTAGCCCCTCCAGTCCGCAATCCAAGAGCCCCAGGATTACACAGAGCATGGGGACCTCCACAAGAACAAGGTGGCTCAAACCTTCTCATTTACATTCATCAGGGTTCATCCTGCTCACTTTCACCTGCCTGCACCAGGAAGGACTTCACTTTGGCTGTTCATCAGGGAATTAGTGGAGCATCCTGGAAAAAGGGCACAATTTCAGATGTCATGCATTTTTTTCCAGGGCTTTTCCTTCAAAGCAGAGAACTTAGTAAAATCCCGGACATATGTGACCTTTTCTAACATATGTAGGTTTTCATTTAGGAAACACTGCTGGTCCACAAGCAGCAGCACAGAAGAGAGAACATGATTTTGCTGGTGTAGATGCCCTATCAAGCATGTAAGAGCACATTGTTCAATATCCTCCTTTGCAGTATCCCATACACATCACCAGGCCAGTGGGTTATTATAAGAGATTGCAAATCTTATTTGCCTCGACTCTTTTGTTCTGGATTTACTAATTGTCATATTTAGAGAGAATTTGTTCAGCCTATAATTATCAGCTTATTTTCCCCATTATGTTTTTTCCATTACAACAATTCAGAAAAAGCCAATAGCAGACAAACCTTTGAACAATTAAAAAAAAATTGTTCTAGTTTACAAATTTGGCCTGACAAAGAAAGTTATATTGTGCTTTTTCTCAGAGCACAGAAGTTAACTTACTTTGGCAGTATTGTAACTTCAGTTCTCCCACCAGCTACCCCAGCTACTACTTGGAAAGCTCTTTTTGCCTGGCCAAGGCTAAATTCTTGGGCTTGCAGTTACCAGCAGGACCTCGTGGGAGCTACTAAATGAGAAAGAGTGGAAAGTGACGTGCATTTCTAACAGACACTAGTATTTAAAATTATCCAAAAATTTAAGGCCAGAAAAATGGAAGCAAACAATCAACAAAAAGTGATAGATTCAAGTCTGAATAAGGGTCATGCATTGAAAAGCAATCTGGGATTTGAAAAAGGGCTGATGTTTTGAAAAAGAGTCCTACAAAAGCACAGGTCAAGTCGTCTTGCTCTCCTCTTCTCACATCAACAAAGTAATTCTGGGGGAGAGGAAGTTAACAGCAGCCACGGGTAAATCCGAAGACCTTGAGCCTAATGGGAGAGCAGTTGTAGTCTCAGCCTTGTACAAAGCCAGATGCACTGAACATCCATTCAGTCTCATGTTTAGGTGAGCAGACAAACTGTTCATTAAAATACTCATTTATTCTCAGGGCAGCCATAGGTCCTTAGCAAGACAAGAATCAATGCAGATGTCTCTACCACACCCAAATGCCAACAAAACACCAGGCAGGATCTTCTAAATAAGACCTGGCATTTACCTGGAGAGTTTTGACCCAACCCAACTCTACTTGACCCTCATTGTCAAGTAATTAGTCCATAGCAGAGAGAGCAGACCAGTACCTGGGGGAGCAGCAGCCAAAATAGCATGCAGAGGGTGTAGCCCAGTAACACAAAACTACACTAGCAACCTCAGGGATAACTCGTGAAATGCACACAATTATATTAGAAATAAAAGAGACTTAAAAAAAAAAAAAAAGGTCCGCAGCCCTATTACTGGCAGGCACTCAGATCCCAGAAACATTTCATTCTGACAAGGTAACACTTGCCCTGAGCAAGGAGAAAGATCTCAGCTTGATGCAACAACCACTGAGATCTTCAGGATATCTGTCCAGATTGAAAATGAAATTAATTTGAAGGTTGTTCCCCCTTCCAGAGCTTCCTTTTAACTTTTTTCTTTTTATTAACAGAGATAAAACCCAGATACTGTGCTTGGAAGTGTATCTCATCTGCTTTGCTTCATCAGTGTAAGCATGCCATGACACATGTAGTGACAAGAAGCAAAGCCAGTGAAGTCCACTGCTTCCCAGTCCTACTCTGAACAGGTTTGAACAAGGTTAATGGGGACAGAGCTCAGCATCTCCTACAAAAAGCTGGGTCTGCAAGACAGCCAGCTTTCCCAGGGAATGCTTGAACTGATGCCTTGAAGTAGCTACCTGAAAATAGAGGCTAGACAAGATTAAGAGAATAAAAGCAGGTATTTATTTGAAGGGCTTTCAAAGGTACACCTTGGGCAGTCAAAAGCCTCCAAGGATGCTGGGTCACGGGCTTTTTCACACTTTTATAAGTTTGGTCCATTTGTATATCAGGGTTAATTCTCCAATTATGATTTCAGGTAGTGATGTAATTACTCCAAGTTTGCTCCCCCTGTCAGAGGCTTTAGTTTACATATTTTGGGACCTGGGACAAGAAGGTGTCCTTGGAGAGCAAACCTAGAGAGGCTTTGTTATATCTAACCAGAGTGAGGGAACAGTAGCTAACAGGCTATATGAAGTTTCAAAAGTTACACACTAAGCAGTACAGGATTTGAAAAATATAAAAGTTAAACCTAAGGCATCATTCCCCCCCATGTGCTCCAAGAACTATGTGCTCCATTGGGCTGCAGTTCCAGTCTCAAACCAAGCCACAGGGATGACACATGTTGACAATGGCAGCTATGCTGTGACAGCAGGACAGCCACGGGCTGAACAGCAGCACTGCAATTTCAGTCCACACCAGACAGGGAACAGCATGAATTACCCCCCTACTGTGGTACACAGAAATCAAATCAATTTGTCTCCAGTCATGCACTCACCCTTTTCTCTCCCAGGGTACCTTTCTGCCGATCCACCACCCAATTAACCTTTCATTAAAGGCTTCCTAGACATTTACAAAAAGGCCACAGCACCCATTATTAGCACTTTATTTCACATGCATTGCTACAACTGCATTCCCCCTTGCAAGCAAAACTTGCAGTCTTGCCCTTCACCTGATGGAGATGGACCACCAGAAATCACTCCCTATTGACCTTCACCATCTCTGGTGGTTTTTACAGACTGCTGCTGTATTTCACCTTAGCCATCTCTTTCACAATCTAAGGAACCTTGGTTTCCTTGAAAATTCCTAGTAGAAAAACAACCCAATACCTCTGATTTAACCCTGCTCTGAGCCTCTTTCCAGTTCTCTCGGTTTGTTCCAGAGCCAGGAGATAAGGAGCAAGGGGCAGTGCAAACACAAGCTCACACAGCTGCAGCATGTTTTCTTCCCACTGCCTTTGCTAATAACTTACAATGTTCAATTTGTTTTTGATCACTGCTGAGCACTGAGCCAATACTACCACCGAGCTCTACATTATAACCCAGAACCTCAAGCCCCCAGAGTCTGTTGGCATCTCACAGCTCATTGCCTTATGTACATGCAGAATTACTTTTATGTGCATCACTTCACATATTCCTACCCTGAAATTCATCTGTCATTTTAGCATCCCATCATTCTGTTTCAGAATATCCTTCTGCACATCCTTGCACTTTGCCTGTCTTTACCACCCCAAATAGTTTGCTGTGCTGCCAAAACTTATTTATTTTCTTTTTTGTTCCTTTTTCAAGTCTCTAATTCATATTTGAAAGATACAAGGTGTCAGCATGAGACCTTGCAGTATTCTGCTGGTAACTTCCCTCCACCAGGAAAACTCATTATTTACTTGTACGGTCTGTTCATCTTCTTTTAACCAACCATTTTTTAATACCCTCCCTCTCTTTTTCCACTGCTGCTTCATTTCCTTAAACATCTTCTGTGAGGAACCTTGATAAGTGTCTTTGAAAATTCCAAGCAGGCTTTACCAACAGAGCACTCTGCTCCTCATGCTTGTTAACTCCTTCAAAGCAGCATTTTGCCCTCTGCTTCTCTGTGTGTGTTTGTAGCTGTTTTCACTTGAAAGCAAATTCTGAGTTTCATGGGACACTATTGAGGGCAAAGCTTTTCTACTTTCAGGTGTTTTAAAAATTCATGCAAAAGGGAAAATTATGTCCCAAGTGTCTCTTTTATCATCTCACAGACACCTCCCGGACCCATTTTCCTTTTATGTAAGGCCAAAAAAAATCCTTGCCCAAACATAACTTACCAATACTAATGCAAACCTTTTATCTTGAGTCTCTTTCCTTCGCTGTCTCAGACAGTACAGGGTGGCCTCAGTCTAGGTTTAATAAAGGCTTATGAATGTCTTACTGAAAATATTTGTTTGGGCACTGACCCCTGAAACAAATTCAATTCATCCAGTTGCTGATTCAGACAGCATTTCAGCTCCTAAATACACAGATCCCTTTCTGCAGAGGCCTCCCCTCCCTCACTGAGCTTTTCAAACCCCTTTATCACACTTCTCTGCACAAAGCTGTAATCGATTCGCATTTGCAGGGTAGGGCTTTCCAAGTATCCCCGGAGGGAAGTAAATGCCACCATTTACAGTGATTTAAGTATGTCATTTCCGTGAAGCCCACTGGAAATCCCAAACTTCATGTTAACATTCACTTCCTCAGCAGAGCCAGTAAAGGTCCTGCTTTCAGGCACCTCCAGCAAGCTGATCTTGATGGGCAAAATAAATGCATCAAGCCGATACCCCCACACTATTCAGCACTACAGATTCCGTGCCTTCCAGTCTGGGTGCTGAAGTTTTGACTCCACAACATTCTGTGTTTCCCAGTTTTGCCTGTTTCACCCTAATACAAGACCCTTCAGGATCAGTTCTTGGAGATGGACTGTCAGTTTTGCAAATGTCCCAGGCTGAGCTCCAGCACGAGGTAGGACAAAGCACTTTGGGATTATTCCTGTGCCATCAGAGAACACATATCACAACGAGCTATTAAAAAAATAGGAGCCCAGCAGTGGGGCTGGAGAGAGAAGGGGATGTAGGTGAAGAGCAAGGAAATCACAAGAAGGACCTAGTGTTGATAACACAGCTCCAAGACAGAGTCCAGCGGGGAGAGGAAGAAAACCACCAGAACCTTACCACACCTAAGGGAGCTGTGGTAGCTCACCAGGGTGGCCACACAGTGAACTGATGTTTCTGCTGCTCCTACAGAAGGGCTCATGGATGCCACAGAGCACAGAAAGGGCAGATAGATGGGGAAAGGTACTTGAAGCCCTGTGTATGCCCCAAATCCCACCTTAAATGCAAATCATGTTTGAACAAATAGTTTCTAACTTGAGAAAACGTCTGTTGATACAAAATACTGGCCACTTAATTTCTGTTTGTTTTCCCATACAATTATTGTGCAGTCAAATCCTTCTGCAGAAATTGCCATTTTTCCCTAGAGTCACAAAAAAGCATGAACCCAGAGCTCCATACCCGAACAATTTGCAAGAAGACTTTGTGCTATGGGATACACAGTAGGGAAAAAATCTTTTCAGAAATGTTTACAGTGCAGGGCAGGCACCTTTGTGTTAGAAACACAGCTAAAGCTGACAAAGTGGAAACACTTCTATAGCACAAACACAGAACAGCTGGGAGCAACTGTTGGAGTCAAATATGGGACTTGGTGTCAAATCTGGGAGCACAGCAGCAATCTATACAAAGACTTTTTCACACACATTCTCCAGCAGGCTGACAAGGATCCAGGTTCAGAGTTGAATGGAGGTTACGTAGTATCTCCCTTTATTGCCTCTCTCGGGAAAGATAACGCAGAGGAGGAAATGAGGTTTACAGCACTGACAGATTTCCTTAGCAAACTTCTATCTTTGTCAGCTTCACACTTGGTGTGCTGCCACACGTGCAGGATTGAGTAATTACAGTGCTCCCCCTGCTTCTCTCCTCCTTTTTAAGGTAATTGAATAAACTCTAAAAGCAAGCATAAAATCTGCAATTTTAGCAAAGTTGTCCTACATGTGCCCTTCGGACTTTGCTCTCACAGAAATATTATGATAATTTGCATGTTCACGTGGGCACGTTCAGCCCACAACCACACATTGACTTCTGTGCCAGGTGCCTCACAACCACCACCAGTGGAACCACGAGCGGGGCAGGAAACTCCAAGGAGAGCAAAACCTGTGTGTGTGTGTGAACCTGAGCTTGAAACTTCACATCCACACACATTAGAAAGGAGAAGCAAAGCATCTCATCTGAATATATCCATTGAAATTCACTTCTGATGTTTGACCTTTAGCACTTGATACACAACTCCCCTTCTATGTTTAATACCGTCACTTTCAGAAAGTCAATGTATTTCACATGCTTTCATCAACAATAAAAGAAAAAGAATGGAAAAATAAAGGTAATGTAATATTGATACTTTATGTTGGTATTTAGCCATAATGTCAACTTTACTAACTTCACAATTTGTCAGAAATGATCAAACATGGGGATCTTTCTACACCAGGAAGCAAATGTCATGATTCAAGAAGACTTCAAGAGTACAGAAGTACATTTAGCTCTCAGACTGAGAGGAGGGGGCCTTAGCCTTGTACCAGCATCTGCCAAGTTTTGGGATCAGGACGGATAAAAGGCATCCAGAGTATGGGAATTAAGTCCCAGATCAGAGTTTTATAGACCTCACTATACAGCTTCAGAAACCAATGCTACATCTCTCAGAAGTACAAAAAGCCCACTAGCTTTGCATCAAGGGTAAAAGTACACCTAAACTTCCTTCCCCAAAAAGTGACAATTCCAGCTCTTCCCGCGAGAAGTGATTTTTCCCAGGCTGCAAATGCAGATTACAATCAATGAAGCTGATGGCAATTGAAGGAAAGAAGGGCAGCTCATCTCCCAGCCCATGAAATTGCAGACTGCCATCAGAAGCTATTTCCTTCAATTCAGAATATTCCCTCCCTTTTTCCCATTTAACAATGGGTCCAGAAAAAGCCAGCGACATCTGTCAAACCCAGATGGCTCACTTGGAAAGTGACTGTGTGTCTGTTTATAGGGAAAGGGGTAGAATCAATAGAGAAGGAGTGGATATTTATGTATGTTGGAAGCTGCTCATCTCTGCAATGACAACTTGAACTTGCTCCCAGCTCCACCGCAGGCGGGACCAGAGAGATGTTGATATGCTGAGGAACCTTATTTGCAACAGGCCACATTTAAGAAAGAGGAGATCATGTGGTTAAACTGCTCCACCCTACATTGCCAAGGTCTCATAACCCTCTAACCAGGAAATTCCCCTTGGGAAAAGAATATCTAGAGGATTATTCCGTGACTCTGCATGCAGAAGCAGCAAACTACAGGTCCTGGGCCCAGCTGTAAATAAAATATAATTCTGCCCTTTAAAAGAAAAGTGGGAGGAGATAAAAAGGAAGCATAACTCCATGCTGAAAAGAGTAATTTCTATGGGATTAAGCTATTGTGCTGTTTGCTTGTGTCTATTTTAGCTGCTGCTCGAGATGTTAACCTCACTACTCCCAGTGAAGCAATGAAAACAGCTATTATGCTGGCAATGGGATTTGCAGCTGAGAAGACGTGTTAAGGAAGGAAAGAGGAGTCCTGCTAGGAATAACTTCTTCCAGTCCCAGCAGCACCCCATAACCAGCAAAAGTGGATTGTGCCTTGAACACAGGGCGTCAGCCTGGGTAAGCAGGCAGACACACAAAGGGACAATATATCCACCAAACCACCAACCCCACAGAGCACACAGCATAGCTGTGGCAGCAAGGAGAGCCTCTTAAAAGAAAATTGGATTGAGGACACCTGCTTTTGCTCAGAGACCTTCACTTTTAGCAGCAGATGCTACCAAATTAATACTACCCAAAGAAGATTAAAGATCTTAAGAGTGCCACTGTATGGCCTAAAGTTACTTCTTTTCTAACCAAAACTTGTTCAGTTTGCTGGAAGATGGGGAAGAGAATCAAAAGCTTCATGAGATTATGGTGGGACTCTGATCATGACAGTGGGGTACAGACACTGGTGTGCTGGCTGCAGCCACCACAGCCAGGAAAGGTGGGGATCTGAGTTAACGCAGCCCTAACAGCTCCTCAAAAGCCCTTGTGCTGTCAGAGAGTGGCACTAAGTATCCACACTCAACACCATTGCAAATCAGGTGAATTTAGTACTTGCAAAAGGTGCCACGCTGACAGAGTCCAAAAAGTGAAGTAGCTTCTATACAGACAGAAAAATACAACAAATACAATTTCTTTTCCCCTCCATCCAACTCCCCCACCAGCTGTGTGCCTCTCTGGCTCTGCTGGTGTGAGGATACCAGGAAACAAATCCTTTCCCAACTCGCACTATTTGCTCTTTAACTTAAACAGAGAGGCAGCTTTTGCCATTTTCACAAAGATCCAGTGACCCTCCACCAACATGTGCCACTCCAGGATGAGCAGCAGCCACTCAGCACCAGGGACCCTCACTCAGCACAGCCAGCCCCCAGCAGGCTCTGGGACCCTGCCATCCCCAGTCAATCTTCAGACTCTGCATCTTCCACCAGCTCAGGCTGTCACACCAAGCCAGTGACAGACAGGCAGGGACCTTCCATTACATCTCGCCTGTTTCCTGGCTGATTACAAAAAGGGGTCACAGCAAAGACACTTCAGCAGCTTTGCTGAGTTCTGCACAACTTTGCAGCTCCCCATCAAGCTTTGAAGGCTGCTCTAACTCACGTTGGCACTGCTATTTTTGCTGCCTGTGCTAGGGATTGCTAAGGCACTGTGCAAGACGTTGCCACTATAAAAAATGAGTATTTCATAATATCCTCTCCCCCCTAGTTTGCCAAAGAAACAAGTCCTACTGTATTTGCAGAAATTTGTCTACTTTGAAACAAGAGCGTCAACCCAGCAGACCAATCACTGGAATTAGCTATCAGGTGCCTACTCCATCCTTCCTGTTGCTCAGGACAAAGGACTGAGTTGCTAATAGCACAAAACAAATTTTAAAGTGTGTTGCAACAGAGGCTATTTCTTCTGGCCCCTCTGCTTCTGCACTGAGGCACAGGAGCTGTGGCACAGGCAGTTGCTCTGTACTTCTATCCCAGCTACAGTCACTGAGGGCAGGAGAGATCAACCATGCAAGTCCCTTGGGGCCAGCCCACAAACACCAACAAAGAGCACTGCAGAGCCTCCCTTCCCAGCACCAAGTTACTCCCAGATCCCCTAGCACAAGGCCCCCAAAAGCTACCAACCAACCAAACCCACAGAGTTCAGATTCTGGACATTAACTTCTCAGAGGTCCAAAGAGTTCAGGCCTGCAGGGTCAGGTCAAATCCAACTCAAAGAAACATTTATTTTGTAAGTAAACTAAAGAGTCACTGTTCAGAATTACATTAAACTGAGAAGACGAGAATTCCATTAGCTAATCTAATTTAACCTGATCTGTTTGAATTTCATTATATGTGGCTGCACTGGAGACTCAGTAATGAGACTCCAGTATATTGGGACCTTGACAGCTTCTAACTCAATCTCCCAACCTGATGCAGACAGCTGTAATCGTGTTAATTAGCTGCAGAACCTGTGATGTACTTCAGCCGAGCTCAGGGTGAAGAGAGAAAGATTAAAATGAAGCCAAATGAATGAAAAAGCACCACCCTACTTGCATACAATTTACAGGATAGGAGTAACACACTCTGTGTGTGCACAGATGTCTTCCCTTGACTCAGATGGGGGAGGGCATTGCATAGGAACAAAGTGTCCCTGGGTAAGATCAGTTAATTAGCTTGATAAATTAAAGGGTGAGACTGAAGGCAAAAATATAATTTTCTTATTTAAATAACCCCCCTACAAAGTCCTGTCACCCATTGGAAGTTACACACCAAAGCTATTTTGGAAAACAATCAGATCATTGTAAATTCTAAAATTAGCTTATTTGGGTGTTTTTCATATAGAGAAGCCATTGCTCTTACATTTGTCAGCACTCCCACAGAGATCAAGAGGATGCCAGTTTGATTAAGCACTGAGACAGCCTGGATGGCAGCTTTTGGTCCCAATCCCTGGTCGGGAGAGAAGGGCCTGTGCTGCTCTCTGCTTACACTGCAGGCTCACACCCTTGATCACAGCATGTGTCATCTTCGATTCCTGTATTAAAAAAAACCTTTGAACTCCAGCACCACAAAGGTAGTCTGCAAAATAAGTGGTATTTGTTGCTGTGCCCATAAATGCAGTTGTATTGGAGCAGGGGAGGCACAGGCACATGGAGAGGTGTCCAAGCTGCCAACTCTCACACCCTGACATCTGAGGAGGGCTGGCTCAGAAGCCCCCGTGCATCTGAGCTGCTGCAGGTGATAAGGATGAAGGTCCTCCAGCCAACAAGACAGAAAACAAGACTACACACTCCAGTGGCAACTACTAAGACTCATCTTTATATTCAACACTTATGAGTTTTTTGGGGGGGTTTGCCAAGCTACAGAAGTTTGGGAAGAGGGCAGGATGTTACAAAACTGCCTGGACTCTCCCAAAAGACAAGTTCTAAGGCCAGAGTCAGGCAGATTTCCTGATGAATACATATTTGCAAGACACGAATAACAACCCCTTCAACTCTCCACACCACGGTTGCCTTTCCAGGTCTCCTACATCTTCTCAGAGAAGCCCACCAGGACTGCCCAGAGAGCCTCCCCAGCCCCACTGAGGCCCAAGGCATTAATTCAGGCCAAGTTTCCTAAAGCACAGTGACACCTGAAGCACAAACAGACATCTCTGAAGGATCCAACCATCCCACTTAGCCTCTTGGCTAGTCTGCAAATGCATTCCAGAAGCTTTAATGATTTGAGACAAAACCAGAGCACTGCAATGCTTTTCCAGCTTAAGGTCTTGTACTTTACCTTCACTGCAGCCCCCAAAAAGCCCCAAAGGAGCCCATTCTTGATGAGCTCATCGTGAAGACACAGAGGTACAAATCACCCCAGCACACTCCTGCCTTAATTAACATCTCCTTTGGAGCCTGCAGCAGTGGAGATACAGAGCTTGGAAAGCAGAGCAGGAGCATGTTTCATTGGGAAGGAACAGGATTTAGGCAGGGGGAAGTTTTGTAACCTTCTCCTGGCCTCTCCCACAGCCCTACTGGGACTCAGAGCAACATGTGGGACACAGAGAAAACGATAGTAGCATCTGAAGCCTTTAAGAAATACAACCTCAAACAACTTACAAACATTAAATGTCCCCAAATGGTGTAGGGAAGATCTTATTTATAGCTGGGTGGAAAAAATGGATAGAATTAATCCTGATGTCTCATGGAACAGTGGCTCCCACTTAAATACTGAACTGTTCGTGGTTGAACCTACTCCAGGCTTTCCAATTCTGTGCAAAAA
>VZRO01000110.1:288001-322583 GCA_013397915.1 Daphoenositta chrysoptera | reverse complement strand
AAAAAAAAAAAAAAAGTCATATTGATTTCAGAATTGCTTTCAAATTACAAGTGCTAGCAATAAAATTAACTGCATGCATTTCAAGCATTACACTTCTCTTGCAATTTCAATTATCGATTAAGCACCATCGTTGAAGCATTAAGCCTTGAAATGTTAACAGTGATTATTACTTTGCTGCTATGGGATTTAGGGGTCTTTTTTTATTGGTGTTTCCTTGGCTCGTTGGTGTTTTTCTAAGTTTTTAGAGCACTGCTTATGCTAGATACTCTGGGAGCTGTAGTTCAAATGCCATCATATTCAATGTAACCTAAGAGAGAGAAATTGTTATCAATTCATGCAAATACAGCAAGTTTTGAAAGCAAAGAGTAGATAAAACATCATCTTTTACCGGCCTGGCTGAAATAGCTTTATAATTAGCAATGGATGGCCCTGCTGTTTTTAGCATCCTCGTTGATCAGACAGTATTTATTGGAAGAAGATGCACACCACTGTCTGGGGGTTTCAGCAAATGAGGTGTCAGGGGTTTATTCACAGAAAAGCAAACAGATTTTATAATCAGCCTGCCATGCCAAGTATGTTACTAGCATAACTCCACCGGATACCCTGGATTTTTTCTGGAGAAAAGTGGCCCTGGACTGTTAACCATAAAAAGAGCAGATTCACTATCATCTTTGCTACCTGTAGAACACCCACGTATTTCACAATCTGCACTGACAGAGTGAGAGTAACAGGAAAGACAACAGACGTTTTCCATAGAAAAGAATAGAAAGAATAGAAAGAATGCAGAAAGAAATAGAAAGAATGCAGAAAGAAATAGAAAGAATGCAGCCCCATGACCTGAGGGCTGATCAAGCTGGGTACAACACTCCCTTTGCAGAGGTGCTGCAGCTGCTTGTACTCACCTCCTGGCACTGCCATCACAAATGCCCGGCAGCTTTCGGCTTGGACACCGGCATCTCCCTAACTAACACGGCAGAAACTAATCCCAGATGGGGAACAATCACAGCAGTGGTTTATCTACCCTTTCTGGTTATCTTTGTGGAGGAGGTTTGGAGCTACCTCAGGTGGGAAAGTTGAGATATGGATGTGGTTGCTGAGAGGGTGTGTGTATGTGCCTGCCCACACACCTATATGAGAGAATGGACACGGTCAGCAGAGGGTTGTGTGTTTGTTTATCTGCAGAAAGCTACTGCAAGTTGGAGCCAGAAGGATTTCCACAGTCTTGCTCCACTGCACACAAGTCACATAAAGCTCTGCTTGGCAGCTGCCTTCTCTGACAAAGCTGGTCTCTGAAGGCTGGCCTCCATCACTCTCTAATTTCTTGTTCTTCCTAACTAAGCTAAGCTGATAAGCTGTGCTGAATGTCACTTGTGAAATCACTCAGCAAAATCTCACACTCAGGCAGACAATTTCAAAATTATCTCAGTGACTTAGATTTCCCTCTTCCCTTCCCTCATGCTGCACTGAAAGCATCATTTCCACAAAAATCAAGAGCCCATTGCCTCACATCCGTGCACAAGTAAGTCTAACAAATGCCACCTTGCTCACTGCCTGCAAGAGCTGACCCACATAGGCAGCAGCAGGCAATAGGACCCACACAGGCAGAGCTGTATCACGTCCCCAAGGGCATACAAACAGCTGAAGCCCCAGCACAGCAAACCAGTGCCTTTCCCAAGAGTTTAACAATACCCTTTTTACTCAGTGTTTGTAGGGTAAGAGACCCCAAATGCACATCAGGGCTCTAATGGGTTTTTATGCATTGTAAAAATACACAAGGAAAGTGGAGCAGCATACAAGAGCATCCCATCTGAAGGTAAATTACAGCTTTTGGACATGAAACCCCCATGGCACGACTCAACCCTCACAGTGGGGAGCCAGGATGTTTCACCAGCTAGACCTGAAGTCAGCACACCAGGAGATGGTGCAGCTCCTAACAAGACCAGAAAGCTTTACAACTTCCTCACAGTGATGAAGTGAGATGTGACATCCCAGAAGAAAGCCACTTACAGGCAAGGACTTGGGTGATAACACTGCGGCATGGGTAAAAGGCAGCACCCAGTCTTGGGCTCAGGAGAGAGCCTGGGCTCCCTCCTGGTTTATGCTTCTCACTTGCTCCAGGAGGGAGGAATTGCAGCCCATGCCAGCACCTCTCCTTCTACACTGTCTCTCAGGGTGGATGATTTGAGTCTAATCCATGAAACCTCATCTGTTTCTCAGTGATAAATCCAGTTTTGAAAACTAGCACTTTAGAAATTAGCAGTGTCAGATCTCGAGGGTAAGCTGTAACTCTCTGAAGGGCAGCAGCACACAATGCAGCCCTGCACAGGCACAAGTACGACAAGCAGGAAGCATCCCTTCAAAGGCTGACTTAGATCACAAGTCAGGTCTGAACCCACATTCCCCTCTTGCCTCCTTGGGTTTCTTATTTTGCCTATTCCACAACTTGATCATTCATGCCCCAGCATTACAGTATTTCCCTCCTCCCTAAGCATTTGGCCTTTTAGCTGGAGACAGGGGTACCCTGGGGACTTGGGGCACACACAAGGACAAATCATTTAAACCAAATGAAGCAGGACTGTTGTTCTTGCACAGTTTACAGCTGCACTGTGGAACTCACAGCTGAAGGATGGGAGGGAGGCCAAAATCACAGATGGGTTTCAATAGAGCGTCACCAACTTGCAGCCAATTCTCAAGAAGCAGGACACCCAGCCAGGAGTATGAGGCAGGAGCAGAGGAAAGGCTGCACACAAGGAACAAGCACCCAGTGTACACATTGACACTGTCCCCTTTGCTCTGGCCATCCTTTAGCACTAGCTGTGTGTGGCTAAAAAGTGCATCATTTTTGCTGCCTTTCTGCACACCTGCTCTTACATAGTGTGGGGAGAGACAGAAATAACATTTTCATGGTAAATTCATTACAAAATTTCCAGGTACTAGTTTTACTTTAAATTATAAAATAAAAAAACTCATAGAAAAGCAAATATGGAAGTATGACTTGTAATGTAAATATTTGCATGTAAATACTAGAATTTAGGTGTTCATTATGTTTAAACTGAATTGAATCTACCCAGCATGCTGAGTCTAATTTCTAACATTGCTTGCTTCCCAGCATTTCTGCTGTGTCCTATTACCAACAAAATTTTCAAAGCAGTGGGATACATCTTATAGGTAGGATGTGGTGAGCTGGAGAGATTTGTCCAGGTTGCAAAGCTGTAACAGGACCTGATTTCTGATGGTTTAGTAGACCTTATGGCCTTCTTTGCAGGGATAAGAGACCCCCCCTTTAGAGCCAGAAGCTTTGCAGCTTCTGGGATTTTTGTGCAAGGAGGTTTTGCTGTTTTTATGATCTGGGGGCAGGTTTTGGCTGGAGTGGTTTGAGGTGGTGTGGAAACTCCTTCTTTCCTAAACTGCTGTTCTCAGCTTGTGGGTGCTCTCTTTCTTCTCTTCTACAGAGCTTGGGCTTGGAAATGTCTCCTCACTGAAATAAAAGGGGATCTTGAAACTTTATGGCAAGCTCATCCTGTCTATGGCTCTGCTATAATGGTCATCAAAGCACTAAGGAAACTGTGGCAGCTTTACTTAACTCCTACTAGTCACTCAACTGTAATCCTAGTTTTACAGCAGTATAAGAAGTGTCATTAAGCTGATCATAAATCACTTGGTTTGCTGGGAAAGCTGTTAGAACCATTCTGGTCCCACAGAAAAGGTGCTTGGTTTGTGATGCCAAGTTTAAATGTAGCTGTGAAAAAAACCCAGTGTAGTGCAAGCAAGATGTTGGTATTGGCTGGGAGGGCTCAGTCCTGCCAAACCTGGAGCTGAAAAGAAGCAATTTAGTGGAAATGGATGTGTTTATGAATCCTTGCTGGGTTTTGCTCTGTCTGGGTGTCTCTGGGATGACTTCTACCAGGAGCAGGGTAACTCACCTGGTGCTGCACGGAGCAGAGGGCTTCAGTGGCCCCTTTATTTCTCCATGTACAAAACTGCATTTCTACCCTCTATCATTCTACTCTTGGTACAGAATAAGATGTTTCAGGTGCACACTGAAGATGTGGAGAGTTCACTGCATCTCCCAGAGCCACTGCTGCAGGACTGAGCAGTGCTGTGCAACTTGCCTGCAACAGGCCTGTCTTGTTATCTGTCACTTGTGTGTGACCCCTTTAGTACTGAAAATTTCAGTGCTAAAAGCTTCCAGTTAGACAAACGTGTGTGTTCAGAGCTAGGAATTAATTTGAAGTAGATTTTATGATTTTATGCTCACAAATTCACAGCCTTTTTTAATTGACCTAACAAATACTGGTGCTCTCCCCATTCAGTTTCTGCTGTATGGGGGATGATTTGTGACCTCCAGCCTGTATGCCTGGCCCATAAATTGCAGCTGCTTGCTGAATGCTGTTGGGCAAACAGCAAGTCTGAAGATCATGAATTAAGTAAATCATATGTGGATAAAAATAACATGCCAACTCCAGTATGTGGAGCAAAAAGAGGGTTTTGGTTTTTTTTTTTTCCTCACAGCTCAAGTCTATTAGATAGGTCTGCTGGAGTGCTAGACATTTTGCTTTCATCCCAGAAGTTCATCTTTTTCTGTGCCTGAGTTACTCTGCTTCATTTAAAATAGGTCTTCAAATCGGTTTTTGCTAAATTGCTGCAAAATCCTGTGTGGATGCTCTTCAGTTGATTTAATCTTGGTTGGTTTATGTTGATTTAGTTTCTTGCCAACTTTTGCTAAATCCATTTGAGACAGAGTTAAATCAACTTATGAGTGTCCTTGCAATTTAATTAAATCGACTGATGTAGCTAATGTAACTGATTGTAATTAAACGCAAGCAGCTTTTATATAAAGACAAGCCCTGAGGGGGTTCAGGAAATCCCATCTCATGTTCCCATTAGCCCCTAAAAGGAGTTTGCTCACAGTTTACCATCTCTGCCTCTGATCCTTGTCCCAGAGCAGAGCTTTGCTGTGTTGGGCTGTGCCTTGAGTTTACAATGAACTCCATCCCTGGTGGCTCAGCCCCGTGGCTCTGCCCCACTGCTGCCATCCCTTCCTTGGGTGACCATGTGCCCACAGCCTGGTGGAGAATGGCACCGGTTTGCTAGCTGCCCTTCATACATAATAACCTGCTCAGGTGGTCATTATGAAGTCAGTCATTCTGAATACTGACTTTTGCCTAGAAATGCATTGCTTTTTCTTGTTCTTGGCCTCAAACTGGAGGCAATGGTCTGTAATGATATAATCTTCCAAAAAACATCCAGGTCCCATTCCCCAAAGGCTGCTTGTTGATCTCCAGCAAGGAATCTTGCCATTTAAGGGAGCAAAGACCCTGTGTTAACATAAATTTCTCTGGTTTTGTGTGATAGAATAGAGGACCAGATGGGAGAGCAGCCAGAGCAGGCTGTAGCACCCTTTCGCCCGACCCTGTGGCATTGCATGGACTCTGCAGTGACAGCAACAAAGGCAAAGACAAGGAGCATTCCTCTTCTTCTATCCCCTGCTACTTATTTCCCCAAAAGTCTGGGTAGCAGAGGATGAGCAGGGGAGGCATCATTTGTGACCATGCAAGCTTTCCTGGTTTTTTTCTGCTCTGTTTCTAGCTCAGTTCACATATTAAGAAAACATTAATAGCCTGTGATGATCGTTTCATGCTCTGTTTGCATCCTTCCTAATGGGAGTGCTCCCTCAATGAGCTGAGGTGCCATGTGCAGACCTGCCACTCTGTGAAAGCTCACAAAGAAAGAGAAACCCACAGGGACCTGTGGGGCTGTTCATGCCCTGGTACCCAAGGCTGATCTCATGAGCCCCTAAAAGGAGGTTGCTCACAGTTTACTATCTCTGTTTCTGATCCTTGTCTTTAAGGGACTTCAGTAATCATCTTTGGGCCCTGGGGACCCAGACTGGGCTCTTGCATTGCCTCTGCTGCCCGATGTGTGATGGAGATTCTTTTTCAAGGGGCATCAAACCTTCAACCTTCTTGAAGCCAAGAGCTTCTAGGCTCTTTTTTCCACCTGTCATCTGCCTATTCCTTCAGCCTGGAGCAACCCTGAATCTTTATTGTGCCCTATCATCTCTCTTTGCAGCTGTGTCATGCCTGCAACAGCAGTGGCAGAGTGGCACTTGGGCTTAGTGAGCTGAGCAAAGTCATTGGCCCAAGAGGCAACAAGAGAGGAAAATGGCCAAGGAGAAACCCAGTGTGCAGGGGGTTCTGAGGTGCATCCATGGCTAAGGAAGAGGAACTCAAATCAGGTGGTGAGGTGGAAGCCAGCAGGACTTCAGGAGTATCAATAAGAGGACATTTGTGGACATAAAGGGAAGTGACTGGCTTAAAACCCCCCCAAAATAGCTTCTTTGTGTGATTATTTGTAGATGGATGTGGTGGACATGCCCAAACTGCATTTTCTAGGATGGAGTTACTGGAAACTGGGGTCATCTTAAAACAGCTGATTGTAAAATCCATCTGTCTGAAAGCTGGTGAATTCCACATCTCAGAGCAGTGTGTCAGAAGAGACAGGGCAGCCTTTGGCTGACATATTTCAAGAAACAGTTGGAAATGGGCCAGGCTGGATGGCTGAAGTGAAGTTGACATCTTGCAGAACAGCTGAGGAAAGCTGAGCAAGGAAGAGCTGAACCAATGAACCAGCAGATGGGAGGCTACTGAAAGCCTTTGGGAGGGAGAGAGGGAAGGCACCCTGAAAGACACTGAAGGTAAAAGTGAACGTGATACAGTCTTTCTCAATCTGTGGAAGTTGAGTGGGGAAAAAAACTGTCTTAGGGGACAGCCCAGATGTTTGTCTGGGAATTAGGTGGAGCAGATAAAACCATTTGCACCTAAAAATAGATTTTGCTTCTGGAAATGCTATAGCAAAGAATGACTGAATTCAAAACAGTGAATTTTGTTCATTTGTTCCAAATCCAATTTGGCGTGCTCTGCTCGCCCTTAAAAATGCATTTAGATTTTTAATGAGTGAAAAAATTTGGAAAGTGATTTTGATTATTTTGATGTTGTTGAAAGAGAAGTACTTGCAGAGAAGTTAATGAAGGAGAGAAAAAAGGATATTTATAACATTCTCAGCCCTCCCTCTAGCACCAGGGAGGGTTTTTGTACAGCAGGATCACAACTGTGTTGCCAGCCACCATCAAGGCAGAGGAAGGAAGCAGAGCAGAGATGGTGGGGCATGAGAGGAGTATGTGCATGTGCTGTATGTACCTGTGTGAGGTGTGTGTAGCCACCTATATGCAAGTCAAAAGTGCACTTAAATGATGAAAACAGCATGAGAATGCTATAAACATGGAAAAAGCAGGGGGATTGCAGGTGTGGGGATGGTGCTCTAAGATATTCTGAGCATTTAGGGCAAAACCCCCCACAGCAGGTTCAGCCCAGAAAAAAAATAGGTGGGGAGAGAGGGAAGGGGATTAGAAACCTCCAACAGTGAGTGCAGAGCCTGCTGAATGTTAGTATGAAACATATGGGTGTTACCTTACTCCTTTAATTGAAACTTTTCCCATGTTTTGAATATTTAACTCCCTGAATTTTTTCTGGTTGTTTCATTTAGCCAAAACCCCCTAGAAAACCAACAGCATCATTTTGCCACAAAAACCCCCCACAAGTGAGTTTCCTTGGAATATTGGGCCAAGATGTTCTAATGGGCAGGGGAAAAGAAACTTTGAGCTGAAAACTGTCATCTTGCATGAAAAGGAGGTAGTTTGGGTTTATTTTTTTAGTTAAAAAACAGTATTCACAACGCCCTCTTGTCACTGTATCTCTAATTATCTGGAAAACATGGTTCTATCCTGTGGAGGAAAAGATCAGGGAAATCAGTGATTGCATTTTAAGGAGTGCACTCAACAGATATTTCCTATTTTAGCTGTGAAGATGTGGAGCAGGAAGGGAGTAAAGGATGGAAAGATTGGACTATAGGAAAAAAGAAATTAAGGGGAAAATGAGGCATAAAGTAACTACTGCTGGTGCAGTATTTAATTTATTCTTTTATCCTACTGTATTTTCCAGCAGGAGTTCTCTGCTAGAAGGGTTTTGAGGAGAGCGATAGGATGTGAGCTTTCAATACTGACATTAACGTAGTTAGCAACTCTGCATTTCATAAAGAAATTATAAGAATGCAAGAAGTGAGTAAAATCACTAATATTGACCTAGCTGTGTGTGAACTGCTCATCTGCTGCTGGGTAGTAAACATTCAACGTGAACCTGAGCTTATTTGTAAAAATTATCCCTTGGGATATTGTTTTCAGATGTTTAATACAATATATTTTTGTTTTTTCTTTGGGTTGCAAATGAATCAGTTTGGTGTGGGAAGGACAGAGGAGGTTGGTGGCCTGGAGATGGGATCCTGAGAGCAATGAGACCCATCATCCTGCCATCACCTGTGGATTTCTAATGGCAGGAAGAAAGGGGAATGTGGAGGGTTAATAAGTATCTTACTCCGGGATCTGCAAAACAACAGGAATTGCCAGACAGGGCAGGAGATGGGCACAAATCACTTACATGGACACAGTGAGCGTACCCACGCAGGAAGGGAGCCACGTGGTCATTCAGGAGGAATTGGGTGGGTTTTGAAACGTAGTTTCATTTCATTGAACTTCAGCGTTTTTCAGGATCTCTTTTCTCAGCCACACAGATCCTGCCGCAAGCATCCTCGTGTTTTGCTGCTTGGTAGACTGTGAAATGTACTTAGTTACAGGGCTCTGTCCCTGACCAGAGAATCCCTCTGATCTCTCACTAATATTTGTTAGCATTAATTTTATTTTTAACTTGACCTCTACATGCCCTGTGGAACAGGAGCAAATATATATTCCCAGCACAACTGTGACATTCCTGGGTAGTAATTTATTTCCCCTCTTTATGCTCCCATGACCAGTTTTAAAGCTAAAGCAGAAGCCGTGGGAGATTTGTGCAGTCTCTTTAGGGGAAGGTCCTGCTCCTCCATGGAACGGGCTGCAGGATGTTGTTGGATTAGGTGGGGACGGAGCACTGTAGAAACAGGTACAGGCACTGTGTGAGTGCTGGTTGGTGGTGGTTTTGTGTGTTCTCCACTGCCAGGGCTGAATTTGTGGGATTTCTTCACAGAATGTGCTTAGAATATGGCTATAAGTAAAAAGTTTGTTACGCTATCTTTACCCTGGCTCCTTCTCGAGCTGTGGAAGTCCCATCTGCCCCATGCACAGATCCTGCTCTTTAAAGCTGTATTTTCACTTTCAGGTTAGACCATATTTTTCTAATAGTCACCTAGTTTCTCTTATAGATTTCTAAGCAAGGAGACCTCCTCTCACACAGGCAACCCATATTTCCTTGATGTTACACTTAGGTGTTTTGCAGAGTGGGTCGGATTAATGCAGCCCACTGATAGAGGCATATTGAGGATAAAGTTTGTTGTACAAATGTGTTCAAAATTCCCCTTCCAGACTGTGCAGTTTGAAAGGGAAATTGGCTCAATGTGGCTATTGCAGCACATCTGCAGCACCTCTCTGGAGAAATGTAGCTTTCTTGCAGCAGTACTGCTTCAGCAAGGTAATTTGGGCAAATCCAGCGCCTTGTGCATTGTGCTCACCCTAGTAAAGAAACCTGCTTTGGGGAAAAAAATCACCATAGCATGAAGGCTCTGCTGGGAAAAAGGGATTCCCATGGCCTTGGAGTCAAATTTGATGACAACACATTAGCAAACCCAAGAGGATTGATTGGTTTGGCTGTCTTGCAGGCTCTGTTGGCACAGGAGCTGGGCTGCAGCCTGGCCACGGGGTGTGTCTGTCATCAGGAGCTGCGAGGATCCTGCTGCCTGCCTTAACCAGGGGCTGCTGCTTCCCTGGCCCCAGGGTGGCAGGTGGGTGACTGTGGCAGCATTTCTCTCTTCCCTGTTGAAATGAGAATCACCAGAGCAGCTGCTGTTTAAACTTCAGGCCTGAAGCCTGGCTGTGAAGGATGGCTCCCCCCAGCTGGGGCAGCTGCCAAGGGAGGGTTAATTCTGCATCCCACGGGGCTTGTGGAACTGGTGAGATTTGTGTCAGTGGGGTGTAATTGGTTTGGGGAGAGGTGACCCTGCAGGACATGAGACACATGGAAGCAGCAGGCTGAGGTGCAGAGGTGGGGGCTGCCAGGGCTGTGTTTTTCCCCAGTGTTCCCACTCCAGCTTGGCTCTGGGCAGCCTCTCCCAGCTCACACCTGGGACCCAGGTAACACTGGGGAGAGGAGTTTGGGAGGGTCTTCCAGTCAGTGGGTGCTTTATGTTGTTCAGCTTATTTTGCAAAGTCAAGAG
Organism: Daphoenositta chrysoptera; assembly: GCA_013397915.1. Classification (NCBI taxonomy): domain Eukaryota; kingdom Metazoa; phylum Chordata; class Aves; order Passeriformes; genus Daphoenositta; species Daphoenositta chrysoptera. The sequence goes on along the minus strand of VZRO01000110.1, from coordinate 312,326 downwards.
GTGTTGATTCCCAGCTGCAGGTGCTAAGTAAAAGTGAAGCACTGCATTTTTGTGGTTTTGGAGTTACCTCTTAGAAAAGAAGAGAAAAAGTGATTTGGTAATACTGTAGATTTTATATTTCCATGCTGGTAATGGGAGAGAAGTGAACCTAGGGCACTGTTGTCCCTTACCCTTTCCCTCTGTGATGGAAGATCCTGTCCTGCTGACCCATGGAGAAAACCAAACCACTGAGTCACTTCAGGAATTGTTGCATTTGGCTTGTGGTTTGTGGGGTGGTTTTTAGGCACGTGATAGCACTTGGGTTTAGCAACTGTTTAAGGAATGTGCAACTGTTGTCCACTTCTCCATCCCCTCCAAACACCGCTGTTGCTCAGGATTTTACATCAATCCCCAAAGAGGTTGAAACAAAACAAAATGAAGCAGGAATAAACATAGGAATTAGCTGTGAGGTAACCTAATAACTCTTTGATAGAACAGGAACTCACTTGTGACCCAAATTAGAAATAAAACACCTCTTCAAATATGTTTTCTTTTTTTCTTCCCTCCCCTAGAAGTTGAAATGAGAGAGGACATGACAAAATACTCAGCTGGAGCCTGCTTTCTTTGCTGTGTCTGGCCCTGCTGTAATTCTAACCGCTTGTGACTGAGCAGGGTTTGAAGGATCACAGGCCATGGATTTTTGATTTTCTCTTTAAAGAGATTCACTTGTGGATGAAGCATGCCTGGCTGTGTGACTCTCAACTGGTCTTTTGTGAAATTTAGTGTATTTTTAGCAAGACTCTTTGCTTCCTAGTCCATTCTTGGGCCCAAAAATTTTTGTTTTTCTCAATTAACAGACAAACCTTTTTGGCATGACTGGGTTTTGCTGTGTGAGCAGTATTTAAAGTCCTTGCCTGCAGAAGTTTAGCCAGAGTGGCTCTGACACAGGCTGGAGCCTTGGGTCTGGGCTGCCTGTGACCAGCAGAGATGGTGACAAACCCTCCAAATACAAAACTTGTCTGCTTAGTGTTGGAAAGCTTCTTCCAGACACCCTCTCTCCTTTTTTGAGGCTAATGAGCTTCAGCCATTGTTGACTAAGACATTGATTTTTAAATCCCATTGGAGATGTCTTATGCAAAGACTATCCCTCTTGAGGTGTACAGTGATATGGAGGACATTCCCAAGGGAACACCATCCTCTGGAGAAGGCTCCCGAGCACCAGCCTCCCTCACCCATTCATTGGACGTGGCTTTTCTCTTAAAGTGGTCCTTGCAGCATGCTCTGTCACATAGGCAGCGTTCTGAATTTAATTTTATTCCTATTTTATTACCCCAAGAGAAGAGCAAAGGGAATTGCTGCAGGTCGCAAGGAAGAGTGGATGTGGTTTGGCCACACAAAGTATTCAGTGTGGTGTGGAGAAGTTACTGCACAGAAGCACCTGTTCTTAATTAATCTTTTGAACCAATTTGGTTCTAGCAAACCAATTCCATTAACAGGCTAAGCAGAATAATGACAGGCACAGCTGCTATAATTCCTTGTTACGCTTCTAGTTAAAACAAAATCCTCTTTGCATCAAGAAACACTAATCTAATGAGTTCATTATGAAATCTTTGGTAGTTGGGCACATCCAAATGTTTCACATGTGTTTTCATAATTTTTCCCCTCCCTACTATATGAACAAAGTATGTAAATGATGAGATGACTTCTCCCCAGAGAAACAGAGCTAATTGGTGCATTAATGTTCCTGAGGTAAATCAAATTGAAGTCCCCTTCTATGCTTAGCTATAGGGTAGACTTTTGTATTAGTTCTAATGTTCTTTGGGATGATTTAATTTGGTTTTGTTGCTCACTTACCAGCCAAACCTGTGTTCAAATGGTCAGTTGCTCTCTTCAGAGAACTAGAATTTGCTTGAATGATGGTCTCACTAGTAAGAAAAAGATGGTGTCAGACCATCTAGCTCAGTTGTCTGATCCCTGCTTTCTGCCAGTAGGTGATCTAAGGAATGCGTGAGACATGGGCCCAAGCATGGATCAGCTAATGGATTGAACATTGTTGTGAACCTCTCAGCCACAGAGGTCAGGCTTGACCTGCTGTCACATGTCACATGTCTATCACCTGAAGCCATTTCACTGATTTTCATGGAAGACTTACCAGGCTCTGAAGGATGAAAGCCTTCATGCCTTTCACACTGCTGATGGAGGAAGCCATCCAGGCCTTCTTCCCTATTTGGAGCAAAAAGCTCTATCCTTCCTTCCTCTTTACAGATATCATTAAAAGGGGAAAGACAAAGATGACACTGTGCTTTGTTGCCATATATAGCAATGCCATTTCTTAGCATCCCTGTTCCTGCAAACAGCTCACCCCCAAAACAGCAGGGGATGATGCACGGCACTGAACAGGCTGGTGGCAGCTCTGTGTAGTGTCACATCTCAGCTCATAGGCATCAGGAACTGAAACAAGGGACCACAAATAGAAGGACTGAACACTCCCATTTGGTCTTCCCTAGACTGGCCATTGTGGTCCACATTTACTGATATCTCTTCTTATTTATCTCCTTTTTAGGGTAGGTTCTCAGTCTTTTCTTTCTTTCACTTCAGAAAAGCTTTTGCATGTAATTAATTCTTCTTCCATCCTCTGAATACTCACGAATTCTGAAATACATTTTCTGGTATGGAGTGACCATCACCCACTGGTCCAAATAAGAGGCTCAACAGATGAACACAATATGTATCTTGACATAAATAGATTAGCTATTTCAGATACCACCTACCATGGGTTGTTGTGGAAGCCTGATCCTGTAAAGCAAATCTCTCAGGAAATCCTGGCAAGCCACAACCAGAGGACCAGACTGCTGCAATTCCCAGCAATTTCATTCCTGCAGCGTTGCCCTGGGGTCATGCTCACAATCACAGCAAAGGCACCCAACAGAGGGATAGGGGCAGCCAGCACATGATCCAGGCATCTCCAGCATCCTTTTCTGTGTGGGCCTCGTGCCTGGCACCTTCCCAAGGGGCCTGATTTTTTCATGCCCTCCTTGTGCAGTCAAGCATTAAATACCAAACAGCGGCCTTCCTACCTCTTTCCCCAGGGGCTTATTTCATTGTTTAAGCGATCCTCCAGCACAAAATGCAAGGAGCTGTCAGCAGCACAGCTAATACAGTCATCACCCAAAAGCCAGCAGCCCTGTTCTGTGCAGATATTTGTATGTTATTAAATAATCTTAGACAGGATGTGAAGGTGGCAAGGGACTGAGATTTGCACAAAAAACCTCCACCATACACCCAAAAAACCTGAAAAGAGGGAAATGAATTATTAACAGTCATGAAACCCCCAAGAGGACAGCAAGGAATAGTTTGCTGCAGTCTTCTGCAGGAGGTACCAAATAGCAATGAAAAACTGCTTCCATGCCATGCTAAGGATGGGAAGCACCAGCACTGACCGTCCCTTCAAGGCTGCTGCCCCTTCAGCAAGGTTGGTTACTGGGTAATTTATCCTGGGACATTTGGCTTGCACCTTCCTCAACAGCTAACCTTGGCTGCAAAGTGAATGCTCTGCTAGCAAATTCCATCCCAGTCTTGCTTCCTCCAATTCCAAAGAGGTTTTTCTGCTGTTGGCTCAGAGCAACAGCAAATCTCAACCACAAGGCTAAAGGCATCCCTTCCTCCCACATTAATCCCTTCAGAAGGGATTCAGTAGCATAGGGCTGAAGGACAAACCCTTAATAAATGCCAGGCATCAACACATGCACCAAGCAGGGCAAGCCAGCCTTGGGGCTGGGTGCAAGCACTGGTACTCACATGCCAAAACCCAGGCCCTGGGCACTGTCCCCCAGATCTACCCACCACCCATGCAGAGCTGGGCACCTCCACCAGTGAGCTCAGAAACACTCAGAAACCTGCTGGGAATCACACTTCCTAGGATTTAGGAGTAGCACTTACCAGGCAACACATCCAGCCCCACAGCATCCTGGGCTCTGATGGGGGCATCCACGAGGAGAGGCACCATGAGCTTTGTTAGAGCCAGCACAGCAGCAAACGTTACAGTCCTCCTGCTACTGACCATGCAGGAGCAGCCAGGTGCATGACAGCTTGTTTCTCCTCATGGATGGGTCCATTTTCAGATATATTTCCCGGAAAAGATACTAACACAGACAAACCTACTACCCTTACGGACTCAGTGTACTACCAAGAGGAAAAAAAAGGTCCCCATCTGCCTCCCAGCTAATCCCATGCAACAAACTCCTGAACTCTCTAACCTTCTCCTTTCACACACAGACTTCCCCGGGGGCATAAAGACAACAGAAATGTATTCACTCTTCATTTCAAGGTGGATTAAAGCTATGGATTACAAGCTAAAAAACAAAACCAACAACAAAAAAAAAATGACAGCCCAAACTCAGGGCTACTTTTCAGTGCTTGGTCACAGATTTCCAACATAAGATGGAGAGATCACACTGTTACTGCACACAGTGTTTTAGGGTCAGTCACTGATTCAGCCAGGCACTGCCTGGGATAAGCATACAGCTAAGGGCTCCCAAAAGCCAGCACTGCTTGAGAGGAGAGAAGAGGCTCTGCAGCCACAGTGTGCTCAGCAAGGGGAATGTTATATATGAGACATACTAGCCTGTGGATACCTGGCTAAATACCAAGCAACCTGGACTTGGAAACCCTCTCCAATATCTTGTTCCCCTAATCAGCTTTTATTACAAAGGAAAAGCCAAGCTCAGCTTCCAGAAGAGGACAGAGGTGACAAGGAAGATAAATACATGACAGAGGTGGCTGTTTACTGGGCATCCCTTCTGAGCTCCTGCTGACAAGAGGAGCTGTATGGTAGCATTTAATGCCATGTACCAGTGCAGAGGGACTGGCTCTGGTTTGTGGGCACATTTCTTCCTTAGGCAAGGTTCTCCTCACCTCACCACAGCTTGCCTGCCCTTCTCATTTAATAGCAGAGATACATTCATAGCTCAGGGGGAGCCTAGCAAAGCACAAGGACTTTTGTGGATGAAGAGAAGCAGGAAAAGATGACAAGGACTGGAGCCACATGTAGACAGACTGCTTTTCCTAGTCAGCCAATACAGACTTTAATCAATCTATTTATCACAAACCAACTAAATACAATCCTGGAATGAGCTAAAGAAAAGCTCCTTGGTGCAGTGTCATCCTGCCTGCATCCACTACAGTGAGAATTATGCCTGGGAGATGCACTGTATGCTTCCCCTAAGCAAATATAGAACACTGACATGTGCTAGATCTGTACAGCCACAGTGCCATTTACAGCTTCCACTAAGTGCTAAAAACTGGGGACTCCCATAACCCAAACTTATGAGCATGACTGTAAGGAAAGTTGTTAGAGAAAAAAGGTTAAAATACAAGATGGGACCAAGAATAAACTTCCTTGTCCCAGACAGTGAGCTGTTTTCCCAGCCTCCTCAAGAAGTGCCATCCATGTACCCTTGGACAGGGCTTGGCTCCTCTTCTGTTGAGGAAGCTCAGATCAATACGCAGGAATAGCACTGATCAATTTTTAAGAGGAATGACAGCCATCTCACCCCTTCACTAAACAGCTGCACACACATTTTTTCCAGTTGCTGCCAAACCCCTGAAAGATTCACTAGGGACCACACTAATCAATTTTTATTTCTATTAAACTGATGCCTGCAGCATGCTGGAGGACACATGGGCAGAAGGGACTACCCTAAATGAAGATCTTTAAGAGTCAGCGCAGCAGGGATTTACACCAAGTAGCTGGTCTTTTGAATAGGCCAACAAAGATGAAAGAGGCAATCTGCCAATCAGGCAAGGCACTGCTCCAACTTAGGACACCAAATCTTTCCATCACTCCTTTCTCCCTGCCCTCAGCCACTAGCACAGGCCTTCTGCTTTGAAAGTGAGATCTCTGAGGACTTGATAAACAAGGTTAAGATTTAATGGACTGGCATATATTAATCACTAATCACAGCCTCCACTGAAGAACAACTCAAATTTCACTTTTATCCAGATCTCTAGTTCCATTCCCTCCTGTCTCAAAGTCAGCAAAGGGGATTCCTGGCTGGGGACACCCAACCTCTACAGACGTCTTCACCTGCCTCACTAAAACAAGTTAGCCTTACAGAGAGCTTGGCCCTATTTGTTCCACCCATCACTTACTTCCAACCATGCCTGGCCAGAGCTCTGCACTTGACAGTGAGGGTGCCTCCACCTCAGGTGGTCACCCCAGCTCCCCTTTGCAGCCAAAGGGGGAAGCAGCCCCTGCAGACATGCTGCCCATGGATATGCCCGGTATCTGGATGGGGCAAAAGGACATAAACCATTGGCTTCCCTTCCACAATGAGGAAGGGGGGCAGACAGGCAAAGTTAGGCAAACAAATCCCATCCAACAGCATCTTCACTTGCAGCTTGCCAACAAGGAGAACCTCCAACCATCTGCTTAGAATGAAGTGTTGAGGAAATATAGAAAAGGAACCCAAGAAGGAAATTATGCTCACAGCAAATGAAAACTGACAGTACTATAGTTACATTTGGGTGATGAGCTGAAAGGATGCTGGTGAATGTGACATCTCATAACCTTGCACAAAGAAAAATCCCCACTAAGATAGAAAGTGCTATCAAAGGGGGGCAGAGGACTGAGGCCCAGACAGTAAGTGCAGGCTGGCTGGCTGATGATGCTCAACAGTCAAATACAAGGACAATCCTTCACACAACATGTCCTTCTGCTTGCCTCTGACCCGAGCTGTAACTGTATTTCTCAACAGTAGTTTAAGAATTTTACAATTCTTATTTGGGTAAGGGGGCAGGGCAGTCCATTTTGGAGGCTCAAATAACCAAATCATCATTTTTACAAAGTTAAACTACCAAGCTGTAACAATATTTCTAAAAGGTGATACCTTTTCAGCTTTTCATCATGAGATAAAGCCATCAGTTTGCATTTACCTTCTTGCATTCCTCCCAGACTTGGTCTTCTGTTGCCTCATTTCTTCAAGATCCAGCCTTGAAGCTCTAGAGAAAGATATACAGCCTCTTCTTTCCAGTCACAGTGTCCATCGGGGGTTTGGGACACCAATAAAGATGACATAAGGGCTTAGCAGACAAGAAGCCATAAAAATGAAAAAACTCCCCAGCAGAGGTCCGTATCAACCTTGAGAATAACATGAAGTGGGTCATGTTAGACACTCCAGCATCACCATGTCAAGAGCAGAAGATAGGTGAGCTTTCAAACCCATTGTGACCTGCCAAATACTTTGAGTGAGTGCACAGGCAGATCAGTGAGACCACCTGGCTGGCAACTATCTTGGGTCTCAGTGGCTCAGGACAGGCAAAGGCTCGATCCATGCAGTGTGGGCTGCTGTGCTGTGGAACTGACCTCAGAGATGGCAAATGCCACTGTGATGGGTTAGGTGAGACTGTGGACAGGGAAGACTGAAACACCCACTGGAAGATGAGACCAAGGTGGTGCCAGGGCACAAAAGGGAAAAAGACCCCAAGAGCTGTTTGCAACTCCACATCAAGAGAGACACTTTGCACTGTTCTCCCAGCCAATTCAAACAGCCTCAAACTGTTATCCCCGCTTTTTACACCAAAATCTTCCTACCAGACTTAAGTAGTTTGCTGCAAAAAAACTCTCATGGGGGGAAAGTCTACTTAAAGGGTTTTAATGTGTAAATGTTGTTTCATTCCTTCCCCACAACCAAAGAAGGAAAAAGAAAAAAAAAAAAACCAACAAAAAAAAACCAACCCCACCAAACCAAAAAAACCCAAACACCACCAGCCTGAGAACTAAATGAGCTGTTGCTGAGCTGCTTGCAAGGATTTATTTTGCATTTCAGAGCTTATTTCTGTACTCAGGTGCTCCCCCGTTTGCTTTGCTTTTTTGCAATGCAGTGATTTGTGCTGCTGGAAACTGTATCCACTGCAGAGGCAGTACTTGGAGCAGTTTGAAGGTGCTTTACTATTCCCTTTCTTCTTGTTCTTTTTTTTGGATGGATTTCTGGTGCTTTGCCTGAAACAGCCTATGCATAGAGATAATGTAAAACGACTGCTTCCAAAGGCTCCCTGCTGCAGGTGTTCAGGATGGAGGTAAGGGGAGTTAGGCACTCACAGAACAAAGGCATTTATCTGGCCTCACATCCCTTCACCAGCTTCAACTTCTGAGTTTCTCTCTGCTCAGGAGCTCTTGCAAGTGCATTGCCCTTGAGTCCATCTGGCAATCTTTCTCCTCCAGAAGCACTTCAGCATTCCTCCTCCAGATGTCTTGGGATTTCCCTCATTGCTCACTGACAATGGCATTTTGCCTAGTGCAGCTTCTGGTCCTGGCCAAGAAGATCAGCACCAGTGCTTCTGCTCATCTCCTTTGCTGTGGTCTCTTCCACTTCTCCAGCAGTGATATTTACCCCTCTCACACAAATATTTGCAACACTTAAATAAGCACCATCATTCTGAAATTCCATTGTGAGGTTTTCAGTGACAACTCCTCCTGCAGGCTAGAGAAGCTCAGGACATCTCAGCCCACGACCATGCTGCCATTTGAACAGCAGTTACATGCAGAGAGATCTGTAGTAGCAATGGCATTCCAGGGTGTAGGTGGTTAAAACAGAGATACATTTATGCTTGTTGTGTCCCTTGGGATAAAGATTGTGATGACAGCCATCACTGTTGGCAGAGAGAGAGAGGATTTCATCTGAAATCTGGCAGTACTCACACAGGTAATGCAGTGCCCACACCAGCACTGCACCACTGAGAAAAGCTGGCAGGTAGCAGCTATGCTGCTCACAGAAGTGCTTTAATGTTATCATTATATATCATTTTATATATACCCCACTATCAGTTACTGAGAGAGGGAAAAGCAGCAGCCCCCCAGAGGACTCAGTAGCCTGGGAAGAAAGAACAGATCTGTTCAGCTCTACATGTAAATGCAAGACTACAGCCTGAATAATGCAATTCTAAATCTAAAATACTTACACCAGAAGACTTTGCTAAAAGTTCCTTTTTCCATACCATAGAGATTTGTATTCCAGGGGGTTTAGAGGTGTGGAAATTATGTCCACAGAGGAGCCCTGGGCAAGCCCTCACCCTCCCCTCCAGGACCATTGCTTCCCCTGCCCTGCTTCAGCTCCACACATACCACAAGCCCTCTAAACTACTTTGAGAGCCTGTAACAACCAGACACTGAAAATTAAAGACAAAAGGAGTTTTACAAACATTGGGAAGAGCCCCACCAAAAGACACTCCTAACTAATAACTCACTTATTATATGAGCTTCTTGTAGCAGCTGGAATAATCCTGCAGAAGGGGAATTAAAGGCAAGATGGGAGAGAAAATGGAGAGGCATTTGCAGAAACACCTGGCAGACCCAAGCCAGCACCCTCCTCTCTCCTTCTCCTGTCCACAGGGATGACCACACAGCAGAGAGCTGCACTGCTTGCACCCTCAGTGGCCTCCATCTAATCACAGCACAGCCAATAAATTTGGCACTGGTGACAGTAAGATTACTCCTACATCAGGCACAGCAGACAAGGAGACAGTCTTTCATTCAAGTGACAGCTGCTTCTGCAAACACAGATGTCTGCAGGCAAGATTTTTAAAACACACATCCACATGTAGGGAAAAAAAACCCAACCATACAAATAACCACAAACACACGACATCAACACCTCCCTCAAATCATGCAACACTTGGATGCATCAGAAAACCTGTCCTCACATAGTTCAGTTACTGTCGGGGCAGGTACTTCTTCAGTGCTTAGGATTTCGTACCAACCACATGCAGTAATTACTCCTGGAAAAACCATGTTGGCACTTTTACAAGGAAGGTATTTTTGTAAAGAACTACTTTTTCCTCTAAGGAATAAGAAAAGCCACACAAAATCTTCCTTTTTTATTTAGAAAAAAAAAAAAAAAAAAAAAGAATACTGAAAGCCAAATTTCTCACATATCAATATGCAGCAGAATAGTGCACACAAGTTGGACTAGCAAGAGTCCTGATTAAATGTTTTCCTGACAACACAAATAGGTGTGGCAAGAGAGGAAGTGGCTCATTTATATCATCATAGGTAGCACTATGGAAATAGTAGAATTTTGCATGACACTTTGTTTCACTTTGAAAAACAACAGTAAGAGAAACAACAGCCAAGCTAAGAGGAAAAATGCCAAGTTGCTCTCACAACTGGATTTGAGGAAGCAGATATGTCCTACTTTAAAATGTGTTAAGCTTTTGGGAAAAAAAAAAAAAAAACAAACAAAAACACACAAAAAATCACCACCAAAAGACACCCCACCAAAAAAACTCACATTAAAAAAAACCCAACAACAACCCAAAAAACACCACACACACCAAAGCCAAGTGTTTAAATTCCAGGTTCAGATGAGTACTTGGTTCCTGTGGAACTGTAAACATGGAGAAGAGTCACAGAACATCCAAAAAGGGTGGCACAGAAGGCACAGATAACTCGGGTCTAAATTTAAACCTTTAAAGGATAAATACAGTTTCAAAATAAATTACTAGGTAAATCCAATTTCAACAACTTTCTTCACTTGATGGCTGCATGGCCAAGCAGCACAGAAGTGCTTTCTCCCTTTACCCCCCTTATTTCTAAGTAAAAGAAGTTCTAATTTATAAAAGGAACAAATGCAGTCCTTATGTATCCTCTGTATCTTGCTTTTCCTATAAAGTCATGGAAATCAGAAAATATCCCTGAGGATGTCTCAAGAGATCAAGCCCACGTTCTCCTCCCCAGTGTTTTTGTAACAGCTTTCAACTTGCTGCCATCTTAAAAATGCAATGAGCACATTCTCTTTCCCTTCTGGAGGTCATTAAAGTAAGGGTTGACTTTTACCAAACCCTCAGAAGATGCCAGGGGAATCTCTCTCAATCTGTTAGTGGATAGTGACAATTTATCAGTATCCAAGTAAGATAAGTACAGTTTTCCAGCCACCATGTAATAGCTTCATCCAGTCCACGTTTCTACAGCTCATCTTCCCTAATTCTTCAAAGGAAGTTAAAGACATTAACACAAGAACCAGCTCATGCTGGCTGAGAATGTTTCTGGTAATTTATAATCCCGGTTTTACTCTTAGCAAATTGGCCAATACTTAATATACAACCTTATCTGAGCACCTCCACAGCAGAGCTTCATAAAAACACTGAAAGATAACAATCATGGAATTTTGAAAACATAAATTACAGACCTATAATGGGAGGTTTAGGTCTCCAATTCCCTTGGAGAAGAAGAGAAGCTATAAATTAGATGAAATAAAAGCTGCAGAAGAATACCTCTGTGCAAGATTTCACTTCATATACCCAGAATAAATTTCCATTTAAGACAGAGGGAGATCTGTTTACTTTCCTGAGAAATGGATGCCACAGAACAGATCTGTCTAGAGCCTGATGTATTATTTCTTCCTATAGCTTGCTGGATGGCAAGAAGACCACAATTAGAATTAGCTGTAAGGCCAAGATATAAAACACAAACACACTAGAAGTTGCCTCACAGGCTTTTTACTAAGAACACGGGTAACAACTTAGCAAGACATCTTGGCAAACAAATACAAGAATCCAGATTCCTTAGGACCATTTAGCTAAATTCTATTAAAAGTCTCCTTTTCCATTTCTACCTGGACCTCTAAAGCCAAAGGCTACAAAGCCATAACTCCATGGTCCATGTAGAAATTCGTTGCCTTGAAATGCAAATAATTTTAAAGCAACTAAATAGTTCAAACTGCCTGCATGTGAAAAAAAAAAGTCATTATTTTATAGTGATCAGAGGTGTCCAAGGTGCTTCAGAGAACGCAAAGAAAGGCACAATCCCTGTGGACCTTACAATCCAATTAAGTTAATTAACCATGTTATTCCCCTAGTTCCTGGTAACTCCTTAAATCAATGAACTAAGACTTAATAGCAAAGTACATCACTAGCAGCTTTATTGATCATATCTGCACAAAACACTGACTGAACTCCCAAAGTCCAGACTTGGCACAAAACACAGAAGATATTTCAGCACCAGACTTCCACTTTATTATCCCAAAGCCCTGTGCAGGTACCAGAGATAGGAAAAAAGTGATTAAGTGGGGACTGGCATTTTAATAATGACAGAGCAAGTAACCATGGGCTCAATGTTGGCCTACAATGCAAGAAGCAAAAAAAACATTATGGTATTACTCAATTTTAAAATTTAAATTTTACATTTGTTCATCACCTCTCAAAGGTGAAACCCAGAGTATTTTAAAGGAGGCCAGACCTCAGTTCTCCACATCTCCACACCTCCTGTGACTACCTAAAGCCCACAACAAGCAAGCAGCTCCTCAAGGGCAAGGGGGATCAAAGAGGAGAGGCACAAGTTTGCAAAGAAGGAATCTTGCAGGTAAATTCCCTGCAGTTTTATTCAGGTATCCCCATACAAGAGGATCTCTAATGGGAGAGGTTCTTGACACCAGCTCCAACCACACTATATACAACTGCCACATTTCAGCAAGGGTGCAACACCCTTTCCTTGTCTGTAAAAATTACAGCTGGACTAATAAGGATTAGACTTAAATTTCAATTACACTCACAAGTTGTTAGCTTTTTATATATAAGGTGTGCTGCTTCTTTACCCATAAAAAAACCTGAGCAAAACAGCAGCCACACACAATGTAGAACAGCGGCAGGCACAAGGAGACCCCTTAATCCCCTTTTACAAGCTCTTGTCCAGGATGATCTATTACCAGCTCCTAATGGCACTGAGGAGGTTGTTCATTTTCGAATAGGTCAGTGACTCATCATTTTAACTCACTTCCCTCCACTAAAAATCAATGAGCTCCTGAAACAGCATTATCCTGGATGATTGGTGTTTTAACGTCTCACTTGCAGGCAAAGTAGACCCCAGAGGTCCCTTCAGTGCTGGGTCACCACAGTCAGCCAGGAAAATGGACTTATTCTCTTGGCTGGAATCAACTAACTCCTGGAAAGAGGACACCTTTCCACAATGATTTTTTTTTGTGGAGGATGGGTAGATTTGTGTCTGTCTTCTCTTGCAGTGAAGTGGGAATATAATACACTAGAGGAGAGTTGCACTTCCCAATACATCCATCCAGTCGTGGCAGTGTATCTCCATCCTCTTGCTTGCTTAGCTGCATAAATTAGTTTTCCTTATCCCTCAATCCATCCCCAAATCGTTGTTTTTCATTCAACTTCAAGTTTCTATGCACAAACAAGAGGGAAATATATTCAAAAAACATCTCTTCATGGACCTCTGCTCCTTTACTCACATAATATTCCCCAGAACACCATCAGCAACACTCTCACAGCACAGATCAAAGTTTGTGTGTTCTGATAAGGTCTGTTTCAACTCTGACTTGTGAGCCTGACTAACTCATTGTGTCAAAACGAGTTAAATAGCTTGCCAGTGGCTAACCCACCCTGCTGGTTAGTGGCAGGCTGAGGAGGTGACAGGTAGATTGGAAACAGGAGTCACACACCGACTGTCACATTGGCTCAGAGCAGTGACTCATCACAGGAGATCTGCTGCGCTTCAGCAGGAAACTCTGAATGAGAAAAGCTGTAGATGGGGAAGAGTTTGCAGTGGGGTACAGTGCCCAGAGAGGAGTTTGAAAAGCTGTCACAACTTTAGGGGTGTCTTCCTGGCTTTCACTTACTTGGTGTTGAAGTTCAACAGGTCAAACGCTGGACTACCCCACTGTACAGGGCCACAGATAATAAAAGTTTTACATTATCCTACTATACTCAGGGGCTATGAAAAGCCTCTAAAGCCAATTCACCCTAGTTGGAGTTTAAAAAAAAACATTAAAAAACCTGCAAATGGTCATATACACAGGGAATTCCTCAGCTGTTTTGAAACAGCAGAGGCTGCCATCATCACCTGCTCCTCCAATGCCAAGGCTGCTTTGTCAGTGGTTTTACCTTGCACGATGCTGTACAGGCCTCCCCCTTCTCCATGGGGGCTTTGCCAGCACGCCCATCACACCTGAGCAGAGGAATCTGCCTGCAGAGCGATTGATTCAGCGCTGCTCTCCCCGCACGCTGCTGAGCAGCACATCCAGCCGACAGCCAGCTGTGCAGGAGCTGGATTTCTATAAGAAGCTCCCAGCTGCAGAGGGAGACATAAGTGAAACAAGCCCCCTGACTCCACACTCCTCCAGTCCCTCTCCCTCACTCCCACCTCTGTGCTCTCCACCACTGCATTGAAACCAAGCACCACCATTGCAGCTTGCAATAAAAAAACCATGGTGTGAATTTGCACAAAAGAGAGGCACATAAAAATGGCATCCCAAGGACTTAAAGCTCGCTACGTAGTCAGTGGCAAGACAATGAAGGGTAGTCAGGAATGTGCACCCCCTTGCCCTGCCCAGAAGCCCCTGGAGACAAGCAGCTGCTCCGAGCAACAGTCAGGGAAGCAGATGGGTGGCAGAGGATGGCGCTCCCTGGCCAAAAGCCACACTCCCTCTTAATTATTTAGAGGCAGAAACTGGATGGCATTCGCTGCAGTATTGCCTGTCACTGAATCTCTCCAGGCAGTACGTGACCCTTGGCAAGGGGCAGCCCCGAAGAGCAGCGGAGTGCCAGCTGCCAGAGCAGCACGGGGCTCACCACAGTGCCAGCCTGGCTCTGGGAGCTGGAGGCACACGGTGCTGCACAGCTCATCCCCAGGCAAGGACATCCTACAGCCAGCAAGCCTCACCTTACAGCAAGCCCTAGAGAAACCAGCATCCCAGCCTGGTTTGCACACATTTTGCTTTCTAGTCCCCTGCCCACTTACTAATAAGTCCCTGTATAAGCACAGTAACTGTGAAGGAATTATATTAAAGTAGGACAGGATACGCCAAAAACCCAATTACAATGGATATTCCAAGAAAACAACCCAGGAGCCATCCCTAGACATGGCCAAACAGCCTTGGCAGGTGGTGGGTGGAAGAAAAGCAGAATAAATACAATTAAAGAAGCAAGACAGTTCGGCTTTGTGTTACATGTGAAATGCAGTCTCCAGAGGCTGAGGAAGCAGCATGACTGACTAGGGCAAATTTTGAAATTCCTCAAAGGCAGGTTGCCTAGATGTGAAGCCAGACGCAGGCTGACAGAAATGCTGCTAACAGCACCTAATTTGCTAGAGGATTATCACTTGGTGTAATGGATGGAAACCAGATTAGATAGCTGGTAAACTCACAGCACAGTTCATTACTGTAGAGGGGAATGTTTATCCACTTAAATAGAACTTCTTGTTCTGCCCAGCTCTATGCTGCAATAGATTTGCAACCCTGTGCCAGAAAGACATTTTCTACCTCATTTTTTTCCAAATATTTGGCACAATTGGCATAATTATGAATATGAAGATACTAAGCAGAGAAAGACAGCCAGGAAGTTAAACTTAATAACTGGACTTCTGTGTTGATTTTGGTCTGAGCATCAAAACCTTTTAAAGTGTAGTCATTATCCATGTTCTGCAGACATGAAGGCCGTGGCATGCAAAGGTTTTCAGACTGGTTTTCTGAGTGGCACAGAACCCCTCAGTCCCACTAATCTCGAATGACAGAGAAAATACCCCATCACTCTGAGAAACTAAATGATAAAATTATTTAGCTGCAAGCCCTACGCTCAGTCAGGAACACAGGCACAGGACCAAAAGGCCTGTGGCTCCATCCCCAATACCAACCAACTCATTAGTAAGTGCCAGCCACCCTGGAATTGCTGCAGTTACCAGTGGGCTACAGCCTGATCTGTTGGGATACGTGGCAGCTATTTCATGCAGCCAGGTGCTACTGCACAAGGGGTTTGTGTAGGATGCAAAGGACACAAAGTCTGTGAGAGACTCTGGAGCAGCAAAGCATGGCTAGTGAGTTGGAGCATGCTCACAGCATCAATATCCCATCTAAATGCCTGCCATGGGATTTGCAGCATGCCTGAACTTTGCTTTTGTTTGAAACAACTTGAAGGCAGCACACCAGGCTCAGCTCCCTCTGGGGACAGAGCCCAAGCACTGTACCTGCAGCTACCTTCCAGGTGAGAAGGAACCTACGTAACTTGAAGGGGAGAACCAGAGATGGAAGAAGGTTGAAAAGATGATGCTCCCAAGGGGAAGAAGACTGAGACAGCACTGCCCCACCTCACAGCGATCTATCTGCCCTCTGACCCCAAAAAGGAGGTTTGTGAGGGTGTTTTTACAGACATGACTGCATGTACAGTAATGAGATGGACTGCCTCCTATTCCAAGATGAAAGAAAACAAAAGAACATTTAATCTAGAAACAAAATATTCATTCCCAACAGTGCCCTCTGTTCAGGATTAACACATAGCCGTGAGACAAGCTTCTATGAATACTAACACATCCTCCCAGCTCTTCACTGAATCCATCCCACTCTGACAGCCCCAGGGAATTTCCCCTGACTTGCAGTAATCAAAAGCTATGGATCTGGGCAAGATAGTTTTAATGAGGGAGCCCCCACGCCTGGAAATATCATCATTTCCTGAACACACATTAAAAAACTGAACCTGCATCAGAAAAGCACATTGGTACCAAGTAAGAAGAGAGCAACTTAGCATCACTAATTTCTGCAAAACTGTCACACCGCCTGACAGTTTGCCTCATTATCTTATTTTTCTCCTTGTTTCTTTGCATCTCATTTGTTGCTAAACCTTCAAGGCCTCTGCTGCAAGGGGATGCAAATGAAGACAAGCCCTCCACCCCCACCTCTGAGTCTACACTCTGCTTCTGTGGTGACTGCTCTATTCAAACTGGGACCAAAGATAAGACTGGAACCCTCTGTGCACAGACTCTGTACATTCAACTCAACTTTGCCTTGAGAACAAAGAAGAGATTTGAATTTTTTTATAAATTAAAGACAGAAATACAAAAATCCAGTGGCTAATCTCAGCTCCATCCCGTGGGACTCAAGTGAGATCTCTCAGGCTTGATGTAAGTAGCAGCTCCCCTCTTGGGCTGTATGAGGCAATACTCAAATGTGAGCTGGGACCTTGATTTCTTTGTACAGATGAATGAAATATTACCAGGATGACTAACAGTACCACACGTACAAGAAAAGGCAACAACACCTATAATCCAAATAAATACCCTGAAAAGCCTCTGACTCTGGCAACAAAGCAGCAGCCAAGGTTAATATAATTGCTAAAACAAAAGCTCTGTAGTGCTTTGTTCACAATGGAAGTTGTTAAGCAAAAAAGTGTGTTACTTCATAGACAGCTTGAAGAATGTAGCATTGAATTTATTTTGTGGCCTCAGCAAGAGGTTTCTACTCATCAGGACACAGCAGCTTAGCTGGCAGGGTTGCTGACACCTCTACTTAACACAGATAAGACATGGATCTAACCCCATCCTAATGCACTGCATTTCCTTGAGCTCAAATACCACAACAACCCCGTTCTCCTTAAAGGCAGAGAGGTCTTGATGCCAAATACCTGAAGCTGTCAGAGGAAAATGTTTGAATTAATTTCCCAATGGAAAGCAGTTCTCCCAATGCTATCAGTGAAATCAGAAAATTTTGCTAGAGCCAGAAAAGAGTTTTGGCTAAAAAGTGAAAGCCAGTAATTACTAGATGCCAAGTTCATCTAACATTAATGAGGGGGAGAGTCAGTAACAGGGAAATCACCATAATTGCTAAAACAAATTTTACAATCTTATTTGAATTCCTTTATTTTCCAAAGACAAAGCGAGGGGAGGAAAATTGGAGAAAATAAAAAAGGTAATTCATTCTTTTGACAAAACAAGAGGACTGAATAAAAATTCTACTTGAATTTTAAATGGAAGCTTCATTACATTTTTCTCAGTGGACAGAGCACACAGCAAGACCAAGTATAACTGGACAAAATGCAGACCCTTCCAAGGGGGAATGTTCCATTCCACTGTGTGGTTCACCCAGGCCAAGCACTGCAGAAAAGATGCTCTCATTTCCAACAGAGACTATCAGCATGGGATTTATTTTCTCCATCAAATGCTGCCCATGTTCCAATCCCAGTTACACCAGTGTCAGTGCACAGTAACTATACTCTTTTCAGGAACACAAACAGCTGTTTAGATGGTATAACTGCCTTTGGCCCAAGACATGAAGGCAGGAGCAGTTCCCACACATGTGGGATCATCACCAACATTCACTGGAACAGGAGACATGTGGCCTCTCTGGGAAAAGAGACCATCACCTTTCTCTAGACATTACACAAGCCTTCTGGGTATAGATCACTGCTCTAAATTTCAAGGGTTAGGCCTGGCTTTTAAAAGAAATGGCTTTATTTATGTGATGCAGAACTCCAGAAATGCCCAATTCACTGTCTTGGGGCTTGTCTACAAAGAGGCATTTTCAATAGAGCTCTATAATTATTCTACTGTATTTATACCTCTAAATACACTCCATTTTCAAAATAAGTACTTTTATTCCATTATAATGAAGTCTAATAATTAACAGAATAGTTAGCAAAATGGGTCACTCATAGGAAGACCTACAGTCTTAACCATAGAAGGAGAGCCTGGCACAGAGCTCATGCCCTGGTGGGCAGCCTTCCTTTGCCTACCACTAAGCAGCTCTGCCACTTGTGTCTACTTGGAAGAGACAGACAGACATGAAAAAAAGGCACAGCAAGTCATTCACCTCAAACTGGCCACACACTTTGGTTTAACCTGAGCAATCTTCCTCTCAGTGCAACCCAGAGCACCAGAAGATCTCTGGGTCAGCAGCTGCAATCACAGCTCAAGACTGGAACAGTTTCAAAGACCACATCCATTTCTTGGGAATTGCCCACGTGTTTTTCCACTACACTTGGCATGAGCCCATAGAAACACCAACAGGTTTGGAGAACATCAAGCATGGCCTGATTCCAGACAGATCTGGCAATTCTTCTCACTCTGAAATTTTCCTGGCTACCACAATTCATGGTTTCCATCAAGGTCTTCAGCATCCTGAAAGGTTCTCCCCCACACTTTCCAACCTTGGCAGTCCTAAAGGAAAAGCATGCCAAACCACTGCAGCTGATGCTTTTGTCAGCACTGAGCATCATCACTCAATATTGATAATAAAACTTCTTCACAAGAAGCCCCACAGAGTAATAACAAACAAGCGAGCAGAAGCCACAACATCCATACAGTTTCATAAAGCCAAAGTTTGCAGATATGGGATCACATTCAGATTGTAAAATCTGGCAGATCACTTCAAAAAGGAAAATAATTATCAATCTCTATGTTTAATCAAATTTCAATGAGTATTTGGAGTCATTCCATAAAACCTTTGTGGCTTCATCCCCAAGTTGTGCAGGACTTCTCAATCAGAGCTAAATTTTCTGACTGCTGAAGTACAGGATCAAAAGCAGCAGCCCAAACTCAGAGCAGTGTGACAGCCAGCAAGGAGGGGAGCAGTGAGCACAGTGCTCGGGTGCAGTAATTACTCACTCAATGGGTGCCAAATCCACATCAACATATTAATGAGCAAAAAAAGACCCCATCAAAGTCTAGCAGGATTTGCTCTGGCTGTTCCATCAGTTTGATAAGTGAGCATTATCCCTTAAGCATTACCACCACAGCCTTCATGCAATCCTAATTCGCCACCACACTTCATTGGAGGGTCAGAACCTCTATTTTTACATTTTATTTAAAAGCAGTGGCCTGTATAATGAGTACTACCAACAAACAGCAGCCCATAAATTCCTGAGCTGTGTGTGAGCAAGTCCTCATCTCTGACAAAGCTTGGATGCACTGTAAAGCAAGAGTATCACATGCAGAAATACATTAATACCTCACATGCAGTGGACAGATGTAACAGCCCTTCAGCTGTAACACTGGAACTGCACACTACTTAAGTGACAGCTACACAGCTGAATTTCTTTACTGAAAAATCAGTGCCAGTGTAATAGATCATGTCATTGTAGGTTTGGACAAAGGGACTTGGTAAGGCAATGCATTAAAATTGAACAGACTCAAACTGGCACTGAAAGGTGGTCCTAAGACAACTTGTTAAAAAAGAAAAAAAAAAACGCCTTTCCAAATGACTGAATTATTTCTGATGTGGCAAGCACAAGAAAAAACTACATTTTATGCAACAGAATAGTTCAACTGACTTAAAGTTATGCACACCATACCATTTGCAAGATCAAAATGTTTATGGGTAAGTGAACAAAAGACAATTCACATTATTTTTAACAGCTATTCTATTTCGGTTATTCTACACATCACGTGCATATCACAAACAACGTGGAACTCAATGGAAGATCTAATTTTCTGCTAATCATGCAAACCCAGCAAATTTCCATCTTAGTAGGATGTTTCTCCCTGATGCATGTGAATAAGTAAAGAAGAATCCCATTTCTAGTCATAGTTTCACAGCTATGGAGCAAAACATCCCAGTACATTGTTCTGAGGACTGAATAAAAACCTGATGTCCATAGCCCAGCTGTTATAGGCTTCCTCAAAACAGACTATGGAGATATTTTTACCTTCCTATTATAAAAATTTAAATAGCTCTGCCAAAACCATGAAAATCCACCCCCCTGCTAAATTTTCCCCAGGGTCCCACTCCTGCCAAACTGTACCTTCAGCAAGACAGGGCAGCCAAGAAAGGGAGATCTTGCAATGGGTTTTTACTTTGCTGCCCTCATTCTGCAAATCAACCTGCACCATGAAAGATTTTCCTTTCCGTGCACCACAGGACACCTCTGCCCACGGCTGCACAGCAGCAAAATGCCCCTATATGCTCCTACAGCTGTTTCCAAGGTAACCAGCACGGAGCTGTATACAAGGGAAGGAAGCAAATAGCAGCAACAAAATCCTGCTATATTGTCACTTTTTGAAGCAGGTCTGAGTTGTCCCTTTCCCCCTCTCCTCCTTTCCAGCTGCCCCACGATTGAAGGAAGGGTTGGATAAATCACTTCACATTTTATAATCCCATTACCTCAGTCTTTCATAAGGTTTGGTTTTTATTTTTATAAGGTATCATATTAGAGCTTTAAAGGTGAGAGTCAAATTTTCTGCTTTTACTCAAGTAAAACCAACTGGGCGAGGAAGGGGAATTGTATCAACAACCTAAATTTACACTCAAACTCTGTATTTCCTCCCCCTAGCAGCAGAAAAACATCTCAGGTTAAGCAAAGGGTGTCTGCCCGTGAGTGTGACCCATCTTACACAAGTCCTATGCATCTAGAGAAGTCAGTTTCACCAGTTTGGATAAAAGTATCTCCACTTCTCAGTCTGCAGATACAGTTAATCCTTTCTAGACACACAGTTTCCACATCCACTCAGATGTGCCAAAAACACAGACTTTCCCACCTGCCCACATACATTCTTGCTCCCAAAGCAGAAATTAGCCTTTGCTTCTTCTGCTACTGAAAACCTTGGAGCAGCAAGAATACAGTCCAAATCCTTCAGTCCTAACATAAAGGACAGCATGCTTGAGGGGGGGAAATTGGGATGGGAAAGGGTCTGGCATGGCCAACTAGTTGTCATGACTTCCTCAAAAGAGGATGAGCTATCAGGGAGATAAATCAGCAGAAGATCGGGCCACACAGCTCTGCACACACAGTGAGGGACAGAAAGTCGGGCTATATGCTTTAACCTCTGCTTCCAGGTCTGAGACAGCCTCACAGTAATGCAGGGAGAAGCTGATCAACCCCATGATTTTGGAGTAACAGGCTGTTATCAATACAGGCTGGAGGGAACATATTTTTCACCAAATATTTCCAAGTCATTCACATCAATTTTTTTTCCCCTTGCATGAAACAGAATAAGGAGTAGGACATCCCATGTACAAGTCTCTTTGTGGTGGAGAAAACCAACACATTATATCATTAAGCATTTCTGCACACTGGCCAGAAGTCAATCTCATCTTCCAGGAAACAGAAAATTTTAAGGCAAAACATGCATGAAGACACTCGCTGTGGGTGGTATTTTGAAATGGCAATCATACTTCAGCACAGTTCTTGTATATCTTGCATTTCCCTAAGTGACTTACCATGGCTGACCTTTTCTACCAACTGTGATTAATGAAGCTTCCAATCCAGTTCTGAATGGCTGCAAATTGCAGGAGGTACTCATCACATTAATATTCAGTAACCAAAATATACCACTCTTCTAATTTCAATTGTGCTCCTCCTGAACACCAGGACATTTCCTTTGGAAGCTCAAGTACTGCAGTCCTCAGAGGAAGTGAACAAATTGATGGGCCACAGCACACTGGGGGAAAAGTTCCCCAGCTTGGGTACAAAAAATGCCCCAAACCTATCATATCTGCATAGGCATGAAGATGCCAACAAGGCAGACATAACTTGCTCTGAATAATGAAAAGCTGAAGTCAGTATTTCTTCATGTACTGGTTGGAGGCTGGTTAGCAAAAATCAAGATCTGAACAGTGCAGAGATTTCTTGCACTGTTGTTATGGAATGGTTTGGGTTGGAATGAACCTTAAAGATCATCTAGTTCCAATCCTCCTGCCACAGACAGGGACACATCATGATGCAAAACCTCTATCATACCTGTTAACACTGCAGTGCTACAAAAACATTACCAAATACTTCCTCTGCTGCCCCTGCAGAGTTATATGCTATAACACAGCCATCAAACCGGTTGCCTTGGGGAAAGGGGAAAGAAGTTCCCTACAAGCTCAGCTAATCTTCTTCTACACAGCATATCAGCACAAGCCTGCAAGATTTATCTCTCCAGATAAACCATTCTGTGATTAAATGGCACCTTCCTAAGACTGACTACTCTTTGAACCACCCATGGAAATAAATGCAATGTACTCAAAGAGATGCACGCCAGCCACAGATTCACTGCAGTGCTGGGACTGAAGTCAGAGGGACGGGAGATGAGGAGGAAAGGCATTACACAGAGCCAGAGACAAGAACCAGTACATACACGTATGAAGTCACAGAGAAAGTAACCCAGCAAACACTAACGCAGAATAGCTGTACATCAAGAGGTCCCTGCTGTGAATGTTTAATAAGGCTCCCAAAGCCACCCCGATGCAATGGTGCAAGAGTGTCCGTGCCAGCTGCAGCAAGGCAGCGTTACAAAGCACTGCACCATAACAGGGCTGAATTCATGCCAACAGGTCTCGGTGTGTTGAGCAGGGGATTGATTCACTCTTCTGCAGGACCAGATTTTTAACAGCTCTATCTCAGGTGGACGGAGGCTCCAAAGGGAAGCTATGGTCCTAGAGCAATCCAGCAGCAGAAATAGATGGTGTTCTCCCAAAGCAGTGGGAGCCAGAAAGCAGCATCAGAAAGGCACAGCAGCTTGATAACTCTGTCCTAACACCTTGCAGGGGACCTAAGAGCACAATTTCTCTCTGTGCTTATTAACCAGCAGGTTCAGAGAATTCCACGATTCTTGCATTACTCACATGAAATGCTGCAACAGTGCCACTTCATATATTTGTTAAGTCTGTTTACCAGTGAACAGTCTAGAGAGGTAGTCTGGGAAGGGGTCCAAAGGAAAAACCTGCCATTAGCTACTTTGCACCAAATCAGCTGAGGGTCATAAAACACGCATTCCTGCTTGTTTCTGCCCACCCCGAATCAGCTCCTGCACCTGAGTCCCATGAGAGCACAGGAGGAACGCACTTCATTTCGGAAACATAAACTTTCCCCACCACTCTCAAGCCTGTTCATCTACAAACGCAGGAGACGGAGTGCAACGTTTAAACCTCCCTTATGCTGTGCCACCTTGTGGATGTCTTCTCACGACTTTTATGAGCCGCAGGTCCAGCATTTATTTAATATCACACTCTTGAGCATGTAAACAAAATAATTCACAGTCACTGTGAGCAACAGTGAACGGCACAATAGGAATCAGATTACCGTGACACCTCCTCTGTGCAATTTGCAAACCCTTTAATCCCCAGGTGGAGTTGGCACTGGGGAAAATGACCAGCTGAAAACAGCATCACCAGTAGCTTTAGAAAGTTGGGGCTCAGATTCTGCAAGCCCCCCTAAATATCCAAAAAGGACCGCGCAGCCACCTCTGGCTCAGGTTTGCCCCCACCACTTGAAGAAGAAAAAAACCCCCAAAAGCAGAAACCAAGCAAGCCTGGGGATGAAAGGGAAGATTTGCTGCGGCAAAGTTTACCGGCACGAAGAGCATCCCATCTCCAGTCCCTTTATCCGCGGAGCTCCATGCCAGCAGAGGATCGTCCCCCTCCCAGAGGGACACACACCACCAGCACTTCCCTCCCCGCCAAGGAATACCAGAAAAGGGGAGGCGGAGGGTAATTCCGAGCACCTCCAGCTCTCCTTTCCCCCCGCCGCGCTCACCGTCCTCTTGCATCCGCTGCAGGCACAGGGCGAGGCTCTTCCTCCAGCCCGGCATCGCGGCAGGGGCAGCGCAGCCGCCCCCCGGGGCAGCGGCGCGGCCGGAGGGGCCCGGGGGGGC
>VZRO01000110.1:276882-287957 GCA_013397915.1 Daphoenositta chrysoptera | reverse complement strand
CGGGCGGGGGAGCGCTGCCCGCCCCCGCCTGCGCACAGCCCGGCCGCCCGCCGCGCAGGTGCGCTCCCCCCGCCGCGGAGGGCGGGGAGCGGCAAACTCGGGCAAGGGGGGTAGAACAAATTCTGTCAATATGTATATATTGTACATTATTCCCCCCGGCGGGGTCTGCGTAGACAGGACGGGCCCCGCCTGCGAACAGGCGCCGGGATCCGACCCACACCGGCGTCCTGCGGGTCCCAAATCGCCGGCTGACGCTGGACAGACATATGCCAGGAAAGATACGGAGAGCACGCTGTTCCCATGCTACGTTCTCTTTACAGCTGTAGGCTGGCGCCTCTTCCCTTCACCGAGCGGCAGCTGCCTGGCAGCCCCACACAGGTGCGTGCATTGACGGGTGTGTTTATCCTGAAGTTGGGCTCTCTGGTAAATAAAGTTGCACAGCAGCCAGGCTGATGTACTTCATCTTCTCCACCACCACTTGCAAGCAGCTGAAGTGTATGGGGAAGACTTAAAAGCATCTTTTCAATCTCCTAATATTCTAGAGGTTTCAGCACTTCTATGTGGACACAAAGGAGATGTTTATTGCATATGCCAGGGCATTCATGTTTTTAATTTCCTGGGGGCAACATATCTTTGCAATCGCTAGCAGCTTTTTTTGTTCTTTATGAGGCCTTTTCTTTTCTTAGCTATCTGGTAGGTCTCATTCTGCATCTCTGCCTCCCTTTGTGAGAGTTATTATATTATGTGCAACATCTGCTATAATCTAAAATATTAGGGACCAAGCTCTCCTTGGGATAGCATGATCTAATTCCAGTTTCAGAAGGCTGGTGTCTCACACCACTCAGGTGGAATAGGGCAGCTATAATAGCAAGAGAATACATCCATCTAGATGCATCCATGTGGACGTTGGCTTTTCAGTTCAGCTTTTCTGTCCCTACCTGCATGAAAAGCAGTTGTTTTAGGGCAAGCCTAGGAGCCTGCCAAAGGGCAGTATCTTAGGCAGAATCCTAACTGAGGTACTTGAGTTAAAAGTCTGCAGTTAAATTAGCTTCTCCCCCTGTCCCCCAAGTTCTTGAAGAGCAATGTGGGAGCTGGGCTGCAGAGGATCTTTTGAAGTTACTATTGTAGTGTGCTTTTCCAGTGAGTTAAGCTGGGATAATCATAAACCCATGAGAACAGACAGCCCTCTTCATTTAACCATGAGAGTTTGAAACACTGCAGAGGGCAGACAGCAGAATGCAATGCCCTAGGACTGCATGAGAGCTTCCCATCACAGCACAGAGCGGCACTGTACAGGCTGATTCCCTTCCATGTTTCTAACCAGAGTTACCCATCAGTTTAAAGGACAATAATGGGAGTGATGGCACCTGAAGGCTTATTCCAGCCATCTGGAACAATCACTTATAAGAGAGATATCCTGAGGACTATGGGCAGCAGGAGCACAGCAATAGCTCAGACCTGCTATACCCCACTAGCAGCACAGAAGAATTCACAGACATAAAAATATATTTTTGCCCACCTTTATCTTCAGACTAGAAACATAAGTACAACTTCTTAAAGAGCTTCTTTCCGTGTGCTAAATACAGCACATTTGCACAGCTTGTTCCTTGGAGGAAAACACAACACCCCTTCCCTGCAAATCTTTGTCCTTTTGGGACTCACAACAAATCACAACTCCACAGCTGGATTGGATCAGGGCATATCATGCTAATTTATAGAAAGTTTGTGATATGCCCCACATATTCTGATAGCAAAACTCAGAGGCTTTTTCAAGAAGGACTAATCTGAAGCCAGGGTGCATCCCGGGGAAAGGAAATGATCCTTCTTCAATAGTTAAAACCCAGCACACAGAGACAAGCGCTGTTGAGTTGTATGACTAACTCAACCACCCACACAGGCAAATCACCTGCCCTTTCTGTGCCTTGATTTCCTCAGCTGTATTTTATAATTGCATGATGATATCCAGATTCTGGGCATTAGAAAAGAATTTCCAGAAAAGTGATGGTTATTGATCTAATATGGCTCTCAGGAAAAGTAATGAGAATCTGAAATAAACATGATACAGGAAGGGGCTTTTAAAAGTAAGGTTAAATTGGCACTTTTTGTACCTAAAAGCTCATCTGGTTTTGCCATTTACACTGGTTGTTCTCACAAAAGACTCTTTCCCTGAAGTGTCTTTAGACTGTCACGGCTACAACAATACTACTTTTTAAAGGACACTGCTACTACAGAAATAATTAAACATGAAAATAGCAAGCATATTACTAGCTGAAAAAGCAGCTCAGAGCTCTTAAGAATTGAATTTGACATATCCATTATTGTAGAAAGAGCCAAAGCTGAGTGTGCTGAGATTTTCTCAAGCACTAACTTCAGTACTCACATGAGAAACTGTGTTAGAGAAAATGAAACATACCTAGAAGTACCAGTAGGGAATTCATAAGCAGAATCAATGTAAGATAGATGCTCTGGTACTTATTTGGACGGAAGTCATGGAGGGATATTTCAGGCAGCAGGAAGTCCATAGAAAACTTCAGAAGTGAGTAGCCATGTCCCTGAGCAATGTCTGATCTGTCTGTATAACTGAAATGTCCAGCTGCAGGATTTTATGCACCACTGTGATGTGGATACTGCCACAACTTTAGAAGGCATTTCTGTCCTCCCCCATCCTGCAGAAATGGTTGTCAAACCAAATTTGTGAGGCAGAGATTCCTCTTTGGCCACATGCCCTAGGACAGGATGACCTGGTTTGATCAACTGAGGACTCTAATGTGCCCTGTGCATTGGTTGTTTCTGCAGCCAGTGGTCCTCACCCCACTGAGGAACACAAAGTACAGCAAGGCTAAAGTCCCAGCTGCCCCTAAGCTGGGCAAAAGGAAAGGTCTCTGCCCTGCAGTGTGTGCAGCCTAAATGGGCAGCATGGCTCAGTAAAAAAACCAAGTGTTCCTTGCATGTGTATTGGGGTATCTCTCTAGGGCTGGAGGAACAGTGGGAGGTCTTGAATTAGAGGTTTGCTCTTAATGGGTTGTAGAGAGCATGGTCTCTATGGTCCTGGGTATCTTCAAACTCTGCCTCTCCCTCCTAGCAGTTTTCAATGGCACATGAGAGGGGACAGGCAAACCCACGGTGCTCTAAATAGAGCACCCACTATAGCTGTAAGAAAAAAAATACAAAAGCACCAAGTTTTCCAGTCTCAGGAGCTGGCTACTGAGCAATGGTTCAGGCCTGTCACAAGCCTGCAAACCAGGATTTGCAAATGGGATGGATCTCACCTCTTCATGCACAAGGTGGATGATAGACAGTGATACCACATGTGTGGCAAGAGGAGACTCCCATGTAAAAGTCCCATTTTCCTGCAGGGGTTAAGGGAGAATGTCCAGGCTTTTTAGCTTCCATTTTGTCCTCAAACTCTTTGCCTCCAGACAGCTCCAGCAAACTCTCCTGTCATATGTTCCCTCACTTTGAGGGCCACTCTTTTCATCATCTCACAACGACAGTAAGCTGACTTCCTGCAACAAGGAAAGCCAGCGAAATGAGCCAATCTTCACTTTCAGCCCAAACCAAGTGATTTAAGAGCTCCTCTCTTGCCATTTCTGAATCTCTGAGGATCTGGCACTTGGGAGACCCTTAGGAATGGTGTTCTGTCCGCCCACCATTCCCAGCAGCTTGAGTGAAGATGTAACCACTAGTGAGGTGGCACCCTCAAGGCTGCATTATTTCAACAGTGATCTGGAGGCATCATGAACCCTGTGGGGAAACAGAGAGGACTATGGGCTCCCTCCCTCCCCATATTGACCTAGTGCTACTGCCAGGCAGCATTCAATAGTTAAGATCAAGCTAGAAATTACTTTGACCTATGTAGTCCTACACAAAGGAAATCTATTTAGGTGTCTAGAATAATCTTTTCCTTTTTCACTCCCACTCCTAGACTTAATTAAGTAAAAGATAAATTTTCTTTCTCTACCAAGGCTGGGCTACTTTGCTGAGTGTTGAAGCAGTGTTCCCTGTATCCCTACAGCTGTACATGGAGAAGGCAGGGGACTATGGGAAATTTATTTCCGTCCCACTGTGATATGTAAATAGCACATGGATGCATTAATGCAGAAGCAGTCTCTACTTTCACGTCTCAGGCACATGGAATGGTAGTGGGGATGCAGAGCATCAATCTCTGTCACAACACAGCGTCACAATGGGTTTGTCTCACTGGCTGCTACACTTTTGCTTTTATACAGCTGTGTACCCCTAACCCATATACAGCAGTGAGCAGCATTGAGATCATGGAATTTAATAGTGATCCTGTCATGGTAGAAGGTTAAAGGCAATTTTAAAATGGATTATCTTCACTTTGCTACCACCCGAGGTTGTTTAATAGCAATTTTACTTACTAATCCAACTTGGTTCTGGTTTTGCCTTAAATTCAGTCAGTACAAACTGTTTACTTGTTTTGTTGCCTGCTTCTTGTCAGGTATTTCATACGATGGACTTCTGCAGAAGTGCTCATGTCCAACTAGGTTCTGAAGGCTGGAATCAATCTTTCATTCTGTCTCTTCTGGGTGATACTCATCTCTCTGAAAGGCTGAATACCTTTTAGACAGGTAGAATGTCTTTGGATTTCACTGACACAAGAATACACCCCATTTATGGGCTCCATGAGGATATGGTCACCTCTGTGCTCTATTCATGCTGGAAGGGAGCTCGAGTGCTCCTTGTTTCTGTCCCAAAGGCATACTTGGAGTCAGCTCAGGAGCTGGTTCTTCACCTCCTTCCTCAGAAATCACAGCATTAGCATAAAGGGGCTCAGACCCACCTCTCATCTCCTTCCAAAGTCATCTTCCTTCTACAAGAGCTCTACAAAGTACGTGTGCAACAAGCTCTGAGTGCTGAAGCAGTGAGGCTGCCTGTGGCCAGCCAACCCATGGGTTTCTCTACTTGGTTCTCCTCCTCCTGCAACATCACTGTCAGCAGACCTCTCCTCCTGGGCACAAGGCCTGTCTTTGCTGACCTGACTGCTGGGCTGATGCTAGTGCTGAAGCTTTGGTTTTGCTTCCCTTGAGGGTTCTTAACTTACATATGCTGTTTAGAGCAAGTCACAAACACCAGTCACTTTTTCTGCCAACAACATGACATTGGCTGTCCATCTTGCTCCCAAACCTAATCTTGTCACTTACTGCCAATGTCCCACCACAGAGATTCCCCCCATTTACCTACCAGTGACCCACCAACTCACAACATGGTGCTGGGAGGACTGCAGTGTAGCAAGACAGAGAAGCTTTGCATCTTCCTCACTTCATGCCCCAAACCATCAGTGTTAAAGCAGGACTCAGGTCTGTGCCCCTTCCCCTACTAACTGCACGGTTTAGGGCTCTGCAGTGCCCCCAGCTCCATTGCAGCTGCTGCCTGTTGATTTCCAGGCTACTGAAACGTGTCAAAAATTCAATATCCAAGGTGGTCATGCATGCCACATGTTATTCTGTGTGCTACTCTCCACATCCAAGCAGACAGCAGAGTCTGAAGCATTAGCAGCTGATACAACTGCTTAACACTGTTAATATTTGTTTACACCCATACAACATAAGAGACAATCCTTTTGGTCCCATCCTGTGTGAAAATCTCAATTCAGCCAGTAGACAGCTTTGTCTGGGTCACTGTGAAGCTGCTGTGTGATCTGCACTGTTACTTTGGAAGACAGGGGAATTTAAAAACAAGACTGAAGTTGGTCACAGCAATGAAGAGCCACTTTTCTAACTTTTGATTGAAGATGCGGTTGCTGGAAACATGTTCTTTCCCTTTCAAAACTGCTTTCAGGACTCCCTCCTTCCCTCTACCATATTAGTTTTATCCCTGCACACACCACCATGTTTCACCTTAGACACACACAAAGCATCACTAATGAAATGTCACCATTTGCACCATGTCCAAGTGTTTACTTTCATAAAGCCACATAACCCTCCCAAGCAAGAACTGTGCTTACCACAATTTACCCACAGCAGAAATCCCAAAACCGTGCCACTGCTACATAGAGGTTTTCATTCCAGGCATCCACTTAGCAGCAAGATTTGCCTCTGGCTATGTAAGGTTTCATCTCTGCTCCTCATTGCAGAGGTGCCTCAGGGAAATTTTACAAATCACTTAAGTGAAAGAACTATCAGGAATAGGATAGTTGGCTCTGCACCACCTGGAATGCCAGGTACCAGACAGCCTGGGAAGGTTTCTTATTAGGACATGCACTACATTTTGCTTTATTTTCCTGATTGACAAACTGTTCCTTATGGAAAAGGATCTTTAAGCTGTTCCTGCACTCCCAAATTGCATTTTTCTTGGTTACCAGCTGTGCAAGTAAAAAAAGTTCCTCACCAGGGATTTGTCATTTCTCCCAGGAATATCTCAGTGTCTTTTAGCAACCATGAAAGAAATACACAATGGAAGTGTATTTCTGTGCTTTTTATTAACATGACTGCAGTATCTGCCGTGCCCAGAAGTCCATTCAGAACTACAGTGGAAGGGAAGTCAAAGCCAATCCCAGGTGCTCTGGACAGTCAGACTCAGTGTAGCAGCTGGCAGGTTTGACTCCCAATTGTTTGGTCCTGCTGATCCGACTGTATCCGGAATCCCATGAACCAGAAGTTGTGGAAAACGAATTTGTAAGGTGAGTTTGTGTTGTGCATCATTGGCAGATGGCTCAGGACATGAAGACAGGCTTGGACCCAGCCTTCACTCATGCCCCAGTCTCAGGCTCCCTCCTGGGCTTACCTTAACCAGAGCTGGCGTTAAGCACTCATCTATTTCACCAAAACCCACTGCACTTGATAGTAAGCAGAGAAACACTATCCATCCATCTCTCAGTAAATCACATCACTGTTTGAACCTCCTGAAAACTAACTTCAATATTACCACTAGAAAAAATTAGGTGGTTTTCTTTTTTCTGGTTGATGAACAGAAGCAGTTCAAGGAAAGAGCAGGGTGCAAAAAGCAGCACTACATCTCTGTCAACATATGTTAAAAGTCATTACTATGACTGTCTTACTTCCTCGTCCCTCTCATTGTGACCCAGCTCCAGCTGTCAGTAGCACATTAATGACTGCAGTCTATTTCAGATCAGAGAAGGAGGCAAGACAGTTGAAAATCATTGGTATTGACTGTTAGTCTTAATGGAAACACTCTGTAATTTTGCATGTACATTCAAAAGGGATAGAAAAATACAATAATTGCCATTTCAGTGTTCTTATCTCTCCCAAATCAGCTGGCAAGGGAATTATCACTGTGGGCAAGAGTTAAAAATTGTAAAGCCCCTTTCACTTCCTTGCAGTGTGGGCTCCCTCCTCCAGTGTTTCATAAAATACTGGAATTCACATTTTGTACAGCTCCTTGGTATTGCTGAGGAGTTGCTTGCTACTCATCAAGGCCTTAATAAAGAAATCATTGGACTTTTGCCTGATGTAGTTATTCATTTTGAAGTATTATTCCAGTTCTCATTCCACTTGTCTATATTTGACTAATAGCAGCAGTGCCACACACACTTTCAAGCTCTCTCTATGCACAGAGACTCAATATTTCTTTTCTCAATTATTGCTAAAATAACATCTACAATCACTCTAAGCTTTCCTTTTTGATACATATAGCAACACTTTGGTGCCTTCTGGGCTTCTATATTAAGTAACATCTGTATCAGAAGGCCTGTATGTGGAGTAGCCTTTGTATTAGGGGCTGGAGTCCTGTTCAACAACAGGTCAGGGACCACTCAAGCAAAAGGAACATTAATTTCCTTAGGGTGTGCGTTTTGGTGTCCCTGAAAAGCTAACTACATTTTTGGAGAACTCCTTACCTATTTAATCTTCAGTCTCAGCCCTCACAAAGACATCGTCAGCTGGGAGATTGAAAGGATGTATATTCAAACTTAACATACAGGCACTTGCCCAACTTTTATTGCAGAGAGCTAGCCAAAGCAGAACCCAAAACTCGAGTCCCACTAACTCACACGGAGTTTAAACTGGCAGCTGGAAATCCGGGGCCAGCTCTTCTGGCAGTTCTGGGTTCTCCACTTGTCTTATTTCTCACCTAACTTTATATGTATGAGACCAGCGGAATGGGGATAAGAAACCAATTTACCCCTCCAGTGCTGGCGAGATGACAGGGAAATGCAGGGGAGACACTCATTTGTGCGAGGTCACCTCTGCCAAGCGCTCACGGTCCCGCTGAGACGGGAATTACACAGCTGCAGCAACAGTCTCGCAGTGCCATCTACCGCCCTGAGGTCCCTCTACCAGCGCCAGTGACACCTCCGGGACGTTGCTGCAGAGGGGAGCCGGGAGAGAGCCATTCACAACTATTCCTGTCTTCCTTAGACGCTGCTCTCTCTTTTCCTGGGAAAATTACCTTAAACAGCCCTCCGAGCAGCTCCTCAAACACGCACAGTGCTCAACTACTTTGTCCAGAAACACAGCTTAAGTCTTTCACTTCATGTTTTTGGGATAACTGATAGGATGATAGATAGTGAAAGAACACTTTATTGCAGATAAATCTAACTAGAAAATAAAGAGGAATTCAAACTAGAGTGGACCAAGGCTTTGAACTACAGAGGGGAAAAAAATTCCCTTAGTTCTGAAACATCTGACAGCAGCTTTTCACTACCAGAGTATCAGAGAAGGATTATATAGACAAGATAGTTTTGTTCTCTTAATAAATTAATCATAGCTGCCACTTAGCCATCTATGCAGGCAGATGGTAGATGACTGCTAGGTAATCAATGCCCATATGGTAGAGAAACCCCATCCATGATTATGCTGATTTAAATCTCTTTGGTGCAAGGTAAAAATGATCACGTGCCAGAGATGTGTCCTGCCCAAGTATGCAGATTTGATCCTTCCAATGCATCAGGAAATCACACATAGAGCCATAATTTTTTCTATTATGCCAACCCATTTTCTGCTCAGTGTCAGGAAATAGACCTTCCATAAAAAGCAAGTGTGCAGAAGCGATGTCTTCATGTCTGCATCTCAAAATGCAATTCAAATATTCATAACCACAGAACATAGATTTATATATATATATATATATACACACGGTTATTCTTAAAACAGACACATCCTTTGCATTTCTTGCATTTCTGGCCTGAGAACACAAATGAAAAGCCTCAGGCTAGAGATTTCTGTTGTTCTAAGGGAAAAAAAACATGCTGCTTTGTACTGAACTGAAATCCTGCCCAGTTCCGATTTTAATGGCACCATTCAATATACGTCAAAAAAGCATCAACTGCAATTCAACATTATTGTGCAAAGACTAGCAAATATAAATTATTCCCCCTCCTCCAAAGTAGCCTAGTAACGTGCTACAGGACCCCAATTTCTGCCACCATGTCAGAAAACCCGAATCTGCTGCCATGAGCCTGCTGGTTTAAAATAATTCAGCTCAAACAGCAGGATATAAACAGAATCATTTTACAAGAAGTGATATAAATATGACTTACATCACCATTGTGACACTAAATGAACATAAATAACAGGGTTTAAACTCACAGGTAGAAAGTAGCCTCTTTGGAAAGTTACAGCTACAACGAGCATATGTCTCTCTACCTGACACAATCAATAGCCCAGTGTTTTCTTTAGAAGAAAAACAGACCATAAAGCTTTAGAGTTCCCAAATGTTATGCTCTGGTAGATGCTTTTAATAGTCACAACTTTACCACCATAAAAGCACTATCTGCTAGGCCAGGTTCAGATTAAAGACAGAGCTGTAAGCAAAGCAGGTGTGCATTCACTAGCAGCATCTAGACCAGCACTTTGGAAGGGGAACAAATTTCAAGCTAAAAATGTGCTTTCTTACGGGAAGGCTACAATGTGGGTTTGTTTCTTTTAAATAAAGTCACAAGTTTTGGGAGGGATCCTGCATCTTTAACAATACCTATGAGCAGAAAATGGAGCATTGAACCCAACCCCTTCCCAAGGGCACCCCCTCAATTATGGTCTCCCCTTTGCTGTCATATTCCTCTCTTGCCTTACCTCTGTCCTGTATTCTCCGCAGACAAAAAACAAGGCACTTCCTCCAGCCCGGCATCCCAGACTGAGAGACAAAGAAATACAAGTCTGTAGCGTCTCAGAGGAGTTTGCAGATGTGCAGCTGGAATACAAAACCCAGCTTCTTTATAGGGCTACACCTTGACAAAGAGGCAAGTCCATCGGTGCTTGCAAAGACAGGAAAACCCTGCTTCATGCAAAAGCCTGACTGTGAACCATCCAGGCTGCATTTTGCTGCAGGCATGGAGCAACTTCGCATGTCCACAGCGGAAGGAGCAGATGGTGAAAGAAGGGTGGACAGATGAATGGGTAAATCTCAAGGAGTTGAGCAATTCCTTAAAGGGCATGTTTGTCTTTTATGCCAACCACACAGAAACCACAGAAAACACATGCAGTTCAATAGCTTAGAGTTCCTGTTCAGGGGATGAAAATATCCACAGCCACCTACCAATGAAATTGATATGCCAATTTCCTTTGGAAATTTCCTTTTCAAGTCTCCAGTTTAGAAAATATATCTATTGGTATCTCTTAGTACAGAAAAATAGTGAACAACCTATTCATCTGTTGAACTCGGTTTTTTTTCATATGTCCATCAGACTTAAGAACATGCACACATTCCCCAGAGGAGGAAGGGTCACTATGCCCATTTGCAGCAAAGCTTGCTAAAATGCATACTAAAGAAATCATGGCTATCAATAACAGTTTCCTAAGCTAATTCTGGTTGCAGTAACTATGTCACTCCCACAGATTCTGTTGCAAGATGACATTAAGCCTATTTCTGATCGAAGCTGTTGGATGCTCTTAGGAAATCCCTACTTTCAAGCTGTATTTGAGAGGAATTACAATTTCTATACAAGTAGCACATAACAGCATTCCCTGTCTCATAACACATACAAAGAGAGAAGAGAGGACAACACTGTTGACACAAGACATGATTTAAAGTGCATTATAAAAGTGCACATAAAATACAGGTTCCCATAGAACAGGACAAGGCTCCTTCAGAGATCTCAGTTCAATTTAGCATTAAGTCATCATCAGAGGGGTTTTTTTACTTCTTTTTTTTTTTTT
>VZRO01000110.1:258770-276870 GCA_013397915.1 Daphoenositta chrysoptera | reverse complement strand
TTTTTTTTTTTTTTTTTTTTTTTGACTAATTTTTAGTTTTCAAGCAAAACTAAGATAGCACAAAAGCAATCTGGCATTGCAACTTGTAACCCAAGAGGCAAAAAACCAGAGCCACAGACATGACAGTTACCTCTTCTGGTTTTGACTTTGTGCATAGCATCATGCAAAAAGAGTTCAAACATTTATCAAAGAATTACCTTTGGGATTTTTTCTCCTAGTCTTCACACCTGCCAATTACCTACCCAAATGATTCTAAATTTTAGTCTTCCTGAAAAAAAAAATCTATATGTCCATCTAGACTTTCTACCAAAGGGCTTTTGATTTCTTTATTTGCTTGTTTGTTTTGCTGCAGCAACTGCACATTTCTGAAAATACAATACAAACATAGAAAAGTCTAGACTATGCTTCAAGTGCCCCTAGGAAAATATAGAGAAGTAAGTAAAAAGAGACATGCTGAACCTTGATTTTGGGGAGAGATGTTTCCTTCCTTTTCTAGGAAGGAAAGAAACACTTCTGGATCTCTGATGGTGCAAGAATTAGTTTGCAAACAGTTTTGCTTGTGCCACAGTCATTTTTGGCCTCACACACACTGAGACAAGCAAATTCCACAAATTTTAATACTCAAGCTAACCAAGATTATGCAAACTGTGGGAAGCAAAAAGAAATCTTGCTTTGTTTTAAAAAAGGTTTTTGTTGACATAGCACAAATTCTTTCATATGATAACTTCTGAGATGAAGAGCCTGAAAAAAAGTTTAAAAGAAAACCAGAAGGAATTTCTGCATCTCTCAGAGAAACATGGATGAGCTGTCTTATGTTGAGTGGCTCTGAAAGTGTGTGAGGACACAGTGCCATAACACTAGGGCTTATCTCACAAAATGTCCAGCTGTTATTTGCTCACAGTTCTATTTCATCTTAAAGCCAAAATGTAGAAAATAAGATAGAATATCAAGGCCTTAAAGTAGGGTGAAACCTTAGTGTCTGAGATAAGAGAATCAGTCTCAAAAGAACAAAACCTCCAAACATCAATATAATTTGGTCTGGGGCTCCTGCAAGTTTTGGTAGGGGGGAGTAGGAGAAATCCACACCAAAGCTTTGCAACTGATTCATTTCAAGTTTGTGTAGTGTCTCTTACCAATTTTACAAGACAGTGAAACACCACTGTTTCATAAAAAAATCCCCTTAGAACAATCCACTGTGATCCCAAATCTTCCTCAAAAATAATAAACAAGCTTTCTCTGTTGGTGCAGCTTTGTGGAAACAAATACAATTAGGCCTCATGCTAAAATGAGCAGCATACCAATTGGAAGTGCTAAACCAATTATTCCCCAGGAATTCAGGGCTATCAGCAGTCTAAGATCAGACGTGGTATTTAATACAGCTTTCACAAATTCCTGATAAGAAATAAGAACAGCACAGCCACACTGAGCTTCTACTGTACACAGAAACAGATTCCTCCCCTTCCTCGCCTCATTTCTTTACGTTAAGCTGATTTTACTTCACAATTTGAAGTGTTCTTATTCCTCCCTCAGTGGCATTTTATGAATTCCTGTGGGCTGGATTAAAAACAAATGCACAGAATGGCCCTTCACAGGTTAGAGTTCACATGGAGCCTTTCTGGGGGAGCCATAAGTGTGAAAGCTTGTCAGTTTTAAGGCTGCAAATCCAAGACCGCTGACCCGACACACGGCGCTCCCAAAGCCATCTGTCCTGGTGTGCTCACAGCGCCCAATGCCAAGCCCAGGGGAGCCCGGCAGCAGAGCGATCCCTACCTCCGGCAGGAGCAGCGCTCCCCCCTGTCCTGCCCCGTGTTTTTCCCTGCCTGCCAGATGAGAGAGAGCGGGAGCTGAAGGTTCTCTCACCGCACACGTCCCTCGGTTCTACACAGCACCGGTGACTCTGACTCGTTCCCAACCCAGGCATGCCGGGCCAGACCTCTGCTACCCACAGAGCAATCCACTGCTTCTTGCAAGCACAGGAGTGCCAGCTCTGCAATCCTCACAGCAGCACGAGACACCTTGGAATTTCAGGATTAATTCCTTTCTCCACATCCTGTCGTGTAACTCAGTAGCACAGATTTTCCTTACAGACTTGGTCATGAATCCCACCCTTAACCAGAAAGGAACATTTTAAGAACCAACCCTGGCCTGGGTTTGGGCTGTTTTTTCTTCTCAGTGTTGTCGCTAGGT
This sequence comes from Daphoenositta chrysoptera, assembly GCA_013397915.1. Lineage (NCBI taxonomy): Eukaryota > Metazoa > Chordata > Aves > Passeriformes > Daphoenositta > Daphoenositta chrysoptera. The sequence goes on along the minus strand of VZRO01000110.1, from coordinate 274,683 downwards.
AAGGATTGAACAGGAAACAATAAATGAGTCGTTGAAGTGTGATTTAATTAGAACAGCACAGATGTTTTCATTCATTTGCCCTATTTTTCTGTAATGTGCGTTTCTCTTGTTCCAGTGCAGATTAAAATACTTTATGACTCTATTATGACCTGCACTTCTCTGTATCTGATGTCTCCTACCAATTCCCCTTTTAAACAGCCAAAAGCAAGACAGCTTCACTAGGGCCAGAAATTGTTCTTTCTCAATTGCACACTTCACACTCCCTGGAGTACAAGTGCAGCTTTGTTAGCAACTGAGTATCTCTGTCAGCTTTGCAATTCTGTGTCCATAAAGTATTAAATATGGGCCTGACCCAGCTTGCCAAACACAAAAGCAGTACATTTCAAAACTCGGAAGAACTGTATGTGGTGCTTCTATCAGCTGTCACACTGCCAAGCAACAACATCAGAGCACCTTATATTTTTGCCACTTTATTAAAGGCAAGTGAAAAGCAGCTTCTTCGTGCAACCACAGATAACTATGATCCTCAGAATTTCAATTAAAACCTATCAGACAGTTCTTTTTTCTTCATGGGGATGAAAAAGGATATAAAGAGCTACCAAGTATAATTAAAACTCTGAATCTCACTCCCCAAGAGTACCTGTGCTCCTCTCTGAGGTTACAGAGCAGGATCCATCCCATGTCGGTGGGTTTGTACTTGGCTGTTACATTCAGGTCTCATCTCTGTGGCACTCACCTATCAACTAAGACAGGAAAGAGCGTTTTAGTTTGGGTTGATTGGTTTGGGTTGGGGTTTTTTTTCCTGGTTGTGTTTGGGGGTTTTTGGTGTGGTTTGTTTTTTGGTTGTTTTTTGGTTTTGGTTTGGTTTTTTTTCTGTTGATGATACCAAACCCCTCAAGTTTTGAGGCTCTCAATGTTTTGATAGGGGGTTGAGTAAAACTTTACAATTTTTTTTAGGTGTTAATCAGTAGCTATAGCTGGACAGTTATGATTAAGCAATTGCATTGTGTCATGTTTGGCTAATCTGTTGTTCTAAGGAAAAGAGAAGATATTCCCCAAAGGAATGGGCTGTCTGGATGAGAGGCACCAAGAGTGAAGTCAGAAGTGAGCAGTACCTGGGGAAAGGTATTTCTGGCAGGAGATGGTGACAACTCGTTGACCAGCTACTCAAAATGGACCCCAGACTCAAACGGAGGGAAGAACTGTGCCTGCAGACTCAGCAGGAGAAGCAAGAGACAGAACTAGCAAATAGGGGGGTTGAGTAATTTGTAACCAAAGAATGCTGATGCCTTTGTTTATTAAGATGTATAAATAGTACGAAGTTTTGATGATCAGTGCATTAACCTTCCATGAGTCACCGCCCAGCTCCCCACTTTGCACAAATGAGAATAAAAAATAGGAACACCTGACCTCAGTGTGTGACGTGGCACTGGCACCAGGTAACGAGGCCACATTCGGGTCAACATTGATGCCAAGTTTGAACCATGTACTTCGCTGAGCCCCACCCCAGCGCTGGGCCAGCCTGCAATCCCGCCAATTTCTGGCCTCAGAGGCCGCCCCCAGCTCTGGCACAGCAGCAGCAGCTCCAGCCCCGCGGCTGCCCAGGGACATTTCCAGTAGGACGCCTGAAGGATTTGTCCTGCACCTGCCAGAAAAGTCCATTTTCACCCTCAGGCTGAGCACGGGGTTACCCGCGGCCAGGGAAGCCCCGGCCGGGAGCGCTCCGGCCCCGCCCAGCCACGGCAGGCGGAGCCCCCGAGCTCCCCTGACCTCCCCAACATGGCGGCGCGGAGCGCCCGCCCTCAGCAGCGCTGTCGCGATAGCGCCGCGCTTCCGCCGCGCTTTACGGCAAGGCCGCGCGGCGGGGCGGGAGGCGGTGGCCGGGCCCCGCCATGGACCGGAGGAAGAAGCCGCTGGACGTGGCCGCGTCCTCGGTGAGTGACTGAACGGGGAGAGGCAAAATGAACCCCTCCGCCTCCCCAGGAGGGCCAGCGGGGCTGTGAGGGGTGCTCAGCCGCGGGGCTCCCGCGGGCGGGGTGGGCCTGGCCGGCGCAGGCCGTGCGGCTGCAGCCGGGGCTGCGCTGGTGCCGCGGCTGGCAGGGAGAGCAGCTCACCGGGGAAGTGCCGGTGCTCTGTCTCCTCGCCTTGACCCCTCTGCCTTCTACAGCCATTGCCACAAATGCTGGAATTGGAGGGCTGGGGTAACGCTGTGTGTCGCACATGGGGTCTGTGACAGTTTCGGGGCTGGGGTTTTGTCCCCTCACCTTCCTGAGCAGGCGCACGCCCTGCCCTCCAAACCCGAGTCTGCCTGGCCTGGATTTGCCCGCATTCCTGATGTAATGGTAAAATCAGGGCATAACAGGGAAAAGGGTTTGTACTAGGGGGAAGGAGGTCTGTGGCAGATTAACTTCCCAGCCTTAGGGGTGGTGAGGTGCCGCCCCTCTCTGCTCTCCAGGACGCTACGAGAGATGCTGCCAAACACTTCCCATGAAGAGCTATGTAAATGAAGAGTTAATGTATGTTAATGGTTAACTATGAAATATTTTACGTTGAATTTTTGGATGATGGCCTAAGCAGAAGAGAAAATGGGTGATTTTTACAACACTGCACTTCGTTGTCCCCGGGACTTGAAAAACAAATGCTTTAGTACTTGGGACAAATGTTAATACTAAAGTATTTCACTTTCCTGATTTAACCTACATCTGTGAATTTTGTCTTTTGTAGGACTTGCAGGGAAAGAGGTACAATATCCTCTTCCAGACTAGTTTTGTACTTCTGAGATAACACCCCTGCTGCTGATGCTTCTTAATAAAAGCTGAGATGGACCTTGGTCACAGATGGCAATGCTACTGATATATTTATTTAAAAAGAAGACGAGAGAAAATCTAGAACTATAAACAGTCCATAAAGCAGTGGGAAACGATATATATTTTATGATAGCAAACTTTTATCAATTATTCTCTGAGACAGGATTTTATTAATTATCTAATGGTTAAAAGTTCCCTTTTCATATTCACTAGTGTTTTTCGTTATTCCTGCTCTATTTGTTTGCCACTGGGAGGCTGGTAAAATCTAGATGGAACTATGCCTCTCTTACTGTCATTATTTAGCAAAGGATCAAGGATATCTTTGGGGATTGTTTTAATCCCTAATCATAATTTGCATTCTGTGGGTTTTTTATTTTGTTTGCTGTAAAGGGTGATCTTGGTGATCAGATCAGTGCTTCGAAGTCCCACACAAAAATGCAACCAAATGCTCCTGTAACTGTAACTGGAAGATTGTTTTCCTAGAGATACAGTTATTTATTGCAGTAACTGATGTCTGTGCTTGTGATCTGTTATTTATGTGTTGTTTTGCTGGTGATGTAGCTGGTAGATCTCAAAGCCGAACTCTTCCGAAAGCAAGAGGAATTCAAGAAAGAAAAGCTGTTGAAAGATGCTGGTGTCTTTGCAAAGCCCAGAACCTCTAATAAGGTAGAAATAATCTTCCATTGTTGTTTTTGTCATTCTTTCTCCTAAAGTAGGGAAGTTAATATTCAAATCTAAATAATAGTAAATACTCAGAGATGTGTTACTAGTCAAAAATAAGAAGTATGTGATCAGAATGTTCTTTAAAGTTCATTTCCAGGTGAGATTCCTGTGCGCAGCAGAAAGCTTAGTCTTGTGCATATATCCATCTAAATCCCCACTTAATCTTCCTTCCCTGAGGATCCACACCTTTTCATTATAGGAAAATACTTTTTTAGAGGATTTTGTATGATGCTGCAGGATGGAGGATGAGAGATTCTTCCAGTCACTGAACTTTCTTGATGAATGCTCTGCTATCTGTTTGTGCTGTACAGTAATGAATACACAATTATCTCTTGTTTTGCTCTTTACTGCACTTTGGGTTTTGTTCATTCTGTAGCTTTCTAGAAGCAGAGTGTGCTGTTCCTGCCGTATTTGAAGCACATGCAGCATTTACAGGGTTATGCTGCAAACAGGCCAACTGATTGTGTTTTTTATCCAAAATGGAGGTAGTAGAGAATAGAAATAATTTGTAGCTGTGTTATTGCATATTTAATCACCAAGATTGTATGTTGGGGTTTTTTTAACCTTAGCATCTTTGCCAGAATAGATTTTGTCTGATTTCTGAGTGCCTGTGGGTTTTTTAGCTTCTCAGCCTGTCCTTAACTATGGCACCGTCCTGCAGCCTGTGTTAATTTAGGACATACCTGCTGTATCCTACAGCACAGGAATAGTCTGAAGTCAAACATGTTTAAGATGTTATTTACAAAGTATTTCATGGTTGATTTGCAATGTTTGCATTATGGAATGGAAATATTTTTTTTAATTGTTACCATATCAATATTTTCATTTATTTGTTGTCACAAAATTGTCCTCCACAGAAACCAAGTATCTGGACCAAGCAGAACACGGGAGTTGTAAATCGAGCTGCAAAAGATGTAGAGCAGAAGGCAGAAGAGCAGGATATATTGGATAAATCAAGGTAGCTCTTGGGCTCTGTAAGAAAGGAATGCTTTGGAGAATTTGTTTTATGGTGTTTAGAAAAGCTCAGAAAGAAGTTATCCACATTTTTGGACTAGCAGCTCTCATTAGAGCAACCATTAAGACCAGCATCAATTCCATACTTTTTACCAGTAGTGTACAAACTGCATCCCCGCAGTCTCATGCTCTTATACCCTCACATTATCACAGCTGTCTAAATGTGTCAGGTTACTGATTTTTTTGTAAAAGTCATCTTTGGAATTACCAGGCTGTGCAGTGACATGTTAGAATTATATAGCAAAGCATTTCTTGGACTTGACAGAAAATGGCTCACTTTTTTCAAGAATTGCCTCATTTTCTAAATGGGTTGGTTGTACAAAAAGATATGTGTTGAAAATTCCATTTATAAACCATTTGCTGTTCTTCTGTAAGCAGTTCATTGCTCTTTGAAATTCCAAAAATTAGCTAAGGTTTTCTCTTCAGTTTCTAAGATTAAGTGTAACTTTGTGTTATCTCTTTTTTTTTCCCTATGAAACTGTTATTCAGTATCTGATATCAGCAAATAATGGTTTAGCTTCCAATATTTATATGACAGACCATAGAACTTAGATAAAGGTGGAATTCTTGTAACATCATGTTTCTGCCTACTTGACAAATTGCATTTAAGATTAAATTTGTAACTTCACTAACATTATTTTCAATATAAACTCTGGAACTGGAAAAGAGTGTATCTTCAGAAATGCTAGTGAAGGTTCAAAACAAAACCCAGCCATAAGTCAGCTTCTAATAAACATCTCAAGCACTCCCAGTATTTTCGTGTTCCATTTATCTAAGGTTAATTGGTTGCTTTAAACTGTGCTTGGAGTTGGTGGAATTGCAAGGTTAATTTTTTTTTTTCTTTTTCAGGAAGAAGCTTGAAGAGAAAGCAAAGCTGTATGAGCAAATGACAAAAGGAGACTTCCCAGGTGAACAATACTATTCCAAAAAGAGTATTTGTATATGTATAAATTCTTGGAGTTATTATACAAAGTGATTGACATGGTTTATTCCACTTTGAAAAAGGGAAAAAATACATTTACTAGAGAAAATAGAATTACTTTTGAATGACAGCCTGACCAAGTAAAGCACTAGGGGCTTGTTTCACTCATTCATTAAGTGGGTAGACTATATTCTGGTTTTTCAATAAAGTAACTTAGAAAAACAAAAATAATTTGTTCTCCATTGTGCAATCTTTGGCTTGCATTGCCGATGCTCTGTCCTGCATTCTAATTGTTGGACCTTTATGAGGAGAGGAGGATCAGGAGGAGTCTGGCTGGTACCATATGTGAATGCCAGTCATGCAGCTGATAGGGTTAGAGAATGCTAATCTGTCCCTTCCTTCTCTCACACATTCAGTCCCTTGCAAAAAGTAATTATTAAAATAGAATACAAATCTCCTTGCAATCAATCTGTTTTATTTACCAGTGTCCATCTTTGTCCACATGACCCCACCACTTTCCTCTACTTTTCTAAAAAGTACCCTCATGAATGCTTAGCTCCTGCCAACATACCAAATGTTAAGCATCAAAAAAGTATTTGAGCTGTTCCATGACAAATCCTTTGCTTCTGAAATAGTTATCGAGCAAGGAATGTTTTGCTGCAAAGAATGCAGCCTTTACTGCACACAATGCCCTGAAACTTCAATCAGAAATAGGTGTTATCACTGTGGGGCCAGTTGATAGCTCCGGGTTTGTTTGGCACTGAATGAGATTTAAGTATTCCCCAATAGTGTGGTCAAGGGCATCGCTGGCAGCTGAAAAGCTGATTGTAGCTATTTGGTATTGATTTTGTGCTTAGTTCTGTTCTTTTCATGGCTGTTCTCTAAGAATCGATTTTCTGCCTTAGATGAAGAAACTGAGGATTTGTACCTGGTGGATTTCACTCAGAAGATCATAGACAAACAGCACGAAGTACAGGAGCTGCATCAGAGTGAAGCTGCTGGGAAGACTTCAGAAAGAGACACAGATGAGGAGGAGACTCAGCCTGAAGCAGACATTCCACCACCAGAGGACCCAGATGAGGAATGGTTGGTGCTGCTGATTGGGCTCAGCCATCCTGGCCACTCTTGTTCTTGAGAAAATACTTTTCTTTTCCAAACTGTGTGAAGTGGCATCTTTGTTTTTATTTTTTGTTTAATACTACACGATGACAAGGAGGTGCTGCTAGTCTTTCATTTCTCCTATAAAGACAGTCCTCCATGTCACCTTCCTTTCCACATAGGTAACACTGGAATAGAATCTACATCCAGGATCTTGAGAAATTTTAATCAGGGCAATGTTCTATAGGGAAGACTACATAACACCCTCTCTTATTTTCTTGCATAGTTTATGCGAGTAGTCTTCACAGTATTGGGACAATTTTGTGCTTTGATGTGCTGAATTGAAATGTATTTTAGCGAAACTTGGGGATTTTATGGTATTTATCTTCTGTTCTTTAATTATGAATGACTTAAAAATGAGCAGTCATTTCACTGTACAGCCTTCTCTTAACGGAGAGAAACTCTGAGTGGAATAAGAACATGATTTTCAGCATTTCTTCCACTGTTTGCTGCAGCACAGCAAATAGTCTCTGACCGTTTTCTTTGTCATTCCAAGTAACCACTAGTTTTTCATCTGAGACATTAGGAGCAATTATGAAACCAGTCCTGACTAAACATTTTCCTTGCCCATTTGTTTAAAATGCTTATGGAATAAGAGATTTTACATCTGGTGATCAGTTTAAACCAGCAGTAACCAATACAAAACAGCTTCCCCCTTTCTTCAAATAGTAAACTGTAGATTTGCTTACAAACTATGTAAAAGACTTACTAAAGCACAGATCTTTAAAAGTTTGGGGGTTGGGAGCTAGGTTGCCAGTCATACTTTTTCAGATGTAATATTCTTTAGAATGGGATAATTGAGGCAGCTTGATGCAAAAGAACTTTCTACATTCAGGACAATAAGTGTAGCTCTTAACAGCTTTTTCAACAACTGTAAATCAGATGATCAGTACTATAAAGAGTTGAATAAGAAGCACAATAGCTTCAGAGGAACATTTTGCTTGTGTTTTAGTCAGCCTTTGTTATGCCAGTTGAATGCACACTATCAGTCTGTTCTGAATGGCCTTTAGACCGATAATTCGAATATTTTGTAGCAATTTCATTTCCACAAAAAGTCAATGCTGCGTCATTATCTTCACCATGGGAAGCAAGCAGTAGGTTGAGTTCTATTTTGTTGTGAAAAGTACGTGACATTGTTACTTTTGAACATTTTTTACACCATTTGTTGCCCAGGGAGCAGGGGTCTCAAAGGGAGATTGAATAAATGTCTGATAGAACTGTCATATGCCCCATTCAGAACTGTCCCCTTAATCTGGGAGTGTGTTAAGTGAAAAGCAGGAGCAGCTGTCACACACGGACTGAGAGGTGACAAATACTATTTGGAAAGGGTCCCTGCTTCTGTCTTCTGGTTAAGACTTTTGTCAATCTGCAGATAGAAGGTTTGCATCATGGTTCTTTTTCTTTGGTTACAGGGTTGATTATGTTGATTTCTTGGGCCGATCTAGACGCTGTATGAAGAAGGATTTGCCAAGTCTACTTAAAATGGATCAGGAACTTCAAGGGAAAAGGTGTGGTTTCTCTAATGGAGCTGCATGTTCCTCCAGAGAGGCTGTACTTTGTCACCCCATTCTCAATCCAGAGTTGATGTTACTGCTTTCTCCAGATTTGCACGGTTTGCAGAGAAAGGTTTTAGTAAATTGATGTAACAATCTCAGATATTTGTTGCATCTTTTAGAACTGGGGTCCTTGTATGGAAATTGTATGTCATTATAGCTTTCATAAAATGCCAGGAAAGTGATTCCTGGTTCTGTTTAACCTGGAAAATAATGATAGCCTTTAAGCAATTCCAAATTCCTCATTATGTTCAAAGTGAATTTGTTAGACCTCCATTTGTTTGGGTTTTTTCTTCTGTTAAACAACTGTTTAATAGCTCTTCTGTTAAAATTACTTCCTTATTAATATTTGGGTATTAATATTTTAATATCAGTATTTTGCATGGCTCTCATGGGTAAATGCCTAGCTTTTTGTTACTTCAAATACCTTTCATTTTCTTACATTAAATCTGAAATATTCCTACATGTGATTGCTAGAATCCCCATAGATGCCAGTAACTGATGATTTCATCTCCCATCATAAAGCTTCTGAGAAAGGATATGATTTTATTTGTCTTTTAATAACATGTTCTACCAGTACCTTGTTATAGAGGTAGCTTTTTATTTCTGTCTTGACCATGTACCATAGCCATCAACTTGTATCACTAAGTAGTGTCTGCAGTGATCTGTGTTTTGTGCAAACCACAATAGTGGATCAGACCCAATCATACTTGCACTGTTTGGTACTGCACAACTGGTAAATTCTGCTCTGTAATCCCTATTTTTTTTTTAAATTAGACAAGAACCTGATGGGAATACTCTGTTATCTGAAGACATGAGAAGAGAACTTCAGAGGCAGCAGTGGGAAAAGGAAGAAGAAGAAGCCCTCAGAAAACCCATGGGACCCATACATTATGAGGACATTCGAGAAAATGGTACACTTCCATACTTCATATCATTACCTTTGTATCACCAAAGAGATAAGTTGTAGAGGGAGCAAGGGAAAGTTACTCCCTGTGCCTGTATGGCAAAATGTAGGTATGTGTTAAACCATGTGTGTAGTAACTTGAAAGTTACCAGTACATAAGTCTAGATTTATTTTTTCTTCAAATTGCATTTTTCACAAATGTTTCTCTACCTCCTCTTTCAGGAGGTTCTCCTTCAGGAAGTTTCACTTTTTGTATCATCTAATACAAGCCTTTTTTTTAGCCATCTAAAACTAATGCAGCATTGAGAATAATTCCATGCCTGAAAGCAGGGTGCCTTGAGCTTGTAGTTATTTTCAAATATAAACTGAATCTCACTTAAACCTGTTGTTCTTCTCCTTTTCAGAGGCCAGGCAGCTCGGTGTTGGTTACTTTGCCTTTTCTCGGGACCAAGAACTCAGGCATAAACAACGGGCAACCCTGGATATGCTGAGGGAGCAGGTAGGAGAGTAAAGAGCAGACTGGGCTACGAGGGCAGTTTGGTTTCAGTAGTTTTAATTTGTTGTTTAAGTGCTGTATTAGGTGATGCCTGCAACTGACTCCAAAGAAATCTGGCTTCTTTTTTCCTGTTGAAATATCTACTTGATTTGGATTGCTTTTAGTTGTTTTGTGAAGGAAGATATGTTCTTGTTTATAATAATGAAGGAAGATTAATTAATGTTTTTCTTTGCTGTTAAGACGCTTGATCAGAGAAATAAACGTGAACAGCTGAAGGAGAAGAGGAAGGCAGCTCTAGATGCAAGGCTGTCCAAACTTCGAGCACGGAAGATTAAAAAGTTAAGGGAAGCTGGATTAGAGGAAGAGGCAGAAAAACTGGAGAATGGAGGTATGATCTGCTGCCTTTTTAAGTTAAATACTTGGTATTTCACCTTGTTCTTGATCTATGGACAGACAAATTCTAATTTATATTTGTTTAGACATTCAATATATTGGTATTGTGCGTTCTATATATACAATTAGCATAACTGTTAGGATAGTGAGAGTTGATGTAATTGTGTGTAGATATAAAATCATGCCAGAAATAGCTTAATAATGCACATAGAAATATGGTATGTAGATTGTAGCCTTTTTCTTGATTCACACCTGACAGCAGGAATTACATGGGTTAATTATGCAGGTTGAGGTTAGAGCTACTGACATTGTACTGGCTTTTTCTTCTATTCAGATGAGATAGAATAAGAAGTAGTAACAAGTCAATTTTGATATCATACAATATACACTGTGACAGTTTCAGTGCAGTCTGTGAATTGGAGTTACAGCTGACTCTAGGATTTAGGATAATGAATTTGAATTCTAATCCTGTCTCTGTGCTGTCTCCCTTACAACACTGATAGTCAACTTGTACTGTCTGTCTCCCACTGTAAAATGTAGCTAATATTTCACTGTGTCAGAATTCCATGCAAGTGATTAAGTGTGAAGTGTTCTGGAAATGAAGGACAGCACCATGCTGCTGCTCACTGTTACGGTTGTTCAGAAGAATAAGAATGCAAATTGTTTTCTCCAGTAAACGAAATGGAGATGCTGTTCTTACTGGAGATATATGGAAATAAATGTTCTTATTTTTTACCTGTGAGGTTCACATAGATTTTATTTCCTAACTGACAATCTCTACTATCTCTTCCTGTAACACAGAGGTGAAAGGTGCTGCCGAGGAACCAGAACCTCCAAAAGTTACTGCAGCAAGTAGGAAGGTAGAGGTTGTCATCCAGGAGAGGAGAGATACAAAGCCTGGAGTGCCTTATGTCCGAGAGTGGGATAAGGGCAAAGGTAAGGAAATGTAGATTCAGGAACGTTGTTGGGAAAGAGGGTGCATACTGCTACTTTCCTTTGTATTTTGTGACAAAGTATGGTAAGACTGAGAAGCACTGAAATCCTTTCTGCCTTGGTACTGATGACTCTCCAGTGCCCAGGGCAGCAACTGACAAGGATGCTTTAGTGCCAGTAGCTGCTATAATGTCCCCATAATTTTTTCTTTCTATATGAGTTATTGCGTTTCTGGATGATCCAGACAGGTTGACAGAATGACAAATTCTGTAGTTCATAAGATGTACAGTGGGATCTTTTCTTGATATATTCCTGTGGTTTGTGCTGCCTGAGCAGGATGTATCACACAAACAGGTACAGCACAATACTAAAACATGATGCAAGCAGAGACCACTTCAGTGCCTGTGTCCCATTTTGAAGCATGTTCCTTGTCACAAAGTGATGGCTGTCTTGTAGGTCCTTCCCAAACCCATTAACTCATTTTGCACTAATAATCTAAGCTCATGCACATTCTTCTAGTCTGTTGCCTGACTTCTAAGTGAGAGCAAACAAGGAATAGCCAAAGCACGTAAATGCTCACCTTCTTTCGTAGTCTAACAGCACTATTCCTCTTCTGTGCAATACTGGTATTTCCAGATTCTTCTCACTTTTCCAGTCTTTATGTTCCATTAATGAACATCACTGTGAGGGGAAACTTCATGGTTCCATTAAAACCCCAGACTTTCAGATCCTATGTCTTAAATCTTTATCCTGCCCAACACTTTTTTTCCTACCTCTGAGGAATCCTGGTATCTCACTAACACCCAGGCAGCACTGCAGCAAATACTACACTCAGCAGAGGACAGCTTAGTCTAAAATGCAAAGTGAACTAACTGTGGTTCACTGAAGGAATCTGCATTAGATTCTTGGATTTCCATGTAGTATGAGGTGGAAAAGGAACTTCAGGTGGCTTTATAGAGTTGCATCTTCTGTGTTTGCCAGTTTGTTTTCCCTCGTCTTGACTGACCTTGAGACTGTGAAATCTATGCTAAATCTACCATTTTCCTGTTTCTAACAGAACTGATGTTTGGACTATGGGAAAAGAAACAGGAAGAACTAAGAGATGAGCGAGACCCAGAATTTGCACCACCTTCTGATTACTTTTTGGGACAAAAGAAAGATGATTATTACCGAAGTCGGAATTTGAACAGTTCTGAAACCTCCTCTGAAAAACTAGAAACGGAGAGAGCAGAAAACCAACAGAGGCCATCGGTGCAGGGCAGCAGCGCTGGAGATGTGCCACCATCAGCACAGGCTTCCAACAGCAACGTTCCAGATAAGCCAGCGCCGGCAGAGCCCGGTGGCCGTGCCACTCAGGGGGTGTCATCGGCAGAGGATGACAGCAGTGACGACGAGGACGTGCTACCACCAGCACAGGCTTACGGCTACGGTGCCCGAGGTGTGCCAGCACCACTGCGGGGTTACGGCTACAGCGCCCGGGGCGTGCCACCACCCATGCCAGCCTATGGCTACGGCGCTCCCGAGGTGCCATTCCCAGCCCAGGCTTACGGATATGGAGCTCCGGGAATGGTGCCACCAATGCCCGGCTACGGCTACGGCGCTCCCGAGATGCCCTTTGCAATGCAGGCTTATGGCTACAGCACCCAGGATGTGCCAACGGGAATGCAGCCCTGTGGATGCAGCACCCAGGGTGTGCCACCAGGAATGCAGACCTATGGATGCAGCACCCAGGGTGTGCCACCAGGAATGCAGACCTATGGATGCAGCACCCAGGATGTGCCACCGGGAATGCAGCCCTGTGGATGCAGCACCCATGGGGTGCCACCAGGAATGCAGCCCTGTGGATGCAGCACCCAGGATGTGCCTCCAGGAACACAGGTCTGTGACTGCAGCAGCCAAGATGTGCCACCGGGAATACACACTTGCGGATGCAGCACCCAAGAGATGCCACCAGGAACAGACGCCTGTGGCAGCAGCACCCAAGAGATGCCACCAGGAACAGACACCTGTGGCAGCAGCACCCAGGATGTGCCACCAGGAACAGACACCTGTGGCAGCAGCACCCAGGATGTGCCACCAGGAACGCAGGCCGGTGGCTGCAGCATTCAGGATGTGGCACCTCCAGGGCAGACTGACAGCAGTGACACTCCAAATCAGGAACCACTTTACCGAAGTTTAGATGATATGCTCTCTTATTATAGACAAGTGACTTGATCTGAGCAAAAAGATAAGCAAGAACCATGATCTAAAGAACTGAAATATAATTAATAATGTGCTCGGCAGAATATTATTTTCCCACATATGGGAAAAACAAGTTTCTGTAAGTAGATCAAAATAAATCTCCTGGACACCTAAGCTGTTTTACATCACAGATATATTTTACCCTGTTGGGTTTTTTTATTCTTACCTCTTACAAAAATTTAACTCTTTGACACTTACACCTGAACTTAAGGGTATATTAATTACTTGCTTTCAAGAGATAAACTCCTTTAGTCAGTTGCTCCCAGCAGGCTTCTGGTTTGGAGGTACTACAAGTTCAGTGACATCGATAGAAACGGTATAGAAATGGTAGGTCCTCTGCTGCCATATACAGAATGATTTTGTTCCTTACTTAAATCTCCTGCCTTTTGGAAGTGCAACTTATTGTCCAGTGAACAGTGGTGGTTCACATGGCCTCTGCATTCCTGAGGTCCATATATATATATAGCTCATAATTCTGTGCACCATTTTAGAGTGGAGACATTGCAGAAATCGATAAATAATGATGGGTAGGCTAAAAATAAACACATCACCGAAGCAGAAGCCTTGACACCTGAAATTATTTTCTTACTGGTTTGGAAAATCCTCTCATAATTCTCCAAGTGTGTTTTTCTTGCATAAGGAGTTACATATATGGCTTTAATACTTTTTTTTTCCCAAAAACTGTGATACTGGAGTCATTAAATATAAAAGCAGACCAACCTCTACCAAATGAACTTTTATTTCAGAATCGTAGTAAATGAGAATACTTACTTGCCATGTAGAAGACTTTTATTTCTGAAGGTAATTTAGATCACTCCACTTGTTTTTTAAAAGCTCATACAAGGATAAGACCTAGAAAAGCAGGTTAGAATGGGCAATTGCAGAGATTGTTAAACGGCAGAAATTAAATAGTGGACATTTAAATGCAGCAGTGAACTGGCCAAAGGACAAAACTGGTGAGCTCCTCTTGTGTGCATCACTCCCATCTCAGGCTGCTCTGTAAGCCCAGTGAACAGCAAGATGTCCAGTGTGACTGAAGGACACACAGAAAAGCAGATTCTCTGTCTTCAAATACTGATTTAGCCTCAGCTCCTACATCACTGGATTTTGCACTTCAATTTGCAGAGCAGGAACAGTACATTAAAGTTATTTATTAATTTAACCTCAGAATACTATTCTGAAGTAAGATAATACAGTTATCCCAGTTTTTAAGAAAACAAGAATAGAAAATGTCTTAGAGAAAGTCACACCCAGTTTTCCAGGCTGGCTGATTTCTACTAGAGAAGTTTCCTCTTCTAAGACCTCACAAAATCAGTATCTGGAAGCCATTCAGAGCTGGGTATAATTTCCTTGGAGCTGAACTAACTCTAAAGAGGGCAAAGTCTTTTCAAACAGTAGAGCTTGACTTGAATTGATTATGGCAATTGTATCCTTCAATGGATTTCCCTACAAAGAATATTTGTGTCTATTTCGCTGCTGTTTTAATGACATCCATTTCCTACTGCCTTTTGGACTGTGTTTTTTCTGTGCCCTTCAGACTGTGATAATTTTACGTGTATCTATGATTTAGGAATTACATTGTCTTTGCATTAGTTTAACATTGAGCTGGAGCTGCAGTAAGGAATGAAATGCCATTTCTTACATAGTGTTATGTAAAAACATACAATGAAAGTGTTCTTTTGTTTAGCTTCATTTCCACAGCCTAATATTAAACAGGAGGACTCTTGGCCTATTGAGAACAGCTCTCCCACTGCAGTAATCTGTCACTTTGCCATTTGGTCTCCTTCCCTCTTGTCTTGCTTTTTGGCTGAAATGCTTTTTGCATATTGTCTCATGCTGAGGAGCACACATCTCTGTTCACTGTCCTCCTGTCAGACCACCTCAAGTTAGCTTGGCTGGGATCAGCAACTTCATTCATTTAATTCAGTTTGCCCCCTCATTCCTGGGGCAAACAATTCCTTATTGATACACTGCCAAAGTTTTATTTCTCTCATGTTTTGGAGCATGTTGTCTCCCTGTCCCCCTTCCTCCTCATTTAAACCACCCCCCAGGTTACCTACTTTGAGACCAGTGGAAATGGGGGTGCAGTGGGCAGTGTGGGTAAGGATCTGCCACCATCAGTGTGTGCCTGATGACAGTGAAGTAAAGCCAGCTTGTGCTCTGCATGAGCACACACAACTGTGAGCACACGCTGTCTGTGGTTGTGTTTCATGGGTTGGAGCTCTGCCCCAAAAAGTACCAGTGGTGGCTTGTGTTGCCTTCAGTGTTCTGCACAGATGCAGGGCCAGTGCCTGCTCTGTATCTAAGGCAGCTTTGTCCTACATTTTTGTGTGAATATTTTTCTGATACCAAAGATACCATTATCCAAATGCAAGAATGATGCAATCTTGAATTTCAGCCTTCACAGGTTCTATCTGGCTGGCAGGACTCAATCCGATCTCCAGAAAAGTACCTTTAGAGAAGACAATTTTCTCCGTGTCGCCAAAGGCTGATTTATCCCCTTTTGGAAGGCATCGGGGATCCGATCTGCCTCCGAACCCTTGGCACTAGAGATGAGGCTGATACACGGGGTAGAAACTATGTGGCCGCAGCTCTGCCTGCTCAGGGGCCGATGCCGCATCGCTCGCTGGCTCCTCGGGGCTCGGGCAGAGGCAGCCCGGGACTACAGGCCGAGTCCCTGGGCCCAGCGGCGGCGCCGGAGCGCGGCGGGAGCTGCGGGGCCGCGCTGTGGGGCCTCGCCGGGGCCGCCCCGGAGCGCCCGCGGCG
>VZRO01000110.1:242079-253359 GCA_013397915.1 Daphoenositta chrysoptera | reverse complement strand
CGCGGCACGGCACCGCTGCGGGACCCGGGGGAACGGTGCCGCTCGCCTCCGGCTCTGTGTGCGCGGCAGCTTTGGGAGTGTGTTTGTCAGGGACTGCAGGCAGAGGAAACGCTTCTGGCAAGGAAAGCGAGAGAGGAACCAGGCACGTCATCTCAGATTAAGCTTTCACAACTTTCTTGTGTCCTCTGAGCTCAGACTGAGATCACGTTCATCACAGTCTGTGACTGTCTGCAGAGAAATTCTTCTTCAAGTCTCAGCTTTCGCTCTCCTTTTTTCTATAATCCAGTAGCCTAAATATTTGGTTAAACTCTTCGGGTAGTAATGCAATTAAGAGAGGGGAATTTTGCAGTCTGGAGCAGACAATATTGAGCTGATGTTTATGTGGCCTGCAATGCAGAGTAGGTGTTTAACACTGCTGTTAACAGTAGATGTGTGAGTGATGCTGGCAGGAGAGAGAATTTCCTTCATTTCCATGTTCTTGTGGGTTTGATCTTTCATGTTGTTATGCGTGTAAAACAATTGGTAAGATTTTCATAATACCACTTGGTGTTATTATTAGGTGTTAGAAATAGTCAGCAGGGAATGAACCTGTGGTGGTCAGAACTTTTCCAGCTGGTACAAAACTTTTTTTGTGGAGATGCCTGTATTAACCACCTAAAATTAACAAGGAAAGCTGTTTTAAAATAATTAGAAATACTGTTCATCAGCTATCAAGTTTTCTCAATAATTAATGTTTTCATATTATATTAGTCAAAACCTAATACAGTCATACTCAAATTTTGTGTAAAACCTGACTGAAAAGTTCTCCTTTTTCCAGTTTGTAGAGGAATGTGCCTCAGTAGAACTCTAAGATCATATTTAAAATCAGTAGACAATAAACCATAACTAGCAGCCTGCTTTTGCAGGATAAGCAAGAATTTTAAGCTCATTTTAAAATGCAGCCCTGTGTGTTAGAATGCTGTGCGTTCACTGCCTGAGATTTTTCTATTCTTGTGGCTCATGGGAATACTTGTGTTCGGTTCAGCACTTCTGGGTTTTCCCACTGTCCTCTGTGCTTTTGTCTGTGCATCCTTCAACACTTCTGTATCTCCGCAGTGTAAGATAAAGAGAATTATCAAGCCACACTTCTTTTTTTATCAAGATTTTGTCCCCTCTCTGCCTTTTTTCCTTTCCTTTCTGTTCTTTTGCAGAATTGTGAGTACCTGTAACACAAACCACATCGTGCAATCACTGCTCGGCTGAAGCACCAAATTTCTCTGAAGTTGCTCCTGCTGTTACTGGATCTGCACATGATCGCTGTTCACGCCGTGGGTGAATTAGTAATCAAGAAGCATGAAGCATGGTGGGAGTACTTCCTAACAGAAAATCAGGAATCTGTGACACAATTGCACTTTGTTGAAAATTGTGGAAATTTCTCTAGGTAAGCAGTGGTGTAAACGTAGCAATGCTTTAGCCATTCTTGAATTGGTTTTAGCACACGTGTACTTGAAGAGCTGTGAATCAGCCATACTTCAATAACATTTCTTCTTCCTTGTAGCACTTTTATTTAGTAACTAACTTCGAGACATGGGGCCTATGAAATACAAATCAAGTGTGTCCTCAGTGTCCTGTGGTCTGCAGTATCACCATTCGTTGATGAAGTGGAGTCCGAAAGTGAATTTACACGTGGTGAGGACTTACTGCCCATCAGCACCCAAGAGGCCCGAAGCCAAGTCTGCGATGGAGATGGCCATGGGTCTCCTTCACCGGATCACGGAGTCAGGGACTGTTATGGGAAAAAACTCCCTCCAAAAAGTGTCTGCAACGTGCAGGAATTGGTGGGACAGATACGAAGAATTTGTTGGAATCAATGAAGTTCGAGAGGCTCAGGGAAAAGTGACAGAGGTAAACATGGAGATAATGTGGAATTTTAAAAATTATGAATAGAGCTATATGAAGCATAAACAGTGGCTGTGAGACAGAAAAGGTTATCCAAGGAGAATTATGTCTTTTCTGCTTTGGCTCTCTGTGCAGGTACCATGAATGTGTTCTAGGCTATGCATGTAGTAAACAGAGCTTATCCCTTGGATTGAAACGGAGTGTGGTTTATTTTGTTGGTGGTTTTTTTTCCTCCTCCCGCAAAAAAAAATTGTATGATTAGCAATTTAGGTCTGTATGGTAATGAGTCTCTAAAATAAATGCTCTTTCTTCTCAGGCAGAAAATGTCTTTATGATAGCTCGAGGGATAGTACGAGAGGCTCGTGAAAATGTAGAAGCCCAACAGATTAAACTGAAGGAAATTCGGGATCGCTTAGACAGGGTCTCTCGGGATGACACCCAGTATTTAGAACTGGCTACTCTGGAACACAGGTTGCTGCAGGTAATTTGTTGGCACTTAAGCATTGGTGAATATGCTGAAAATCTGTGTGCTTTTTTTCCTTCACTAGTGATTGATTGTCTTTGTAGATGCAGGTTAGTTCTGAAATAAGTGATCAGAGTTAATTTCTTAAGATACTTGTTTTAGTTAGTTATTACCAATGGTTTGATCCCCTGTGCAAACTGTATGTGTTAATGCTAAAATAGGGTAGTAAATTAGGAGAATAAAACTGAAGATAACGAGCCTAGAAAATTAATTGTTGTAGTGGTGACCTGTACATGAGTAGTCAAGAAAAAGCTGTCATTCAATGAATTAGCCCTTCATGTGGATGAGAGAAACTCCTTTCTGGTTAATCCATGGAAACTCTCTCAGCTGCCTTCTGCTGGTGTCTGGAGAAGTCAGCAGGGCTGAAACAGGGAACGTGATGGGGAGTGAAAGACCTTGCTCTCTCATACCTGTTTCTATCATCACGTGGCAGATTCTCATGTACAGGGTCTTCAGCTGTGATTCCCGACAACCTTTTCCATTTCTCAGACTTAAGATGATGTCTCACTGACTTAAGTAGGATTAATAAAGAAAATCCCACATTCAAGGGAAAATTTCTGAAACTACTAATAGATGTTCCCAATTTCCATTCCTTCATCTGCACTGGGGTTTGGGGGTTTGTTTAGGTTTTTTTCCTTTAGTATAGACTTTATAGCTTCATATTATACCTTCTCCTTTCATCACTGTATTTCTTGCAGGAAGAGAAGAGGTACCGAGCTGCATATTTAAATGCAGAAGAATCTGAGAGAGAAAAATTCTCTCTCTTCTCTGCAGCTGTCAGGGAAAGCCATGAGAAAGAACGCACAAGAGCTGAAAAAACGAAGAACTGGTCTATTATTGGCTCTGTACTGGGAGCCATTATAGGTGTTCTTGGTTCCACCTATGTCAATCGAGTAAGGCTGCAAGAATTGAAAGTCTTGGTGCTTGAAGCACAGAAGGGCCCAGTAAATTTACAAGAAGCCATCAAAGAACAGGCCTCCAGCCACTACCTGCAGCAGAAAGATCTCAGTGATGTCATAGAAGACCTAAAAAATGTGCTGCAAACAACAGCATCGAGGGGAGTGAAAGAAGGGGCTTTGTTAACTAGAGAAACCAGGAATGACTCCATAAAAATAGATTCTCTTTTAATGCCTTTAAATGAACAGCTAAACTACATTAAACAAGTCAGTTCATGTCTAGGGAGTTTACAACAGCAGTTTAACAGTCTGCAGGAAAGTATCACACAGGTGCTATCTGAGCTGCAGAGTGTCAAACTCGCCATCCACTCCAGACCTACAGAAAGAGTGATGCCCAGGCCTTCGGGGGAGGGCAAGGGCCAGGCTGCTGCTGTGAGAGATGTGATTTTGGAATTGTGTGATACCGAGCGGAGACTGGAAACGCAGATCAAGAGAAGTTCTATTTACAGCACTGCATTGACATGTGCTATGTTTGCCATTACTCTGCCTGTACTCTATATCATACTGAAAGGGAACTGATCCCTAACTAATTGCCACAACTTATTAGATTAATAAAGGCAAACTTGCACTCCTAAGTACCTGGAGTACAAGTCCAAATAAAGCTGTCGTAGTGTTTCTCGTTATGCCTTCTTCTGTATATTTGAAAAACTTGAAAAGCCTTAGTCCATTACTGCTGCAAGCTCCATGTCAAGTCTCTGTCACACTGTGCTTCTTAACAAGCAAAGGAGATGCCACCGTTTGATCTGTTGGTTTCATTCACTGTTTCACTCTTACTGTCTAGTCTGGTGTATCAAGAGAGCACCCAAAATGCCTCTCTCAGCCCCACATTGCATCTATGAGGCCCAAAATGGCCCCCCTCAGACCCCAAGTTGTACCCCTGGTTGCTCCCAGTGCCCCCCATTACCCCACGGTGGCCCCAGTTGTTCCCATCAGGCTGTAACTCACCCCACTGGGCCCCAGTGTGCATCCCCAGTGGCCCCAGTAGCCCAGGACAGGCCCTGAAGTGTAATCAGACACAACTCCTGGGTACCCTCACCCACAGATCCCTGTACCCAGCCCTGAGCCACTCTCTGCAGCCCCCAGCCACCTCCCGGACCCCTTAAGATTCTGGGTTTCAGACAGATTTATTGCTGGGACAGACACGTTCTGGGGCCCAACCCATGGACTGATGCCCCTCCATCCCCTCTGTTCTGCTCTCCCCCGGGTATGGGCACAAGGAGGAGTCTTCTTCCAGTTCCACAGTGCCAGAACTGAGCTGAGGTGATCCCCCCAAGTCCTGCGTCCCCCCAGAGCCATCAGTGTCCCCCTGTCACCTCCTTCTCCCCCAGGACACCATGAGGTTCTATTACATATTCACCACCCCAGACTGCAGCCACTACAGGACCAAGGGACAGCACCTCAGGATGGACAAGATATAACTGATATAATATACAGTGATTTTCACTCTGGAGCTGGATTTGTGATTTCCTGTTCCAATTATTCCTTTGCTCTGTCATTGATCTAAGTGCCTCACGTAATTATCTATATTTTGGTCTTTATTTTTTCATAGTTTTGCCATTTGTTCATGCACAATACATCAGGAGTCATTTTAACAAACAGCCAGATGATTAATTTAAAATACATTGAAGTTACATGTGCTAACCTTTTCCTAGTTTTAACCTTTTTCCTGGTTTGTCATGAACTATCCAAAGCATTTTTGAAGCTTCAGCTCTTTATTACTGGTGATCGCATGTCCTTCAAGGCTTGCAGGCAGGGAAAGAGGCAAAGGGTTCAGATACAGACCTGTATTAAGTATGATGATGTTTATTCTGACAGTATAAGCCAATTATACTTTCACTACAGACTCCTTAACCCGTCATTCGCAAGGTATTTTGTGGTTTTAGTAATCATCTATGGAGCAATCACTTTCTTATCCTTGCTAGTATCTCATTGGAACTTTCTCCAGGTTTGTTGGTTTGGGTCTTTTTTTTCTAATTTTGTCCTGCCTGGAAATTGAAATGCTACTCTACAGCAGGTGTTTTTAAGCCAGTACATTAGCAGTAATAAACACAAACTACTCCAAAATAATATTTGGGAAGAAGTGAAAGGTCCAGCTGCCTGTTTTCCCTGGAAGGATGAAAATTGGCTGATGGAGGCAAAACACTTGTCTGAACAGCTAAACAGCTAAATCAGTATCTGTGTGTGGCCTCACACAAGGTTTCTGGCATGGCTCAGATAAGAAATAGTTTTTTCCCTGTGATGGCAGCAGATAAGCAAATCCAACGTGGAACTCCTGCTTCACAAGCACTTCTGTGGGACCTTTGCAGACAAAGGAGTGGCGAGCTCACTTTGTGTTGTAATGCCTCTGTGTAAGCATCTCGGAATGAATCCTGCCTGGTACACACTCTGCTGTGGTGGGACTTCTTCCTCCTTTAAGGGAATTTAAGGTTTTGATTATAAGCTCCCAAGATTGCAAGATCTTTGGGACAGGGACATATGTGGCACCAACTTTATTTGGTATCACTGGGTGCTAATGACAGAATAAAGAGACAGTTTTAGGAATTATCTTTGGTGATTCACTACCTGTAAGAGAGATGAAAGTGCAAAAGGTGGTTTTGGGAAGTGCTGATTTATGCATTGATTATTTGGGGTATGAAGTGTGTAACAAGCATTTGTCAGGGAAGCAGTTGGATCTGCTGGCTTGAGAACTGGGATAAAAATTCCCATACACTTAGCTGTATCAAGAAGTGTGTATACAGATCAATAGGATTTTTCAAATATATATTATTTAATTTTATCATTTCACAAATATTTTTACAGGTTATATTTCTTGCAGGAGCTTGATGAAAATCAGACAAACGTGTAGTTAAAGGGGAAGGATTAGTACAATGGTTCTGTTGGTAATTTGCCACACGAGTCACTAAGAAGTTTGTTCTGGTTTGAGGTTTGACCTTTTTTTCAGTTTAACTACATAAAGTTGGCCCCCCTACTATGTAACTGGCTGAATTTGTTATTTGACATCACTGAACATGTGGATTATATGTATCAGCATGGCTTTTAAATGCTGAAGGTTAGGCAGCTAAACTTGAAAGTCAGGGCAGCACTCACTGAATTGTACTTGGTGTCATCAAAACCAAGCAGAGGTTTGAAGCTAAACTTGTATACAATAAATGAGAATACGAAACCAAGGGCTGTTTATTGCTCTTAAGAGATCTGCTTTTTACCCATTTAAAGAAAGTATTATGATAATCTGTAGTTTTAACTCTATGTGGAGTTACAGGAAGAAAAAGTCAGTCAAGGACTGTATGAACAGTCAATAAACTGTAGCAAACAAATCTGTGATAAATTATTGTTTGAAAGACATAACCTGAAATTTGAGAAGAGCTGGAAGCTGTGATGTGTATCAAGATGAAAATAACTGGATCTCTCCCTTTGTAGGGAGTTTTGAAGACTTGGGAACAGATCCTGTGTGCAGCTGGCAGAGCTCCGTGTTACAAGTGATTACCATGGCTCGCTTAGTTCTGCTCTTCCTTGCTAAATCCTCCTATGTGAAGTGACAGCAGAATAATTTCAATTAGGAAAAAACCCTTGTAATTAACTGTGGCTATATAATAATTAGGAGAGAAGATTTGTGTATTCCCTCAATCCTGGATTAATCATCACTCCATTGTGGCAATGATCTAAATGTGTAGCTTGGCACTGCACTGTATGTGCACCCCAAAGCCAGAAGGTGTGGCTGCAGCAGTGGCAGCTGTACTTGAGCTGGCTGAAGGCAATATCCAGGAAGATGCTATAACATGGACTATGTGTATAATCTGTTTAGTACTTTGTGCTAAACCTTTGTCATGGTAACGCAGGCAGCAAATACATGACTTTGAACAAAACCAGCTCAGCCGTACAGGGGGTGTTTACCTGGGCACTCACCTCACTTCAGGTACATTTGCAGCAGTGATTTACACAAGCACATGACATCTCAGTGCATGTTTCCTGATGATTCAGCCGGGACTAAGTGCATACTTTGTTGCCTGTGCTCTTCAGGTCTATTCTAGTAAAAAGAAAAAAAAAGGAAAAGCCAATCCGCATGCTGTTGTTCTGTTGCATACCTTTGGGTTATTAAAAAGGTTTATAATAGATAGTTGAGTTTCACTTTTGGAATGAGGTCTCTCAGCAGATCCTTTCTTCAATGAGTAAGTTCTGCTTGCTAAGGCCTTTTGAGACTTGAATTCTTGCTCTGTGAGCAAAGACCTCTCTAGGCAGGATGGCTCAGCCAACCCTGTGGCCCAAATGCTCATCCGAGGGGGATGGTGGTTGCAAAATCATGTACAGGTCTGGTGAGGCCAGGGACTGACCTGGGTACTGTGTATAGGTCAGAGGAAGCCAGTGTTCATTCAGATTAATTCCTCTGTCTGGCAGGACACAGAAGCCAAGTTAGAGAGAACCTGGTAAGAGCAACAGGAAGCCCTTTGATAGACATTAACTATAGAAAAATGGGTGGCAGTGGCCTGAGCTTGGCCCATGCTGAGCTATTTTGAGTTCTTACTGCTCCTTGAGAAACCACCAGTAACTTAAAAGCAAACAGCTTGTGGCTATGGAAATAACTTTGAATGAGGTCACTGCAGACTTCTAACAGTAGGTGCATTCTGAAGAGAAAAGTTGCCCTTCCTTCCACTCATGAGAGAACTAGAAAATGTTGCTTAAGAAGACAGGACAAAAGCAGTTAGATGTAGTGTCACAATCAGGATATATATTTATTTATTAATGCTTGAGTTTTGAATGTTCCAACATTCTAGGATCCTGGTCGGAAGTTGCAGGTGCTCCTGTTGATTTCTTTGTATCTATTTGTTTGGAAAAGACAGTTCCTTTCACAATATACCTTCTAAAAACAAATACCTCCCTCTTTGTGGAGCATAGGAGTGGTAGAGATGTCCTGTTTACCTCAGAAGCAGGGTTGAGATTTGCAGTAGGAGTGAGGTTTGTGAGCTAGGAAACGGGAGACAATGCTGGATTTATCCATAATATATTTAGAACTGTAGTTTATTGCCAGATTTTTGCTAGCAAGTTATATTCATGACCTCACTCATAAAGCATAGAGAAGTGAGATTTCTTGGCTGTTGGATAATCTGAGAAGGTCTGTGCTTAAATACAGCAGCAGAGCTCTGAGATAAAGGGATTGCCACAAGCGTCCCAAGCTTGTTTTGCTGTGTTCTGCAGGGAGAAAAGCAAACCCATGCAATTATGTGTGTGCTCAGAGCCTCTTGCTCTACCCCTGCAGGTTCTGGGATGCTGGGTACTTTTTGTATTCCAAATCAGATCCTTAAACACCAACAGACTGCTGCCAGCAGAACTGTAGGTGCCCAAATGGCCATAACAAAGACCTTAATGCTGTTTCTAAATGTTCTGACAAACTGAAAGCTTGAAAGGAATGGAGTCAGATTTGAAGTAGGGTAGATGTAGTTAACCTTCTGTTGGTCCCTGAATTACTGCTCTAAATACACTTTATTCCCAGAAGCTATAGACAGTATTCACATATCCCTTGTGACTTTCTTAACCCGTCTCATCCCCTGCTTGGAGGGGAGGAAGAGTAAGAAGGAAATCAAAAGGAGCATAAGCAGCTGCTAGCCTTGTGATTATCATAATAGTTATGTAAGAAACTTAGCTAACCTGCTTAGAACCAGACATTAACAAGGGTTTTTGCAGAAAAGGATCCTTTAGGGATTTAAATATACTAAAAACAACATAACAAACAAAACCTTCTGAACAAATGAAAATCAAAAATTGTTTTAATTTGTTCCTCAGTATGTTTGTTCTTTGTGTGACACCATTTTCAGCTGTATAATGTGTGAGAATTAGCTTTTTCTCTGGGGTTTGATTGGTGTATTTGGGTTTTTTTAAGAACTGCAAAATTTTTGTGCAGACTGCTAAAAACTCCTCCCAGAAGGGGGAATGGTTAATCCCACAGTGGTTTTAAAATATCCTTGTCACTCAGGAGGGCTGTAAGAGGGGTGGGAGGGCAGCACTATAACATCCCTAAAGTGTACAGAAGCTTTTCTTGCCCTTCTCCCAAGGCAGGCCCTGGATCCAGTTCCCTGCACCAACCCTGCCATGGGACAGAAGGAAAAGTTTCTACTTTTAAACGTGCTCTCATGGGGTTTTTTTGCTGCTTTTTAAGTGAAGTTTGCAGATGTTTTTTACCAGACAGAAGGGGTTGCAGGTTGGGACTAGCTCTGGAGGAAAGGCACAAAGGGGATTAGTGTTTTGAGTCAGGAATGGGTTGGAGCAGAGAAAAGTTAGAATTTTTTTTTTTTTTTAATGCTCTTAGTCACCAAAACTGGATTTTGGTGGATGCAATTTGAGTGCAGGTAAAATGTCTCTGATTAGTGAGATGATAATTCAGTGAGCTCTAAGCTGAAGAGCGATTCAGTGGGTGGGGTGTGGTAATAGGATGGCTTTTTTCTATGTTGGGAGAAGAACAAGGAAGGGATCATCTCCTCGTGGGCTCTGCACACAGCAGGCCCCAAGGACTCATCAGCATAACGAAGGGCCAAGGAGCAAAGGTCCAGAGAGGCAGCCAGCAGTTGCCTCTGAAATAATCCTTCCTTTGGGAGACGGTGGTCATGCTGCCAGATCCTGGGGACTGTTCAGCATCTCTAAACTTTCAGACATATTTTTTCCCTTCATAAAATTTTGGGGCTGGGGGTGGGAGTATGAGAGACTGATGTATTGTAACAAAGACAGTAGATGTTTAATGACACTTCTGGACATGGGATTTGTACCAACTATGTCCCTCTGAAATGTCAGAAATGCACGTGGGAGGAAAGCCTGATTGAGACTTTCAGAGCAGCTTTATGTCTTCAATGAGATCTGTAGCTTCATCTGTAGCCAAAAAGAAGTGATGGGCACCCCTGGCATAAAGCAAATTCTGTACCTTGCCCAACCCAGGCCAGTGCACTCTTCCTCAGTTTGCTTTTACCTACAGCTCCTGCATCCCTTCTTCACATCCTCAGAGATGTTTTCTTTTCTACACACAGAAATCGTGGCTGGGTGCTTAAGGCATAACTCTGTCTTTTGTCTGGGACTGCCAAACATCTGGCAGTCAGCTCAGTAGGCGAACGACCAGTACTTACAGTCACTGCATGTATAGCAAGTCAGTTGTTAGACTAACTGTATATTTGCTGATCAACAACACAGCAGAACACAGCACATCTGGGGAACACAGAAGTTACAGTGTCAGCGAGAAAAATGGGAGCATTAATTCTGTCCCTCTGTAGAGCTGTTACTGACAGAACTTACCCCTAATTCAGAGAGAGGATTTTATGCAGTCAGTTCTCAGTGGCAAGAAATGCCTTTGTCTCTTACACAGAGCACCAGCCTCTGCTCTGCTCATAACTGGAGCTTCCAGCTTCACAGGAATAAAAATCACAAAACCAGCAGTCAGTTTATATTACACGTATCACTTCAGGCGCTCCTGCTTTATGGTGCTTTTGTCTCCACCGACTTTCAGCTAGAATGGTATGTCCTTCGCAGTTTTGCAACTGGAGATAACTATGCTTTTGTCACATTTTCAATCTCGCTAATGTGCTGGTAGGCTGCAAACCGGAGCTGGGCTGTGCCTCAGCCTCCCGAAGCCGTGTGCGTGCAGGGTGACAATCTGGGTTTGCTCTCCGGTTTGCTCTCGGGTTTTGCTCCCTGTGCCCCGCGCCCGCTGCAGCTTCCCACTCACTCGCACCTCTTGGCTGAGAAGGGCCGAGCACAAAGGCTTGTCGAGCCTAACTGCAAAGTTACATCGCTACAAACGCCGAGACAAGAGAAATGCTGCGATTCCTTCAAAACCACACAGCTTTAAGCCCAGCTCTCATCAGCGGCAGCGCGGACCCTCTGGCGCAGCGCTGTGCACTCGGAGGGGCCGGCAGCCGCGGCAGTTCCGGCGGTACCGCGCGGACCCCG
>VZRO01000110.1:164425-241582 GCA_013397915.1 Daphoenositta chrysoptera | reverse complement strand
CCCCTCCGCCGGCGGTGGCATTGCCGGGACGCGGGGAGTAGCGGGACCGGGCGAGCCCCCGCCACTGGGACAGGGCTCGGTGGGAGGTGGCACCGGGCCGAGGGTCGGGCAGCCCGTGCGGCCGCGCTGGGAGAGCTGCCCGGCCCTCGCCCCGCGCCTCGGAGCGCACTGACTGGGTAACTCCTGTCGGTCTGGAGAGCTCGTTTTCCACCTTGAACGCATTCCTTTTGAAAGAGTTTGCAGCAAGTGTTTGGGCCCCTCTGAGCAGGTGTGTTTTGTTTTCCAGGAGTTGCAATTTGAGATCTTTCTTTTCTTAAATGTAAACTTTCTGTGACTGCTGCTTTATCTCAGGGCAGCAGTCTGGAACAGGAGTAGTCCTGGGAGAGTATCTGGAGTGCTGCTGTAGTTACAAAGAGGAAGGGGCTGCAACCCTGAGTGTTGTAAAACAGCGGGGTCAGTATTTTACTTAAACAAGTGCTCTATTCTATTCTGTGTAAGGCTGAATGTGATCTGCTCACTTGTGACCTCACTTTTTGAACGGGGATAACAGAAGTGTTCTGCCTCGTGTATGAAATGCAGAAATCGATGACTTATATTAATGATGTGTCTGTGTGACGTCAGGGGGCTAAGCCAGTGATGGAAGCATTCACCCCGATTCAGGGGGAAGCTGATGCACTGAGCTGTTGTGCTACATGAGTTTGCATTCTAATGGGGAAATTGCTGTTTCCCCTTGTTACAAATCGGGCATGGAATTTCACAGGTTTTAATAGGGTCACTTTGAGAGGCCAGCAATGCCTAGCAGAATCACAGGAAAAGAAAGCAAACAAGTTAGGGACAGAGAAGAATCCGGCAGGGAAGGTGACTCGTAGGTAGTCTGGTGCTGAGCAGACTATTTCTGTGCACATCCACACCTGTGTGCAGCTGAACTGGAGTCTGCAAGCCAGGGACTTGCCCTGAACTGAGATTTGGCTAGAAAGCATTTACTATAGCACGGTCATATATGGAATTTTCTCTTTAAATTTCTTCCAACATGTGAAAAGAGTTAGGTTAGTAATACGATTAACAATATTTAATAAGATTAAAATCACCAGCATAACTCCTGAGAAAGGTGGGTGCAGACTGTCAGCAGTTGACACTTTTAATCTCTACTTTCTCCCATGTGAGTGCTGTAAAGAGTTCAGCCTCCAAGACTCTGCTTGCTTTTCAGAACAGAAAAATTCTGCCCTCGCCTGCTGACAGCTCAGGTATTGCCTTACCTTTCATGTCCACCAACAGCATCATATTCCCAGCGGGGCCACGGGATGTTCCCATATAAGGGCAGAGGGAATAGCTGACAGAGGGCTGCAATGAGCCCTTCTCCTCAGTGCCAGTCTTTGTGCGAAGCGGGGCTGCTGCTGGAGTGCTGCTGCTGCTGGCATGCTCGGGCTCTCCTGGCAGTGCCAGCAGAGCCTGCAAGGACTGAACGAGCCTGAAAAGTCTCTGGTGCTGCCGAAGGTGGCCCCGTGAGCCTGGAGAGAGGCTGCCTGCCAAATTAAGCAGTGCCAGTTGTATGCTGGGTGTGCTCTGAAGGAAAAAGCACCCACCCAGGTTGCCTGTGTGGGGTGTGTGCTATCCAGCACTGTCCAACAGAAGACAAAAGTAATTGCACGTGCTATCGTCCACTGTTGCTGTTTGCTTTCTGGAGTGTTCCTTTAGCCAGCAGTGATGGGTACAGGAAAGCATTGTATCTTTTTCAATGTAAGTTGTAGTGTCAGCTGGAGAGGGAGAATAACAGAGGTGGAGAAGTTCCGAAGAAGATGAAGCAGCCACTCCCCAGAAATGCCTGAGATTTTTTTCTGGTAAAAGCTTTACTGCTGAATTGGGTAGATTGACATTATTTCTCTTCTGTCATCTCTGCCTCAGTCCTTCCTGTTGCCTGTCAAAGCAAACTCACAAGGACTTCAGTTTCTTCTCACTGACAGCCTCTCCATCTGTTCTGGTTTTGTTTGTAGCTGTTGGTTTTTTTTCTCCTGAAACTTCAAATTGTTTGTTGTAGCCAAGTTCTGAGCTGAACCCTCCCAATCTTGCATAAGGGCATCTTGGAGGAAGATGATAGGATTTTGATTCATCCCAGCATGCAGGCTGTGCAGGGTGGTAGCAGTCAGAGGAGGCATGAGCCTGCCTGCTTCCTTGTAAGAATTAGCCCTCTAGATACAAGCTAGTTCCAGGAAGCAGGGGTTGGACTGGTGCCCTTTTTGCTCACCTGGATCGTCAGTGAAACGTCTTTGTGCTCTGTGTGCTGGGATCTGGTGTGTTCTACTGACTCTCCTTTGCATTCCCTATAATCTGTTCAAGCCCTGGATTTGATTTGCATTTATTTGTGGTTCTTGTGAGTATCTGATTGCAGGATTACTGTATCTGAAAGGATTCATCTTCTGCTGTTCATCAAAACCACAGGAGGGCTGCTTTTGCCTTTATGGGAATGTGCCAGCTGGTCTTTCATTGTGCTGGTATCATTTTCCCTGTCCTATTATTGGAGGCGTCTTTGATGACCTGATGGTTGTGATGTTGTCTTTAGAGAAGATTCATATTGATCATCATTTGAGCTTTGTCTGGTTTCATCTCAGTGCTGGAAGACAATTCCTATAAATTCTTGCATGTATTTCTCAGAAACAAGCAATTGAGGCAGTAGGAGCACATGCACAGTCTCGTGACATGATACCGCTGCTCCGGAAGGCAGAGTAGATGCTTAATTAAATTGGGAAACAGTAAACTCATGTGTTGCACTTTCTTTACTCCATCACAGTGGTGGTGAAAGCCAAAGGACCTTTCCTGGTGGCACACTGAGTCTAGGGGACTCTAACAACAGCATGGAGGAGGTTTTGCTACCTGCATATTTTTCTGGAACAATGAAGAATCAGACTGCGTGCTGTGGTTTGCCACAGTGGTAACTGAGATGCTCCCCTGCTTAATAAACTGGCCGGGGTTGTAGTTGCTGGAGCTCAGACTTGCTAGGCTGCAAAGGTGCAAAAACATGAAGGAGGATGTTCCAACCTGTACTGACATGCAGCCCTGACTAATGGAAGAACCACAGTGCTTTGGTGTGAGCTCTTTAAGGCTCTGCCTCTTCTCCCCAGCTGCTTAAGTAATAAATGCGGAGGACTTGTTTTCACTGCTAATAATTTTTTTTCAGCCAAGTAGTAACTAAGACATATGAGCTATTTTGAGGTTCCAGGAAACAATTTAGGTCTTCTTTTCGTTAACTAGAAGCAAGTACTGCCTCCCAATGCTTGTGAGGAAAAGAAAAAAGAAGAAATAAATGGTTTCAGTTTAGGTCGGTTTTTTTCGATGTTGCTTGGTTTTGTTTTGGATTTTTTGTTTTTGTTTTTGTTTGGTTGGGGGTTTTTTTGGTTTTTTTTTTTTTTATTTTTTTAAATTTGTTGTTGTTGTTGTTATTTAATCAATTTTTAAATGGTTTCTAATATCCAGAATTTAATTTTAGAATTTCACTTTAAAGTCCTGCCTGCCAATCTCAAGAAAGAAAAAGAGGTGAAAAGGGAGTAAAAAAGAACTTTATGGTAGTATAATCTGATTTTAGATGTTGATCAAAATGCGAAATGAATCTTCAAATGAAACAGATTCTAAGGAAATTTCCAGATGCCAGAATTTAATTGAATGTGAACTTTACTGATTTGCTTGCAGTATAAAAACTGCAAGAACTGTTAGGATCACGTCTTTTGTGCCTGCTAAACGTGTGAGATTTTGCTTTGCTTTTGGCTCTGAAGTTTAACTATGGAACAGCCTGGAACTGTTGAGTTTCCCCAGCCTCTGCTTTGCACCAGCCCTGCTGCTCTCAAAATTCTTGCAACTTCATAGCTACTCCCCTGTTAGGAAACGATAATTCGTTTCCCTTCTTGAAGTATCTGAGCTCTGTAATTTTATCTTGCTACTTGTATCTATTCCTGGTTTATCTCGCGTGGGAAGTCTCTCGTCCCTATGTCACAGGCTGTAAGTGGATTGATCTTTGCTTCTGGTGGTGGTTTAGCTGGGCTGGTTCTGTACAGGGGACTGGAGTTTAGGAATTGTGTCACCACTTGCTCCAGACACCCACATGGAATCTGTGGTGAGCCATTGGGATACACAGCTGTAAGGTATTGACTAAATGGATTGCTGTTGCTTTGTATCTGCAGGTGCAGACAATTTCAATCACCATTCTCCTTCCCTTTGCACTTTTCCTTAATTCTGAAATTAAAGGCAGTGCTTCTGGGTTTCAGTGAAAAAAAACATGTGTGTCAGCTTATCTCAGCATAATGTGGTATTGAGTAGCAATGATGGGGTTCATCCTGCTGCTGAAGTTATTCCAAGGAGAATGCAGTCCTTGTGTCCTACCCTTCCCTGCAGCTCTGCCATGGCAGGAGAGTAGTTGTGCCTGGAACTGTGCAGGTGGAGGAAGCTGATTGTGTTCAAGCATTTATGCTGATGAAACTTGTTTTCTGACTAAATTGCATGTCATTCTATAAATAGAATGGGTATGTTTGACATCTTACCCTGTTATAATAATTCTGAAAATTACTACATAGAAGTAGTGTTTTCAGCTGAGGGTTTCTGCTCATGCATGTCGTTTCAAAATAATTTTTGTTTCAATCTCTGCTCTTTTAGCTTTCCTGTACTGCACCATTTCACAATTTGGTTAAGTGTCTTCCCTGCTCTTTGTGTGGAGTTACATTAGGAACTGGAGTGCCACCTGTCTCCCCTCTCCGATCCTAACTCCTGAAGATTGTGTGCTCTTGAAATCCCTCTGTGCCTACAAGTGTCCATGCCCTCATCCTCCTGTGTGAGACACTGAAGAAGTTGTGGGTTCTCTAGTTTCCATAAAGAAATGCCAACCTCTGTGAACAGTGGGGCAAGCAAATGCTTGATAAAATGCTCCTGGGATTGCCTACTGAGTGCTCTGCTCACCTGTAAGTCCTTCAGACAACAAAAATTTTAAGCAGAGGAACCATGGCTTCAGGATGGTCCTGCTGGACCGGGCTTTGCCAGAAATAATGTCCTCACTGAAGCTGGTGTAGGGGTTTGGAGACCTTGGAGTTAGTTAATGGCCCTGAAGCAACTCTCTCTTTAGCACTTTCAGCCTCAATCCCAAGATTTTTTTTGCATCAAACCTTCTTAAAATTCTGGAGAGAGCAATTATGTTAGTGAATTATGAAATTATCGTATGTGAGAGCATTTTGGTAACACATGTGATGAGCATTTTGATCATCTGCTTGCTATCTTCCACACACCACAGTCATAAGCTCTTCTCACTGCTCACCTGTTTTCAGTGTAGCCAAAAATTGTGTGTGCTGGAGGTCTCTAGTGCAGAAGCAGTTCCTGGACTTTTGAATCCCACTGACATCAATATTTTGATCTTTATTTGCTTCCTGCATATAACTTCTTGCATGCAGATTGCAGTCCATTACTGGATGATTCTACCCAAGAGAATGGTAAAGCTGATGTGCAACTGAATTAATTGCATGAGATCTATGTGTGCCACTGTGGGAAACGGAGAAGTACTAACCAGGGGCTCTGTTTATTTGCCAGATCTTTTTAGCATTTTGATAGAAATTGACGAAATGAGGCTGCAGAAAGGTTGAAGTGCCTAGGGAGACTAAGGCATTTGTGAATTTATATTCTGATCCTTAGCTGAAACATATTTAGAATTGCATTTCATGTCAACCTGAAACTTGAGAGAGATTTAAGACAAAGATTGCAAGGGCTTTTTGCTGCTTGTCTTGTGTGGCAGTGCAGTTTTTTCATGGCTGTGATGGAGAGGTGTGGTTCCCTTGTGTGACTGTGCCTTCTGAGGCACTGCTGTGGCTGTAACGGGTAACACTGACTTGTACTGTTTATTTCCTCCTTTGATCTAAATTTTTTCCTCTCTTTTTGGGATTTGTAACCAGAAACTGTTCTCCAGATGTGTGACAGCCAACAGAGGTGCATGTGCAATTACAGAATGGCCCTGGGTGATTGCTACCAGCTTGTCCTCTTGGCAGCACAGGCAAAATTTGAATTGGCAGGAAGGCAGAGCAGCCCCTGCAGCACTGCCATCCCTGACTGTCTCGATGTGCTGAGCTCCTTGGCCTCAGTAACAGGCAGCTGGAGTCCCAGAGCTGGAGTGTCTGGTCGTGCTCTGTGCCCAGCACTGCTGAGATGATGCAGAGCTAAGGAAAAAGGAGTGGTGGGGTAGAGCAGCTGCCATACAAATGCTGCTCTTGCTCTCTGTACTGCCCAGAGGGCAGGTACCTGCAGGATTACCTCCCACAGCAGCACAGATGGGCAGTAGGGACTGTGTGTGCTGGCAGTGTGGCCATATAAGCAGCTGCACAGCACCAGATGAAAGACCCATTTAGCCTGTTTTGCTTTCTCTGGGCTTGGGACAGTCAAGTCTCTGTCCTCACAGTGCCCAAGTCACCATGGCCCCTTCCTTCTCCACACTGAACTGGTCTGCAGGGGAGGTGAAAGCCTGTGTCAGTAGCCTCAGTAACAAGCTCAGCAGAGTGCCACAAATCTAAAGGCTTCTGACAATCACACTTTCTTGCTAATTATATTTTATAGTTATTCCTGTATGTTTCAGTGGCAGTACTGTTCTGGATACTTGAACCTTGTAAATGCATTTTCTGTGCATAGAACACAGGCAGCCCCCTGCCATCAATGGTCTTGCAAGTAATTGTTCTGTTTCATGGTGGGTCTGATGCCTTTCTGTACAGCGTGGTGGCATCATGAAGCTTTCCTTAAGGAGATGTACTGATAATGGCCACTGTTGACAATGCTTAACTAGGCTTCACCACTGCGGAGAGCTGTCTCTGTTGAACTCTGAATAAAAGTTATGAAGAGTAGAAAGAGTAGGCGAGCTGGTGGACATATTACAGACCAGTGTTATTTTGGATCCAGCCATCCAAATACATCTACAGCATCCCACCATCACAGACCTGCTGTAGCAGAGCTCTTGCCATGGATCTATGGATGCCAAATTCATAAGCTACAGACAAATAACCTCTGAATAGTGTTTGCCCTCCAGTGGATGACAGGGATGGGTGTCATGCTGGGAGGAACTTGTATGCTGGTGTTGCTCACAGAGTCACAAGAACGTTTCTGGTTAAGTACTTTTGCAGTTCAGTGTTCTCTTGCTGAGCAAAGGTTTGTGTCTGTGGCTGGTGCAGGTGTTTAGCATCCACATGCAGGTCCCAGGATGCTGCTGCACTGAGCAAAGCTGTTACAGGAGAACCACCTGCACTCAGTTCCATGGTTTCATCCTTCTCCTGAATGTTTGAAAGCCATTGCACTATGCATCTGTTTCCCTTCCTCCCAGTGCTGCCAGCACAGTGTGATCCTAACGGGTGCCACAGTGACAATTACAGTCTCTGTGTTCTCTGCAGGCTGCCAGAGCCTGTTGGATCATCACAACACAAATGACACCTGGCTGTTCAGCTCTAGGATTGTAATCTGCATCCCCAAGTGCACCATGTAGGAAGTACCAGAAGGCACAAGGTCCTAATGAAGGAACTTTAACAATGGGTTTATTTTAAGCAGTTAGAAATCATATGTATGCAGTGATTCACAAGGGAAATGGTCTCAACCAGTATGAACACATGGAGCATCCTTGTTATTCCACTCAGTAATGAAAAATACATCTCAAAAACCTCTTTTCTGTACAGAGAAAGAAAAAAACTTTTTGTGCTTGTAAAACTGTTATCTCTACTGCGAACTGTCCTCTGTGTTGCTGCTTCACAGACTGAAATAGAACTGTTAGTTGACAAAATAGTACTGGTATCTTTACCACTTGGTGACCTATAGGAAGACTTGTGTTTGTCTTCAGGCTGCTTTTCTGTGTATACTCTGAGAAGTCTTGTGCTTTTGGTCTGTTTTGGACAGAAAGGTGAAAAGCTCAAGTGGAAGAAGGAGAATTGATCTTTTGAGAGCTGCAAGAAAAAATAAAGTATTGCAGGACTTTCCTTCCAAGGGAGCAAAACACTCCATTTTAAATGAAGACTCTGTTTGCATGTGTTAATTCCCTTTGGTTTTTTGTGGGATGGAAAGGTCACTTTGTGTCTATCTAAGCTATGAAAAAAATCAATGGTTTAATCAATTTCTAAAGTAGATTTAGTCAAAATGACTACTGTGGTGTGGCTTGGGCTTTGATGTGTGAAGGTGTCCCAAAAAGCTGCTAGAAAAGTCAATGCAGGGCATTGCTGGAAATAAACTTACAGAAATTGTAGGGGAATTTTCTGTCCCATTCAGTATGTCCACAGGGTGTTTTTTTTTCCCCTTGCCCAGTCCCAGCGTGGCTTCCTCCTGGTGTTCCTACTGAAAGAATGGATTGCTGCGAGCAGATCAACAAAAGCAGTCATGCAGTTCACTTGAGCGGTCATGCATAAATATGAGCAGAATTTCTGCTGTTAAAACTGATGGGCAGCCTCCCCTGAAACCAGTTTTCCATAGGCTGCTTGTTCCTGTTACTTGGAGCTGTCTTGGTGATCTTGTCCCTGATGGACAGCGCCGTATTGGTGTTCCCAGGTAGCTGGGCCGGGGGGTTCACAATGGGAAGTAAATTTCTTGCTTTGAAAATGCCAGGATAAGGATTGGTAAAAGCCACACGTCTCATTCTACACTCTTGCCTTGGAATTACTTTCTTGCAAGTGGTACAACAGGCACAGCCCTTCCAGCTGTCACACTGACCTGCACCCTAACCTGGCCTGTGCTCCTCCCTGCTCACAGAGCAGAAGTCTCTGCCTTGTGCTCTTTGCAAACTTAGATGTGCATTTAATATATAAGACAAAATAAGAAGTAACACAAAATGAGAAGTGCCACGCAATGGAAATCTGCTTTGAGGTGGAAGTTCAATGGGCCTCCTGCTAGAACAGAAGTAGAGGAAGGTAGCAGTCCTTGTGATATGGACTGCCTGGTTAACATCTACAAGGGATTAACACTTTTCATGCAGTTGTCTTGAATAAGTCAGGTCTTTGGGGAGGTCTGAGATGGGTAGTTATCGCTTTTGATGTATACTTCAGAGGATATACACCTCTGAAGGGATGGGTTGTGTTAATAGTAAGAAAGTGCTGCTGGAAAGAAACACGGCAGCAGGTGACTGTTCATGTAATGTGTTTCTTGGATGTTTGACTTGGAGTCATACAATGGTATGAATAATTGATCTGTGCCAACATCAACAGCATACCTCATAATTATTTAATTAAAAGAAAAGGCTGGTGCTTCTGAAATCATGGGTTACTGGGAACATTTCAGAATGTGGTATTCCTAGCAGGTCACTTCAGCAAGCATCAGTAGTGTACGCCACTGTTCAGTAATTCATCAATATTCTGAAAATAAGTCTAAAGCCACTGCTAATGTTGATTCAGCAGAGAAGCAGTCCATGCTGAAGACAAATTCAAAACCATGGCTGGAAATGACAGGAATGTTGGGATTTTCTTGCTTGAATATCCTGAATAGTATGTAAGTCTTTGGCAGAATGGGGGAGGTAGTGAAGTTTTCCGTAGAGCTTTTGGAGAAATGATTAAATGGTGATTAAGAAAGATATGAGCTCCTTCCACTCAGTATAGTCAGATAATTGACTGTTAGTGAACTGATATGATCTTTGCAGTGTGATTTCTGTAGCTCCTCCGTTATGCTGTAAAACGGGTCCAGTGAAATGACATCCACCTGACACAGGCAAGTTTGGACTTCTGTGTGCCAGAGATGCTGATTTTTCATGATGGGAAGATGCAGAGATGCTGATTGTGCTTCACCAAAGCAGTGACCCTGAAGAAGGAGGAAGAGGTGGGAGAGGACAATCAAATTGATATTTAAAAAACCAAAAAAAAAGTTATAAGCTGTTCAAGGACTCAAGAAAAGATGCCTTGTACTGAGACACTGACAGGACCAATCTGTTGATTGCCAAAAAAGTTATTGAGAAGTGACTTGGTCAAAACGTGCATAATTGACTGAGGAGCTCCTCTTTAATCCAGCAGAGAAGGAATTAATGGCTCAAGGCAGAAGGCAAACAAATAAGAAATTAGTCTGGCCTTGCTGCCAGAAAGAATGATGGAGCCATTGTAGCAAACTACTAGCAGAGTAGTGAACTTACATTTTGACCTCCAAAGGCCTTTAGTCTAGATGCCATAAACCACTACATTTCACAGAACCACTTAATGGGCTTTGTGGAGGTGTGAGTGGATAAAATGGAACAGTGCCTGTGTGTTAGGCAGGAAATCAGAGCGGCTGTACCTTAAATTATGTGACTCTGACTAGTTCTGGTGCAATTGATTTCTGTTTTTCTGTGCTTTAGAAATAACCCCAAGACCAATTCAGTCATGTTCTTCATCCCTGTTTGTTCTTTTCCTTCCAAACGTTGTTTATGTCTAGATGCTTTATGCACCGTAAGTGGTACATCCTGGATATAAAGAATCTTGTTCATGACAGGAGTGTCAGCTTGAGGTTTGTACTTCAAATACCCCCGAAAATGAAATCTTCTTTATATTTTTTTAATATTTCTTAGAAATATCAGTGTAATGGTGAAATAAATATTGTATCTCACTTGTCTTGCAGTATTTATTTTATTGATTAAACTTTCTAGGAGAGTGGAGTTTTATTAAGCATTTCGTGTGTAAACCCATGTACTCTAAGGAATTGTGTTAAATTCCAATTGCATTTAAGTAATTCAGTTTCATAATCTTCTCTTGCATTCAATGTGAAAATCCCATACAGGAAGTAAATCTGATGAATGTTGTAATTTAGTCTATGATTGTTTCAGAATAACTTGTGATTGTTTACAGGCTGAAAACTAAAGAGTTTTACAAGGCTGGGAAATCATTGAGCTCATTTAGTCTGATGCTGTGTAAAGCAAGGCAGTGGCCTTTCTTGAATATAAGCTAAACATTCAAGTTGAGACTGAACGTTAACAAAGACAAGAGTTGCAAGTGATGGAGATCTTGCCCTACTAAATACATTTTAAAATACCTTTGAGAAAAGCTTGAAAAACAGACCTTGGTCTTGCTCAGGCCAGAAATATGCAATTAGCAAATTATTAACCTTGTTGTGAATGGTTTAAGTAACGTGGTACTTGTTCTGTTTCACTTCTGATTGACTATATAATAGCCACCATCAGCAGTCTCTGCTGTGTGCTGGATTGCAAAATCTGCTAATTAACACATTAGTTTCATATTGCTGCTGCCAATGTTTGCATTGAAGAACGTCGCTTTTTTTGGCCATATGGATGGGTGGGAATATCAAGATCGTGTTATGGCTCTGTGCTCATTCATGTGTGATGCTTTGTGCTCTGTTTTTCCCAAGACATCTAATAAGGCTTGGGGCTGAGCAGTGCCTTTTCGGAGAATCTTTAACTGAAAGGTCAAAATAAGCACAAGGCCCAGAGACAAGTCTTGCTGTCACTCTTCCCAGCTGCCCCCCCGCCCTCCTTTGTCTGTGTCTCCACGTATACATATGTAGGAGTCCTTCACCCAGCACATTCATCTGTTAGTTCTTTCTTGAGACCCAGGGCTTTTAAGTGCCACTCAGGGTCTTCCCAAACAGAACACAGCTCTGCCAGCTGGATCTCCCTCAGGCTGGGGGGAAGGGGAGGGATGATTTGTAGTTTGGGAGCTCCTGGCACTCACCTGCTGATGGGGCTGCTGGCTTTGCACCATTGCTGTGCACTGTCAGCTGCCTGGCATCTGTGTGTCTCAATTAACCACGCTTAGGTAGACCAGGGTTTACCCTAAAGGCAGTATTTGCTTGTGGACTGGGATCTGGTGGTTCTTCAGGGGAGTGGGAAGGAAAATGTGCCTTACAGTGGTCTCAAAGTGAGAGCTCCAAATGATGCCATGGAAGCTGAAGACTTGGATTTGCAGTCCAGATTGGGTCTGACATAAGTAAATTTGTTCACACTTACCCTTTGCTACCTCCCATCCATGCAGGGAAAGCGTTACCAGGAAACTCCCTGTGGGAGAGCAAAACCATCAGGAGGAGGAGATGGTAAAATCTGGGTATTTATTCCAGCTCTCAGGGTGCGTCTGAGGAAGATGCCTTTGTTTTATTGAATGAGAGGTATTTTATGGTATTGATGGGCTTGTGCCTGTTTTAAGAGCATTTGAGGCAGTCAGCTCTTTTGCTTTTACTGTCACTGTTTTAGCCCTGCTTGGTTTCTCCTTTCCCCTACTCGCCAAGTGCAACTGAAAATGAGGTACTGAAGCAGCCCATCTAGTTTTTCGTATGCAATCTAGCAAATGTTAGTGCTGGAAACTGGGCTCTTGCTGCTGTTTGTCTGGTAACATTACCCTCTCTTGTTTCCTTGTGCTGCTTTTGAAAAATGCTGGTTTGGTTTCTGTATGAGAGGTGGTTGGCCCATAAATGTATTCCAACCCACCTAATAATTCTTCTCTAAAATCTTTCATCAGGTCTTTTCCGTTATATAGTTTAAAAAGAAAAAAAACCAAATGCCTTCCTTTACCCCTGGAAACAGCAGTCGTCTTGTTCTGCTGAGCTGAGTGCTGCCCATACTGATCACTGCTGTTCCCTTTGTCTTCGTTTATTTTAGAGTTAAGTTATAAGCTGTTTAGGACTGGGCTATTTTTGTTCTGTATTTTTGCAGGATCTTTTACATGGGTCTTCTAAACACTAAAATAAAAGCTCTTAAAGGCAAAAGTACCATCTGTATCAGGGCAAGATGGTCATTGCTCTAAAAATGAAGTTTTGTGTGTTTGTTCTGATAAAACATTTTGGCAAGCACATGCCTGCACAGAGGAATGCCTAGGTCAGGGCTGGACTTATGGCCATCTTCTGTCTTTATGCTGGATTGCCCTTTGTTTAAGATGCCTTAAGATCCCACCTTCTCCCTCAGTCCCTCTTTTGACAGTAGCTGTGGTGCTCAGCAGGGGCTCCCTGGCTGTGTTTGCTTTAGCTGGAGAGGTGTTTGCCTTCACTGCAGAATTCCAGTTTCCAGCTGCCGGGAAACCTGGAGTGCTTTTGTTGATTTATTAGGGCACAGTGCACCTCAGGAATGCCTTTGCTAAAGAGCTGGGAGTGATGGAGGGGATCCTGCCTGATGTGGTGTGAAGCCTGCTTGTTTCTCTTTACAGAAACACCAAGCAGGAATTCCCCAAAGCAAGGCAGGGAAATAGCTCACTCGGCTGACTGCTTTGGAGAGTGTCAAAGTGAGACTCAGATAGGTTTCCCTGGCATAGAAGTAAGGAGGTGAATGATAACTGCAATTTTAAGTGAGTTTTTGTGGAAGATGATATGGTGAATTGCCCTACCAGAGGGTTTGTATACGTTTGGTTGGTGTTAAGGGCTGGCATTCCTGAGTCGCTGACTAGGGCTTTTTTTTGGCACTTGGCTTTGGGCCATCTAAATGTTTTGCACTTGGAAGAAGCAAGTTTCAACCTCTTTGGATTTGCAAAGTTCTAAATATTTTACGATACGGATACAACAAAGGATTTGTTTTTTTAATTATCTTTGGAGACAGCAAAAGTCTATGGACTACAAGTTTAAAAACCACTGATGTGAGTGTGTCTTCCTGTAGTGAGTTCAGTAGAACACCTTCACCTCTCTAATGTGTTGTAGCTGTCTGATGTGCACCCCTTTTCTTTTTTTGTCTTGCATGCATGCACAAATACACATTTCTGGACGTTTTCTTTCATTTGAGATTTTGGAGGCTGTTGCCCCAGGTGATCTGAAACCAACACTGAGGAAAATGTTTGGTGTTTGTACAGGGTAGGGTGGTCAGCTGGTCACTTTGTGTTGATCAAGTATTTGGTAGTTGCAGAGTAGGTTGTGTTTACGGGGCATTGGTGCTGAGAAGGAATTTCCTTTCCTGGCTGAGGTAGAAAGACTGTCCACGTACAGCTTTATTCCTTTGCTTTAGCATTCCTTGAGGTTGTTTCCCTATTTTACAAATGCATCTTTTGAGAACTGCCAGGAAAATGTCTGTCTCAAATGGAAATGGAAATTTCTGAGCTCACAGGAATGAAAACCTTTGGGTCTGTGCTCACTGAGTGAAACGAGGATTACCAACCAGCCATTCTCCAGTGTGCAAAGCGGTGGAGCAAAGTCTGCAGAGATCCTTGGAAAGTTACTGGCTTTCCCAAGGAAGGGTGCTTGTGAATAGAATTGAATAAGGTTGCTTGCGTCCCTCTTGGCTTCCCTGCTGCAAGTACAGAAAGCAGTGAAACTTGGAACTCAGTAGATGCCTCAATAAAATGGGAAATGTTTTTTTTGAAGTAGATGCCTTGTGAACGGGTCTAGAGCCAGTGTTCCTGCATTACTGTAAGAGAATTAATGGGTTTGTGACTGCATTTAGGCCTGAAAAAAAGCAGGGAGCAATGCTGATTTTTCCAGAACTGCTTGAAGGGTTCAGAAATGAGAATGGTGTGCTGGAGCAGATGCAGATGGCTTATTTTCACTGGGGACTGTTAAACCTGCCAAAGTGTAAACTGCATCTTAAGAGGAAGATGTGAGACAAGGCCTGCACATCTCTCCCTCCTAATTACTACAGCTCAGCTGCTGCTGTCTCTTATGCTTACACATCTGAAAGGTGACAATGACAATGTCTTGAATGGCAAAGCAATAGCAAGAAGGGTCTTTTTTTTTTTTTTTAGCTGTAGTCTGAAACAAAGAAGTTATTCAACCAATAGTCAAAAATATGCCTATGAAAAATCTTTCTCTCAGAAACTGCATCTGTTACTCCAGAAGACAGTCAGAATTTCTGTAGATCTTGATGGCTTGTCTCCTGAGTGACTACAGGTAAAGCAGCAACCACCTTTCTCCTGTTTCCCACATCGACAGCCTCAGGAATGTTTACCACAGCAGTGGGACTTCCATTTTTGCTGTTCCTGCAGTTCTGCACTGGGTTTCCTCTGTACACATCATCTTTTTCAAGAAGTTGGAAAGCTCTTCTCACCTGTTCTGGCAAAAATCTCCCGTAACATTTTCACAGTGGTTACTTTAGGTGTCAAAACTCAGTCTTTCAGATCCTCATCACTCGTGGCACGCAAAAGATGAGGTAGTTTTTGTGACCTCTTAGAGGAACAGGTACTTCAGGGGGAAAGGATGGTTGTGATTGCATTGCAGTGGTACAGCAAGAGTGGAGGCAGTGGCAGCTCCCAGTTGGGCTGCAGGTGATAGTTTTGGATTTGGTGTTTTTCCCTGAAAATCTGTTTTAGGTCACAGCCTCTCGTGGCAGTCTTGCTGGTTAGCTATAAATGTGTTCAATCTCCCCTCACCTATGACCCTACTCTGTTTCACTGTATCCCTGTAAATGTGGTTTAAGAAACAGCTTTGTGGAAGTTTGTCTTCCTGCCTCCCTGCCTGTTCTGTTTAGCTCAGGAGAACATGCTGCCAGGGCATGATGGGTTCTGATCAGACTCTGCATGGGCTGATCGGGCTCCTCTTCTTTGGGGAAAAACACACAGCAGAAAAAAAGGCACAGCAGTGCTCAAAAGCACAGATTTTTTTAGGTGAGAGGAGAACGTCCTTCTTCATAACCAGTTCACAAATAGGGAATAAAAGTTGAAGCAAGAAGATGCCTGTCCATTTGTATCAGCCTGGGAAATGGTGGATTTCTCTCCTGAGGCTTTAGCCTCAGGCATCTAGCCAAAAGGCATCTAGTCTCTACTCACTTCAAACACACACAGTTCCTAAGCCAGAAATGTGCAGAAAGCTCATGAACTGTGATCAGCTGAAGGCCAGACAGCATGACCTGGTGCCTCATAAAAATCAATGAATTGAAGAGCTGTGACTTCTGGATGCTTTGGAAGTATAAGCAGCACCTGCTGTGCAATGTGAACCTAAAGAGCATCACGGGGTAATCAGCTCAAATGTGGATCTAACCTGTATTTATGGTAGGAAAGTATCCTGGAATCTGTGCTGAAAGAATTAGAATTTGCATAAGTTAAGTGTTTGGGCAAACACAAGCAATTACTTTCTTCATGTATCCTGTGTATGGGCTTTCTTTCTTCAGAGCACAAGGAATTCAAGACAAATTTTACTTTGGAGCTAAAAGACATGTTTTTAGCAAAGGCAGTGCAAGCAGTGTTGGGACAGACTCCAGGTCTTTGGTGTTCCTGAAGAAACACAAACAACTGCAGAGAAGGGTATAGCTCAGATCCTTTTGCCAGCATGCTTAGCAGGCAGCCCTGTACCAGATCTGGTTCAGGCTTCGACAAGTGACCTCTGTCACTGAAGGGAACATAAAGAGCCTCAGTGAGCTTTGGCTGAACTAGGCTTTTGCCTGTCTGCTCTGGAGAGAGAGTAACCTCAGTGTTCCCTTCCCTCCCTCCCTCAGTGTGTCTGTGAAAATACTAACTTGATTTAGCTGCCAAAAAAAGACATTTGAAAAGTATACATTGCTCTCCTGTGTCCCAACTTCTGTAAAATATGGGTTATGGTTGGTTCCTGTATATGGTGCTCAGTAATTTTACAGAAGAGAAAACGGCACCACTGCAACTATCCACACAGCACTTAATACAGTGAGGTCTTAGTCTGTACTAGGACTCCAGAGTGCTATTCTGGGCATTATGAACCCGATTATATTACACATAGAGCTTAGATGGCTCAGAGCCACGCTCAGGATATTAACTGTTTCTATTAAGCTTTGCATTTAGAGATCCTTCTGGCAGAGGAGGGCAATGCCGGATGAGCTGGCATTCCCACAGCAGAACAGTGTGCGTGAGTATGGTTAGGGAGTGTTTTGTATTTCATTTACACAAGGGGTAACTCAGTTCCGGAGCTTGCTAACTTATGGATGCTCAGTATAATAATGTTTTCAATGTACTGGTTTTATAGCTGCAGGTGTTGTGGAGGAGACACTTACTGATGCAGATGTACAGGAGTGCAGGAGAAACCTTACGAAGTGCTATAAATGTATCATAAGGGGAAATCCA
The DNA here is from genome assembly GCA_013397915.1 of Daphoenositta chrysoptera. NCBI lineage: Eukaryota > Metazoa > Chordata > Aves > Passeriformes > Daphoenositta > Daphoenositta chrysoptera. Next base: position 224,696 of record VZRO01000110.1, on the reverse strand, counting down.
TATGTAGTGTGTCATCTGGCAGAGAATGTGAAAAAGTGGCATTGACTGTGATTACTTATGATTCTTGTGCCTGTGCCCCTGAAAGAGTGTTTTTAAGACTTGGTTTAGTTTGTGATGAAGGTGGCTTTAGGAATAGTCAAGGTCCTTCCGTTTCTCTTAAAAAAAAAAGGTTTCTTTTCATGATTTTGTTTTGTGCTGTTCCAGATTTTGTAAAAACAAACACCCTGAAAGCCCAAACAACAACAATAATAAAAGAAACCCTTTGTGGATTGCCTCTGTGACACAAACAAAGTTGATGAGTTTCTCACTGTTTGAATACACATTGTCTGCCAGGTGGGAACTGTGCGGCTCTTCCTTCCCTCATCACCCTGCAAGTGCAGGAAGAGATAAGAGGAATTTATTTAATCCTGCCCTCACACTGGCTGAATTTGAAGCACACTACCGGCAGACAGGTATGCTGAATTTGGAGCCTAAATGGCTGCCTTGGGTAGGAAAGGGGGGCAGAGGGTATGGCTGTTAGGGATATGAGGCACTGGGATAGTGCCAGTGGGAGAAGAGGGGTGCTGGATGTGGTAACACATGCTGTTGGGAAAGCAGGCTCTCATCTTGCTCTTGAGGTAATGAGAATTTGCCTTTGTGGGGCTTGGGGTTAAACCCTCTTCCCAGTAAAACTGCAGTTTGCAGCTCCTTTCCCTGTACTGGGAGAGATACAACTGTTGAGCAGGGACTGGCTATTGTGCATCGAAGTTATTCTTTGCAGGAGACAGAAAGGAGTGGATGGAGGTATCCCATGTGCCATGTGCATCCACATGCCACTGTTCAGCTCATGCTTAGGCTGATGGAGAGGGGTTGAGTTTGCGAGTGTTTTACTGATGAATATCCCCTTTCTCAGAAAGTAAACAGCTGCCATCTTGACCTTGCAAAGGCTTGGACATCTTTACCTTTTGAAAGCACTGCTCTCAAAATGTGGGTCCATAGTGCAAGAAATACACATGATGACCTTGGTGTTCCTGTGCCTTCTCAGCTACACTTTTTGTCTTGGATGCCAGTGACCCTGAGATCTGGACTTTTCCCTCTGCTGTTTTGTGTTAAAAATGAAGAACAAACCAATGTATGGAAGCAGTTTGTGTGATGGAACCCATCAAAATAAACTTGAGGGGGTGGTGGTGGTTGAAAGAGCTTGGCTGAAACCTGGTAATTGGGCTGGATATAGTGAGAAGAAGGGGAGCCAGGAAGGGACTGAATGGAAATCAGTCCCCAAATTAAATATCCCATGAGTGGGGCATGAAGAGATAAAGAGTCTCCTTCAAATCAGGTTCTGTGCCTGAGCCTTCCTCCAGAATTTCCTGCAATTTAGACAAATGACCAACTTCAGATTTTTAAGTGGTGTTTGTGCTGAACACTTGCAGGCGTGCGTTCCCATCCAGCTGCTGAGCAGCAATCCTCGTTCTTCAGTCTTGCTGGGAGCTGCTTTGCGCTTTTTTGTGGCAGCAGCTTTTGCAATAGGACCCCCCCCACCGGCCCCAGGATGGCTTTTTCTGTGAAAGAAGCCAGCGCAGCCAGGCAGACATTATCCCCTCGCCGGAAGGAGGGACCCGGCTCCCTGGGGAGGAGGGACGGGGAGCGAGTGATTCATTGCAGCTGGCTGCAGTTTGGCCTCCTCTCTCTCTTTGCCCTGGGTGCCAGCGAGTGACAGCTTGTGGGCAGCAGGCCAAGCTGTGAAAAGAGGAGTGTGTGAGGCCTTTAGCTTTCTCATGCTTTATCAAGCTGCAAAGAATAGCTCGATATTCAGCCAGCGTTGGTGCAGGTCAGGAGAATGGAAATGCGAACTTAACTCCTGACATGCTGGCTGATGGCTGACCGCAGGCTTGCGCCCACGAGGGCGGCTTTGTACTGCAGCATGTGGGGCAAAAGGGAGGAAAAGTGCCTTGATGACATGGTAAAGATAACTTTTTGTTAAGTGGGCAGCCTCTGGGACTTGCTGGGAGAGTGAAAAGATAAAAAGAGGGCTTTCCTCTTGTGGTTTGCTGTCTGTGTGCTGGTGGAGGATGGAAACACTGGAGAGCAGAGCTGCAGGAGTGACGAGCGTCCTGGGAAAGCGAGAGGGACTGTGGTGGACGAGTGGCAGGTGTGTCCCTTCACTGCTGGCACAGCTCTGGGGGCTGTGGTGCAGGTGCCCGTCAGGGCAGAGAGCAGGACGGGGCCGTCCCGGGATGTCCCCGCTGTCCTCCAGCCTGTGCGGAGGGCTGCCCGCCGGCGCGCAGGGAGTTAAGCTCCTCATCGCCCGGGGGTGAGCCTACTTCGGGGTGTTGAGCTCCATTCCCACGGCTTTTCCTTTCTGAGGGCTGGGGGAGGGATCGCCTGGAACAAGTAAAATGCCTGGAGGCTGGAAAACAGCACCCCGGCCCCTCTGGCCGTGTGTTGGTCTGAGAGGGATGTGCGCTTCACGGCAGGCTGGGCAGGGGCTGCCAGCCAAGGCTGGGGTCTGTCGCTGCTGGGCAAGAGCCTGGGTTATTTCTCTGCTTTAGGCAAAGAGAGATGGCTTTGCAGGCAATAGGGTGCCTGCCTAGGGACTGAAAAAACCGAATTCTCGGCTGGAAGGACGTAAAGTAGAAATGAAGCCCGAGAAGTCCCATGGGCAGATGCCAGCGCAGGTTAACACACAGGTTTTGTGGCTGAGGGAGAGCAGCAGCACTGGGCTCCCTGCAGCACATGCACGTTTCTCAAAGGCATAAGGGAGCAGAATCCTTCCTTCCCGATGCTGACTCTACCTTCTCCTGCATCACTTTGAGCTGCTGAGTTGAGGTGTTTGAAGCCCTGAGGAGCAGGAAAAGGGCAGGTGAAAGTCTGAGGGGCTGGCTAAGGGAGTTAGCGGGTGCTCAGAGCACAGCCTGCAGCTGCCTGCGAGCCGAAATCCCACTCTTTCTCCATCAACAGTGCAGGGGTCTGGGAGAGCAAGAGAGCTCTGCCACATCCCAGTTTGCTGTGGAGCTGAGTGTATCTGTGTGAGGAAATAATCCCGGCCAGCACCAATATCCCACCAGAGGGAGAAGGGAGTTTGCGTACCTGTTCAGCCCCTAGAAAGACTCTAAAGTTGCCTCTGAGGTTTAAGGTGTGCAGTCCCTATTCTCAACAGCTTCTGAATTCAAGGCAAGGTGAACTGATGTGAGCAAATGGGAGCCAGTAGCAGCATAGAGGAGAGATGAACCGTGGGCTTGAAGTGCAGTTACAGTTTGATTTTGCTGGGCTGTGTTTGCGCTGTATAGACCAGATTATGCCAAACGCCCAGCAAAGGTGTGGTTAGAGACTGGATTTTTGCTTGTGCATTGGGTGTCTGGCCGTGCATCTGTCCCAGATCATCTTTGCAAAGAGTGAAGTACTGTGATCCTCCCACTTGCTGTACTGGCTCCTGCGGCAGGAGGATCTGGAGGGCAGAGGATTTGGGAGGCAGTATTGCCTGTGTGGGCAGAGGTTTTGTGTAGCCTGGGTTAGCACTCAGATACAGACCTGAGTGATAAAACAACAGTGTGCAAATATTCTGCAAATACCAGACTCATGGTGGATCTTGTTGATTGTTAAATGCCAAAATCCTAATAAAGACTGGTAGGCAGGAGCCCTGGTTTTCTTTTCTATACCCAGGCACCTAATGGTCGCCGAGCTCTGCTGTGGAGTGTTCTGCAGCTCTTTGCTCTGTCCATTTATTCACCCAGCACTGGGAAATGTGGCTGGAGTGGGAGCTGGGGTCCGAGGCTGATCTGAGCCCTGAACAACGCAGACCTGCAGTGGATGCACAAAGAGAAACTCACTGGCTGCGAGGTAGCTTTGGGACCCAGGTGCAGCAAAGGCACCAGCGAGAGCTGGCTCCCCTGCAGGGGCAGGGGGTGTGTTCTCATTGTGCCTGGTCTGGTTTGCTCCTGCGTAGCCTCTTCTCATTATTCTCGCCTTGAGCTGTCTCAGGCCCGAAGGCAAAGTGCGGCAGAAAGCTCTGTGGGCTTTCCCTTGAGAGATGCGGGGTCCGTGGAGAGTGGCTGTTCAAGGGAAGCACTGCAGTGGGCTGAATTGAGGCTGTTTCAGGCTGCACAGCTCTGAGCTAATCTCCCAGAGGCAGAGACATTACTCACCAATCAGGAATGTGTCTGTATTTTTCCTAATGAGAACAAAACATTTTATCCCTGTTCATTAGCAGAGAGTTAGCGTGTGCAGTTGCTATGCCAACAGACTCCTCTCCTCCGCAGACACACTGGGGGTGTCCTCCATGCCATGGTTAGAAGGGTGAACAGGAAGGCTGGTTCTGGCAAGAAAAAGATCCCATTGTTTTCCCAGGGCTGCCTGGACTTTGTGCAGCTGGCCAGACCATGCCTTCTCGGGGGAAGGGAACCACAGCGGGAGTCAAGTGCAACAGATTTAATTTATTGGAAAAATAGTCTTTGCATTTCATGCTCTGTTGTTTTTTCCAGCTTGAGGCACACTCTTCAATAAGAGAAATGAAGGTGTCTCAACGTTCCCAAGAGTCCAGATGGTAAGCAAAATGTGCCGGGAGTCAGCACTGGGATGCCCATGGACTGCTGCAGCCCGCTGGGCTCCTCCGTGTTCCTGATCATCTCCGTGTGTGTGGCCACTGTCATGCTGGGCAGCCTCTGGATGCTGCTGCGTGACGAACCCACCTGACCAACTGTACCACCTGAGATTAGCTGGACGAGTTCTCCAGGCACGTGGTCTACTGGAAAGAGTGAGTGGCTGTATGGGGAGCGTTCACTTGTTCCCTTTGCAAAGAGAACATTCTCTTTATGCAGGGAAATCCTGTGAAGGATGAAGGACATCTCTTCAACAGAAGCTCTGTTGTTTAGAGTTCTGCTGTAAGCAGATGTGTTTACTCCAGAGGTTGCCTATTTGCTTGTCATTTTTGTTGTCACCCCAGCTTTCTTGAGTGATTGGGAATTGTGGGTTGCAGTGCTACCCAAGTCAGGCCACTATACACCTTTTACAAGAGTCTTCTTGGCACCCCTAGTGCTGCACTTGAAATATAAAAACTAACTTTTAAGCTTTGAATTTTCTGCAGAAGGGAATTAATTTAACCGACAGACAGAAACAAACCAAAAAAACCAAAACAAAAACGTGAGTTTCTGATGGTGATCTATAAGTAGAAACGGGCCAGTGAGCGTTGCCAAATCTGAAGACAGACTCCTGGAGCAGGAGTGACGTTCATCTCTGTCTGTCAATCACCATGGAGGGTGATGAGCTGCTTTGTGCTGGCTGAGCTTTGTGGTGTTGACAGCTATAGACCCTTGAAGAAATGTCTCCCTGAAACTGAATTCTTTCAGGCTGCATCCTATTAAACAGGATAGTTACAACTCCACTGTCAGTTTGCCTGGTGAAGCACTCTGTAGGTGATTATGTGGAATTTGAATATGGGAATTTGAATATCAAATGTAGGGTGGTACACCAGAGATCCCAGACTGAATGAGTTGCTGAAGATCTGCAAATCTGCATGAACTTCTGGCTGAGAAGTGAATCCCTGGCACCTGGATACTAGGAGCTGATGTAGATGAGTCACTGACTTTTGCACTGGAGAGATGAGTATCACGTTAGAGCACTGGGAGCACAGGAACCCCTCATCAGAAAGATGTCTGTTTGTTGGATTTGCAGCTCCAACGGCAGGAGGAATCAGAAATAAAAACAATGAACAAAACCAGACAGCAACCCCCAGCCCAGACCTCTCTGGTTGTGTAGCCTGTGTGGTTTGAGTTTGGTAGTAGACCTGGATTGAACTCTTAGATAATAAAGAGCAAGTTTTCAGAAAACCTCTTTCAATCTGGAGCATCCAAGAATAAATCCTGAATACCTATAACAAATGTACAAAGATTGATGAGTCTGGTTGCCTCAGCTTTGCATTGCTCTGGGTGGTTCCAGTAAAACCACTAAATCAAAGCTGTTTGAAATAGGGAATGAGTAAGTACTTGAGATGACTTGAATTCAGGCCAGTCTCTTCTGGATCCACGCTTTCAGGGTACATAAAAAATACAAGATCATAAGGAGGACAGAGGACTGTATGTTGTATTCTTTGAGATAGTGAGCTGATTCTGTCCAGATCCTATTGAAAAAGTGCTCCAGCAGAAGTGCACTAGAGGACATGCTTTTTTGTACCTTTAAGTGTGAAAGATCATGTCTGAACAAACTAACTTCTGAAATGTGAGTTACGGTTATTATCTGAGTCGCGCTCGACTTCATTCCTGTGCAGCCGGAGTAGCAACTTGGTGTTACCTAGGAGAGTGTTACTTGTTCCCTCCTCTTCCCTCCCCTCCCTTTTAAGCAGTTCAGGGACTGATTTTCTGCCCTATTTTCTGTGCACCACCACTTTTTAATAAAGAGTAAAGATAAACACACAACTGCAGTGCAGTGTGCAAGGTGAGAATTCTTCAGAAGAAACATTCACCTTTGCCTCTGAAAACAACTCAGGTGCTCATAGAACCTTGGGAGAAGGGTTTTTTGTTTTTATCAGGACCAGTTATGGGCCATTTGTGGGATGAGGTGTTCCTTCTAACCCTTAGAGTATGGTTCAAAACCCTAAATTGTGGGGTAGGCTTATATTTTTAAGAAGCTGTTAGCACTGAGTATTGTAACCTTAGGTGATATATTGTTATGTTGGGTTTTAATGGCCTTCTTTCTCTTTTTTAATTCCAGTTATACTTCTATGTATCTACATCTTTAAAAAGTACTTATTTGACTCTAAACAGTAAAATTGGCAAAGGACAGAGTAAAGCCAGGAAAGTTATTTCAGCCTGACAGGAAGGTTTAGGTTGCTTAGTCAGCTAAGTATGTATTATTAACAAAGTTCTATATCTCATAAAGAATGTGGGAAGCAATTAGGATTACTGCATTTGTGGAAGAAATCACTCAGGATTTTCAGGGAGTCGTGATACAAACAGTCTCCAAACCCAAATATTCCTATATGACTCTGCAGGAGAACAAGGTCTGGTAACAATATTGTTCTGTGTAGTGTCAGGAAATCTCTAAATACTGTGCCCATACCTGAGGAAAAAATGTCTGGATTGAAATGTTCATAAAGAACATATGAGAGAATAAAGCTCTGGCACACAGTCTTGTGAGGGATCTACCCTTCATCAGGGCAGGCTAATTCAAACATAAGATAATTCGTATTTTCAAAGAACTAACAGGGAGAGAAAGTTTTTTAAAAATACACCCTATTCTGGAGGAAGAAGGGTGGAGCTGAATGCTATAGCTTGAAAATAAACTTGCTCTTAAACAAACTCAGTGGAGTTAGGCTGAATATTTTAACGGAGAACTGATGGGCAATTCATACAGAAGTGGAGAATCACTGCTGTATTTGATAACCATCACACTAGTTCCTCCACCTCTTATGGAAGTTGAGTTTTCTACAGCTTTAGGAAAACTACTACCATCTTAACAGAGGTATCTTCTTAGTGTTTTTAGAAATTGAACAGCAGCAACAGTGAACAGAGGTGAGCATTACCTTCCATACAAAGAGTGACAGAATAAGTTGGGATTCTTCCACCTGAAGAACAATAAATGTCGGTTATCTTCAATTCCTGAATTGCACAGACAGTTTAGAGGGGGAACAACCTTTTTTTTTCCTTTTCCATTACAAGCATGAATAGGTATTGCATGGAGACAGCATGTAGTAAGCTTAAAACCAAATAACAACTTAGTCCTTGATGTGTGCAGTTAACTTGGGACGCTTCTTGTCACAGGATGCTGTGAATGCCAAACATCTGTGTATATGTGAGGACATGGGGCAGGTCCATAGAAGAAGGAGCCATTGAAGGTTAGTAAATGGATAGAAACCACCCTTATCCCAAGAAGTCCCTGAGCTGCTCATTGTTGAAGCCTGGGAGAGTATTCAGGGAGGTAAAGTGCTGCTATGTGCTTGCTTCAGTCTGATGTTTCAGGCCAGAGCCAGACAAGTGCAGCCTGGTTTGTCAGCATGGGGTGGGAGGGGGATGTAATAAAAATGGTTAAAGAAGAGACTGGCACAGCTTGTGTTCTAGGTTGGTTCTGTGCTGCTTGTGATTTACAGCATGTGCCTCTTGCTGAAGGCACTGCCTTGGGCTGCTGGAGTCTGCAGGCTGGTGACTTGAATTTGAAGAGAGGCAGAGAGTGTATTTCTAGAAACTACACAGGTAGGAAGGGTGGTGTGAAGATGAATATTGTAAGCAGGGAAGCTGGCTTTCCCCTTTTCTCTGTGGCAAATGCTGTTCCTGCTATTATGGGATGGTAGGTTTTACTGAGATACAGAGACTGTCTTACAGGTGATAGCCTATATCTTATTTGTGTTACTTTCCCTCCTTTGAAAGGGTGTTTCTTGCCTCATAATGGACTCTAACTTAATTTGAGCTAAAATGGGTGATAAGCCGATGCACGAACAGTAAAACCTCTGTTCCAAAGCCTTTTCAAACTAAAAATGTCATGGCCTACGTGAGGTTCATACTCTTCAGAAGTACTCAAAACACTGCTCCTATTTTAAGTCCTGTCTAAACATTTAAAAATAACTCAAAAACAGGGCTCACTTCTAGATGCTTCACCCTTGAAAGTCTGCTCTTGCACTTGGTTTTAGATGCTTACCCAAATGTGCAGAGGGCACAGTACAGAACAGCCCTAGTTGTTCCTTTGAATTTCTAATTTCAGAAGGAAGAGAACAATGTCAGGCTATCTGTTGTTTTGTCTCTAGAGACATGGTCTCTGCTGTTAGGCAGTATCCTTTTGAGTTTTGGGGTGGGGGGGAGGGGTGGGTTTAAAATTTTTGTTGACTAACTTTGCTGCTGTGGTCCCTGGAGAACAGCTATGCAAAGCTGACCGGTAGCGGAACTCTGGTGATGTGTATTCTTGGAGGCAGGCTCTCATGACTGAAAACTGAGTTGGTGTATTTTGGGAAGCTATAGCCCCTCTCCAAGGATACAGAAGCAGTCTTGTGTGCGTATCGTGTTCTGTAGTGAAAGTTACTCCATGGAGTGGCTGAGGAGTTGCGTGCTCAGATTACAGCTGTGGGGAATACAGACAGGCCTGGGGCTGAGGGAGAATACAGGTGGAGTATGGACAGGATTAGGACAAGGGTCACCTTGGGGAAGACTAGCACCAGGTGGAGGGGACTGAAGTTCCTTTCCTGTTGATTGCTCCCCCATTATCTTGATTTAGTCAACTCTTTGATGCAGGAAGAAGTTTCTATCCCAAACTCTTAAGTCTCATCATTGCAGAGTAGCAACGGGCTCAGTTGTTACCCCATTTACAGAGTATCTTTCCTGGTTTGTTCTCAATTTCTCAATTACTGTTTTCATCAGTAGCTTGGCTCAAGCAATGATTCTCTCTCAGCTTGTTCCTGTGCATGCTGGACTTGTCTGCCATTCTCCAGTTAGTCTGTCCAGATTAGATTTAGTTTGAACCCATCTTTAGCTGGTATGATCTTTTCTATTCCTAGCTGATCCACAATTTTAACTAGTGTATTTCCCACTAAGCCCTGAGAAGATTCAAACTAAAACTTTTTTATGAGGCTAAACTTGTGTCAGCCCCACCATGGCCTCCTGGGTTGACATTAGGTGGCTGATTGCTCAGTTTGGTCCATGTGTAAGTCTGAAAAGTGCTGTATGAGCCACGCTTTTCTGGGGTTTTGATTAGTTATCTGTGTGTGGCAGAGTAAACAGTTTCCTCTCCCAGAGGAAGGCACAGTCCCTGCCATGTGTGTGGAGTACACAGCTTAAAATGACAGAGGAAGGGTGCCTGGAACTGGGACAGTCTGCAAACAGAACTGTGCTGACCACAGGCTATGGTTTATCCTTCCAGCACAGATGTGCATACTCTTCCCTTGTTTCCTTACCAGTCTCTCTCTGTTCTGTCTAGCTGTTCCTTCTAGCAGAGGAGCAGCCACTCAGCTGTAGAACTCAGTGCTGTTCCTAACAAACTACTGTAAATCTGGTTTTCCTATCTCCTGGGCACTTTTTTGCCCAGGGGTGACCCTGGCGAGGCAGCATGCTCTTGAAATGCAACAGTCAGCCAGTTATACTGGCTGAAATTCCTGCTCATAGCAGTTTGCATTTCAGATTGGCACTGCAGACCTGTTTAGTGCATCTCTGCAGCCCTAGGGTGAAGGTCTAGGTTTCCCTGAAAGGGGAAGGGATGAGCCAGTCAGTCCTGCTCAGCCAGTGGCTGTCAGACTGTGCAGGTGGGAGGGTAGCAAACCAGATGAAGAACAGTCTCAGCCAAAAAGTCTTTAAAATTCATGGCTCTCATGAGCAGGTAGCTGGTTCTGAACCCTTGTGCCTCTAGGACAGCACCAAAGAAGCTTTCTCAGCCCTGAACCAGGAGCTCAAATATTCTGCCAGAGAAAGTTAGTATCTCCTTAATCTGACTGAACAGAAACTTGTGTTTGTAAAGCCACTTGAAAATTTCTTATAGTGAATTTTGTCTTGTTATAAAATTCCTTTTTCTGGATAAGACATGGCTAGATGTCTGCATGTTAACCAAATAACTGGAGAACTCTTGCTCCACGTCGTTTATTTCTCCAAGTACCAAATCTTGCAAGGTCCCAACTTCTGCTTCCTTTGCCACTTAATTTTCCTGTTGCTTATTTTCACTCCTCCAGGCTGTGGACCCACTATGGTATGAAGGGAGAGCATTGCCTGATGGCCTGTGCACAGCAGTAGTTTTCTCAGCCCTCCCTATATGCAGTTTGGTGCTCTGAATTTTATCCTCCAAACAAGAACTTCCAAGTGTGGACAGTGTCTGGCATGGAGGGCTGTGACTGTACAGTAGAAGAATAAGGCTGCATGGCTGCTGCCAGCCTGTGACTCCTCAACCATGTGCACCTTGAGTGCCCTTCATGGATGGTTCCTGGGCCACCATTCCATGTTGGACTCCATTTGAAAGCACTGGATATCCAGCTGGGACAGTCCTTGTTCAGAGCTGTTGAGACTGGTGTGAAGTTGATCCTGGCTCTCAGGTCTGTGCCCAGCCTGTTCAGGCTTCTGCAGTAGTGTGGTGGGAGCTGTTGTGTCTCAGATGTGTTATGTGGGTGTGAAGCTTCCCAAGCTTGGGAAGGTCCCCAGGCTCTTTGAACAGCATGATGTGTTGTTATCTGTTACTGGCTTTATGAAAGCCTTGGCATTGGCTTCCTGAGGTGGAAGAAAATGTCTGGTCACCTCAATTTGGATCATTATCTAACAGACCTGTGTAACCTAATTGCCAGACTATTGAGCCTAGTAGTTCACAGATGATGACTGAGAACCTTCCAGGCTGAGGCACTAATTCATGGAAGATAATTGATCAAAGTGTCATTTCTGATAATGCTTTAACATAACTTGAGTAATACAAGGTAGGATACACCTCATCTTGGTTTGAAGGCAAACCACAAGCAGATTGTGGTAGTGATGTGGAGTTCTGTTTATTCTGCTGTCTCTTCTGGATGGGAGGGGATAAGTACTACTCATGTGGCTGCATTACATTAAATGTATTTGCATGTTACTGCCTGTATTCATGGCTATAGCCAGAACAGCTGACACTCCTGGAGTGAGAGGGGAAGACTGGCAAACTGCTGTCAGGCTGTATGGTTCTCCAGAACATTAGTGGGGAGGGCAGAAAAGTGAATTTTATTTGAAATGAAGGAAAACGCCAAGAAGAATTCCTTGTCCACCCAAGGCATATTAATTCTTTATAGATCTATTGTGGTACTAAATCTAAGACTTAAGGGGTGTCAGGGAAGTTTCTTTAACAGAACACCCTGCATTGCTCAATGTCTGCAGAGCAAAAGGATTTATTCAAGGCAGGCTACAGTGTTTAACATTTCTCATTTACATCTTGACAACTGGATGGTGGAGCTCGGGATGTGGTCCTTGTGTGTCTGCCTGTGGTCTGTACCACTGCTGGCACGAACTCCTTCTGTGGTTGGCCTCTGTTCTCCTTTCCACTGTGCAAACCTGCAGGACTGATGCTGGCAATGGAGACCATGGGGTTTCCTCTTGGAATGGAAGTGTAGGACTGGTGCTTTTTCACAGGAGTTTCATAGAATGTTTGAAGCTTCTCTCCTCTCTTGCTGCGTTGTTCCAAGGCCAGGCTGGATGCAAAAGAACTTGCCTTGGGGGTGTGGCCTTTGCCTCTGGGACGTGAGAGCTTGGTTAGGGGTCACAGTCCTGTCCTCTGGGAAGCATGTGCAGGTTGCAGAGGTCTCCTCTCTCCCTTCTGCAGGGCATCCTGCCAAGGAAAATAAACTCTAAGGCAGAAGCGATTACGTTGAGATCGTGTTCTGTCCTGGCTGTTTCTGGATTAAGCAGCTGGGCATTTCTGCTTTATAGAAATCAGCACAAAACAGCTATGGCAGAGCAGGATTCTGGCATTGTAGCCTGTGGAGCCAAAGCTGAGAACAGGAGGATCCTGGCTGAGGCTGGGAGAGGTGCCCCTAATGACAGGGAGGGCAGTGTGGTTGGGAAGGTGTGCCTTGTTTGAGGTGGAGGCCAGTAAAATATGAATCACATCTGTTTGAAGTAGTGATGAAATCCCAGATGAAGGTTTTCTGTAATACCTGGCCAAACAGTCTGGTGTGCTGCAGCTTTCCTTTCTCCCTGGCTGGAACGGATGGTCCTGACCTACTTTTAGCAGTCGCGGTTCTGCTGAGCGCTGCCCAAGGCTTGGCTGTTCCGATGGCACACACGGATCTGCGGTGTTCCCTCCGAGTGAGGAGTTTCCATCAAACGCTTGGCAGACAGGGAGGAGCTGTTCCCGAAAGAGGGACTGTGGGTGCACTAAACTCGGATCTGCCACTTCTGTGCTCTGTGGCTCTGGCCCTGGGTTCGCTTTCCCATGGTGTGCATTAACTTTTGTGTTGCGCTGTCAGGATTCAGTTAGATGGTATCTAAATGTTAACATGAGAGATACTGCCTTTAGAAACAGCCAGGGAGGTTAGGCTTCTAAATATGTTATTAAGCAGGGCTGGAGTTAGATTGTTAATATTTAAAAATAAATAAAGTCTATAAATGTACCATAAAATAGAAGTTTAAATAGAGTATCATCCCAGGGCAAATTGCAAAGCTTTGTATAGCTCAGTGTCCTGCCTTTGACAAGATCCAGAAGCAGATGCTTAATGAGGACTGTAAGAAACAGGGCATGTATAATGTGGTGGGTTTGTTTTGGGTTTTTTCATTCCCCTCCCACCCCCCCAGCTTATGACCATCATCAGTTTAGGGCCCTGCTTAGCCAGGAGTTGTATCTCAGCATCTGATCTTGACTATATCTATTCTCCATTAATTTATATAATCCCTCTTCTAACTTGTTTATGTTTCTGGTCTCCATGACATCCTAAAGCAGTGAGCTCTACAACTTAATTATGCATTTTAAATGTTACTTGAAATATTCTACATCCAGTGACAATATCCCTGAGCTGACTTAGGAAAGTTGTCTGTAACTTTGGTGAGTGCTCTCTTGTTTCTGCATTGTAAAATATGGTAGAATAACCATGTAACTCCATCGATAACTCCATGTTTTTCATCTTGGCTCTGTCATGTTTCAGACCTCTTGACTTCTCCATATCTTTCCCCTTGTTGTTTCTTTGTCTGTCCAAAGTCCTACTCTGCTTGATCTCTCCTTATATGGAAGCTGCTGTATGTTTTTGGTCATCTGTTGTCCCTTTTGTCATTGTCTCCTTTTTCAGATGTGGGAATCAGAACTGCCTTCATCATTCAACAGCATAATGGGGATGTTTTCTTTCCTAATTACTCCAAAAGCTGTATTTGCCTTTTTGCTTGATACTCAATACTGAACTGACCTATGAAGTTTCAAAGTTTTTCTAAGTGATAACAGCTAGTTTTGATCCTGTTGTGTTTGTGTACCTAGAATATTTTTTGTTGGTTTTGGTATTTATTGCCATCTAAGATACTGTGTAGTTACTCTAAAGTGCACGAGTTCTCTTACTTTTTACAGTCTTCTCTGAATTTGATTGTGATTACTAATTTTTTAATAATAAAATTTGCCACTTCTAGACATATTCCTCTTCTTAGATCTTATGTGAACATACTGAATAGTGCAGATTGCAGAATAAATTCTTGGCAGATCTCATTGATAACCCTAATCTGACAGGGAAACACTTGATTGCCTGTCTTTTAACTACTTATTAAATCATGATAGGGACTGTGACTTTAATTCCCCAATTGCTTAACTTTTTTTTCAAGAGCCTTAGCTGACAGTTCTTTTAAAATCAGTTTAGTTAATATTAACCAGATTAAAAATTGTCTCTTGGATCTCAACTAAATAGGAAATCTTGGAATTTTCTGGGTTCTGCAGGGGTTTCTCTCTGCTCCAAATATTCATCTATATTTTGGGCAACAATTGGCTTCTTGAACTCATGCAAGCAATTTTGTTTTTATGTGGGGTGATGGGCTTAGATTTATGTAGATTAGCATAGAAACAGAGAATATGCTCAGCAGAGCCAATTGGATGGGTAACTTCAGTGAGCCCTGCTTTCCTAGCAGGGTTTTATTACAGTTGTAAACCTATCTAGGCTCTTTGGATATACTCTAAGAGAATGGGATATTTTTTTTCCTAACTAGTTTTTTTTTCCTAATTGAAAGAATATTTAAGTCACTGATGGTATTTGTCCACAAGCATACATAACATGTGATGTGGCAGCTAGAAGATCAAGGGGTTCTTGGGTGGGTAAATGGAGGAGTGGTGGGTTCAAACTGGGGGAAATAACGTTTGCTCTGAGTGCAGTGTTAGAAGGCCAAAGGAGTGGCCTGTCTGGGTCAGGTGCTGTCAAAAGGGAATGCTTATCCAGGTCAGGTAGCTAAAAAAGTACAATTTTGACAAACTGGGATGAGCTCAGAGGGCTACTAGAAAAATTAAGTATTTCTGACTGAAGAAGCTCCGTCTACTTAATATATCCATCCAAAGGATTACAAGTGGCTGCAATCTCTGATTTGGGAAAGCTCAAAGCTGGCAGGATGTGTAAGGGAAGGATTGCATTATGCTTGTCTGCCCTTCATCTACTTCTTAGGCATCTATTATTGTCTGCTGCTGCAGCTAGGGTTTCTGTGAAGGTGGACCTCTGTCAGAGTTAGAATAGCTGTCTTTATCTTCTTGCCCAAGGAGGATTAAGAAGGAGGATTAGTTTTCAAATTGTTCTTGCAAAAAGTGACTAGAAGTTTCTTTGACTTGGAAGATTTTGTGACAAGCAAAGTTAGACAATATGACAAGGCATTTTACTTGGGGTAAAGAACCCTCAGGCAGCAGTTTGTTGGGTTAAGGTGGTAGTTTCTGTAACTTAGGAGCCCTAAGAAAAAGTCCTGGTATCACTGGGAGACTTTAGTCAGGAGCTCGTGGGCTAGAAGGGGTGGTTGGTGGTGTTCTGTGGTTTGATTACACAGAAAGTTGGAGCAGATCCTAAAGGACTTTAATCTTCAAATGTGTAACACTGGCAGAACGTTGTCCTTTGGTTGTGTTAAGATGCTGAGAAACTAACAGCTGGCTTGATTTCCCCTTTTAAAACTGCACATGCAACGTGGTCTTGAGTTCGCATTGAGTTAGTATTTGAGAGGATGGTAAAGTGGAAAAGTCAACCCTCGATTTGCAATGAGAGAGTATATATGAAGAAAGCTTCTTCAACAGTAAGCATCCTGTGGTTATTTCATATTCCTTGTAAATGTTTGTGTAGTCAGTCTTGGTTTGTAAAAAGTTCACTATTTAACATTGTATTAATCATTAACACTTCATTAACCAGTTGTACTGGAAGCTTAGTGTTTATAATACTTTTTCATCAGTGCAAGGGTAAAGTTTGATTGTGCTAGAGCTGTTTAGAGGAAATACCTACCTACTACCATCAGTTAATTCCAGTGTGGCTGAAATTAATATTTAGGTAGCCCCAGAGTTGTAGAAGCACTTTCTGCAGTTTTTCCAAAGAGCAATGCATGAGCATTATTGAAGTATCACAAAGTTGACAATATTTTGTGCAACATTCTTTAACTTCAACCCCCATCCAGAAAAGTACCTTGTAATGTTCAGCAATGACTAACAAGGGTTTAGAAAACGTTCTTTTCCCAAGTATTTATCTAAGAATGCTGTTAATTCTGTAGTACAGAATATCTGCCACCTTCCCTTGCCATTTCATATTTTATATTTTGTCTTTAAAGGTTTGGAGGTTTTTGTAAAGTTATTTTGACCTCAGCTTTGATGTTATTCACATTTGGTATAACAGAGCTGCCTTGTCTGTGCCAGTCCTGCTCTGACAGGATGGCTTGGACTTGGGATTCTCCTTGGGGTCAATTTTACTTGGAAAACAGAGGTTTGTGTTCATCCTTGCTGTAGCTGCTTGCTGCAAGTGTTCTGAAACAACAGAGCAGTGAACTGGCCTGGTATAGTAAATAAGACTCAAAAAAAGATTTATTTATTTAATGGGAATGCCATCTTTCACAGCAGAAAACAGCAAGTCTCTGTTGAGCATATGAAGCTTAGAAGGGGGCTATAATTCAGGGCTTTTGTGCAGAAAACATAGCAGTGGTCGTCTTCCTGCTGCTGGGCCATTTGAATGTGCTGGAGCACAAGGGTCGTCGTGCAGCTGGAAGGATGGTGCTTTTAGTTTTTGAATCTTTTAGTGCTCACGCTGTGGGTTGGCTCTGCAAATGATACCGTACAAATTGCAGGTGCAAATTTCAGAGACCTAATTTTTTTCCAAGGCTAATTCTGCTGGGTTTGGTGGTGAGTATGAAATCTAGCCTAGAAGTTGGAACTTTAACTGACCTCTCCATATATGGAGGATAGAATGTGGTATTAGGGAAATAATCTGTGAGGATTGGAATAATCTCTGTGTGTTGATACGCTGCTAAAATGTGCCCAAATGAGTTCTGCATTTGTTTCTTTAATAAATAAGTAAAGTTTCTCAGAGGGATACGTGAGGTCAGAGAGGTAAAAATAGTGCTACAGAAAGCATGGTCATACTTCAAATTTTAAGTAACTAAATAGTGCCATTGCTTTAATGTTACTGGCTGTTGTTATGTGGCTGTGATATAAATATTCTGTGGCAGAATTGACTAATCCTCTAGCCCTTCTGTTGTGATCCAGATTAAATAAATGAAACTCATCAGTATCATTGGAATATTAATATTTTACAGTGAGTTAGAGGCAATGTTCAGAGTATTGTCTGGAGCATTTTCCTATTTAATGGGAATTCATCAAAAAAATGGAATATTTAAAAAGAATCTTTAAACCTTGGCAATTGCATTCAGAATTAATTAAAGGCTACACACTTTCAGTGCAATCTGTCTGCAACAGCTGTGTTATACACTAGCGGTGAGCACAGGAAGCAGAACGGTTCAGTAAATCCATAAAGAGCTCCGTAGTGTAGCCTGTCATGAAACCATCAGATTTAAATGTAGGTTATCCTCCTCCTTCCTGTCCTCCCGGAGAGGTTGTCATGGGCTTAACTGAAAGGCAAGCATAAAAAAAGGCAGTGATGCCTGTGCTTGAGAAACAACTTGGGAAATGGAATCAAAAGACACTGCTGGCTTTTTTTTCCTCTCTATTTTCATGTAGGGTGCAAACGCTTCTAGTTACTGATAGCTACACAGTCCTGCTCATTTCTAATGTATGTTTGCTTACCTAGCAATAAATACAAGTTCATTTGCTAATGGATCTTTAGCAAAGAGCAACAAAGAGCACTATATTCAGTGTTTATCCATTGTGCAGGGTGATTAGAACCAGCCTGCAGAACATGCTGTACTACCGTTTTGTTTTGTTTTCTCTGTTCTCACAGAGTCATGAGGACCAGACAGTAGTTTCTTATCTGGATCAGGTTTAAGGACTAGCTCTTAACAAAGTGACTTCTAGGGGGAAATTTGGGACTGAAAGAAGAGTAGCTATATGTCACAGCCTTCACCACAGCGAGATCTGATTACGGTATGCTGGAATGAAGAACTAGTTGATTTTCCAACCTCTTTCTAGTACAGGTCCTCCAATAGGTAAAATGCGTTCAGTGAAACATTTGGGGTAGGTTCAAATGCAGATCAATGAGCTGGTAACAAGATCCATGTTGCTGGAGTAGTGTCATGTGCTGGGCTTTGAGTTGAAGTACGGGTTAGTTCTGCCCTGGCAGATGCCAGTGCGGCTCTGTGGGGGACAGAGCAGAGTCGTGCAGCTTGTAGGCACAATCTCTAGCCAGAAAGCCACTGTTTCAGAATCCATAAATCCTGGAGATGCATGCCGATTTTACTGTGTAAGTGCTGGCAGAGGAAGGTTGCATTAGCTCAAAAGAAGATTACAGATTCCTCAGAGTGGTGTAGTGTAATGACGTCTTGTGATTCTCAGCTGCTTCCAGATCAAAGATTCTCTTCTCCAAGTCATTGTGGCTGTTCACAACATCGTCAAGCTCCTGCTGCTGGATGGCCATCTGCCTATTGTTTTGTTTGCAGGCGTTTTAAGCTTTGAAACTGAGGAGACTCCAGACAGTTGCACAACAAGCCATCGTGACATCTGCATGATAGCAGTGCAGAGGTATAGAGACAGTTGGTGTGGTTAAGGAGTTCCTTAAATCAAGTTCTCTCCTGTAGAAATGGTGAAAATGCATTAAAAATAACTCACATGTTGGAGATGGAGCAAGATCTTTTCTGCTGATGTAAACCTGAGGGGATAGAATCAAGTTAGATCTCCTTCCTTCAGTCTGGGTGTATCTACTTGCTGGCTTTTCCCACGTAACATCTCCCGCATGATGAGGGTTTCTCTCAGGTGCTCCAACACACTCACTCACCACCTTGGAAAAGAGACTCCCAGGGTAGTTCAGGGCTGGTTGCCAGTCAGGGTGAAGCAGAGTGTGTTCATAGCTGTGAAGCAGAAAGCACTAAGTGTCCATTATCAGGGCAAACAAAAGCCCCAGTGTGCACGTAGCCCAAACACGGCGCTGGTCCGGTGTGAATCAGCGGCTGTGTGCTCCGGGGGAAGGCTGCCAGCCCAGAGCCGGCATTCCTGCGCCCGGGTACATCCCGACAGTGCTGCCTACTTACCTACGAGAACCGTGTGAAGTGGAGCTTTTCCAGAGCTTGACAAAGCCTATATTTAATAAAGTGTTGTTTTTATAATACCTTCCATCCGCTGGATTTCACAAGTAAACTAATCCTCTCAACTGGTCTTTTGGTAGAGCAAAGATGCCGGTTTTACAAAGGAGCCAGAAAGCAGACTTCTGTGGGGTTTTTTTTGCAATAGCAGGGGAGTAGAAGATGGATCTAGAGTCTTACAGCTATTGTTCTCAGCATTGCTACTGTGTTTTCTGCACATTGTGTGCTGGGTGTTGTATAGAATGAGTGTAAGACGCAGTTTGTGGGTTGAGAAGTTTGTGACCTAAATTGGTTAAGTCCTGCAGTAAATGCTGGTGTAGTTTACTCTTGAAATGCTGCCGATCTTTTTCTACCTCTGTGCTTCTGAGCTAAAAGCACTTTGAGTTTACCAGGAAGACCCAAGAGGGCTTCCCTAGGAGGGAAGTGATGATAGTTGCCTTAACTTTAACTACAAAATTAATATCACCCCTGAGGAGCTGAGTTGCCAAAATGAGCGCAGCAGATTACAGGCCAGTTCTGGAGGAGATACTGTGCTCATCAGCTCTGTGGAGCCTCTGACCCAGCTTGGCAGCTGTGTAGCTCTATGCAGCTTTGATACCCTGTCTGCAAGAGGGAGGGAGGGGAGGAAGGAAATAGATTCACAGCTGCATCACCACCTACTTCTCAATTTAAATGAGGTGGTACTCATAGTAAATTATTGAGTACTTGCAGCTGCTTCCCTTTCTCTATGGGGAAGGCATTAATCTAGATATTGCAGGTACTTATTACCACATTTCCACCATGCTGTGGGGTTCCCTGTGTTGTCCAGAGCAGTTGTTCCCATCCATGGTACGGCTTGGGTGGATCACAGTAGATTTCAAACTGAGTTGGTCTAAATATCCTCTGGAGAGGAGCTGAACAAGTCTGGTGGTTCCCTGGGTCTGTCCAACATCCACCCCACCTGGACTTGCTTGCACTTTGAGACATGGGACAGGGAAGGATGGGGCATTGTCCACAAAACAGGCATGTTTAAATCACCTTTCACAGTACTGGGAGAAATGCTGTGCAGAAATGAGTGCCAGTAAGAGACTTCTAGCCCAGAGAGTGCAGTAACAGGTGAGCAGGTAAAGGTGGTTTCCCCCTCACCTGGACATGCTGTGTAACTTCCCAAGGAGATGGGGGCCCACAGGGTCTGGCTTGGCAGGACTGGGAGCAGACTGGTGGCCCCAGTGGGGAGGCTGGGAGCTGATGTGACTGGTGTCACTCCAGAGGCCTCATCCTGACACCCAGGTTCTGCTTGGGTGGGTGATGCTCAGTGGCAGAGATGGTATGGGAAGGTTTCCTTTGAAGCACGAGTGGAACAGCCTTAGACCCACAAGAGGCTGTTGATAGCCGTAAGTGATAACAAAGAGGGTTTAATTATGATATCTAGATCAAATACAGAGTGAAGGGCTTATAAGTTTGCTCCAAATTGGATATCAGCTACAGTTTATTTAAACAATGGTCCTGCAGGTTGTGTTTGTCTTGGAGAGTGGTTTGTTTTACTGTGGTGTTGCTCATTAAGACTGTATGCAGTGTGCTAGTTCCTGGGGAAATTTGGTCCTGCCCTGGAGAACTTCCAATACAGCATCATAGCTCAGTTATGCAGGAGTCGAGTTAAATGTGGATTTTTCTGATGTTACAAGAGTAGTGATCAGCTTCAATGTTGCATTTCTTGCAGTATTGCAGCTTCTCCTGAGGATGCTGTACCTGTCATCTTGGTGTGGAGATGACTGAGTTAAATCTCTGATACTCCTGCAGGCCTCTTGCTGTGGGTGTTTCTGCAAATGCTGTGTGCTGGCTCTTCATATTTAGCTCTGTTTTCTATGGTTATTCATGGGGGTTTTGCCCACCTCTCATAATGAGAATGCTAGTGAAGGATTTTGAGTGCTAATCTTTACTCCTGGAGTTATAACCACCTTTCCTCTCTTGCAGAGTGTTTACAATGCCTCTGGGAACGTTCTTCCTTCCTGTTCTCTGTTTCTTGGGAGCATTAGTTCCACAGGGACTGCAGTATGTCACGTTCTCACACAACACTACAAAATTCCTCCACCTGTCCATGGACCTGGAATCTGGGACCATTTACTTGGGGGCCACCAACTTTCTCTTTCAGCTGACATCTGACCTGCTGTTGGAGAACATGGTTCAGACTGGGCCAGTTCTGGACAGTAAGGATTGCCTCCCCCCAGTCTCAAAGCTGGAGTGCCCTCAGGCACACCACACTGACAATCACAACAAGCTGCTGCTGGTGAACACTGTGCAGAAGGAGCTCATCGTGTGTGGCAGCGTCCACCAGGGAATCTGTGAGAAGAGGAGCCTGGAGTCCATCGACCACGTCCTCTTCCGGCCAGAGAGCCCTGGTGACACTCAGTACGTTGCTGCCAACGATCCCAATATCACCACTGTGGGACTCATCGCCTACTCAAAGGATGAGGTGCCCTTGCTGTTTGTGGGACGGGGGTACACTAGCCGAGGAGTGGGAGGGGGGATCCCTCCCATCACGACCCGGAATCTCAGGGCCCACGGAGGGAATGTTCAAGCAACAGACTCTCACTCCATTTTCTCATATGAAGAAACAGCAAAACTGGCTGTGGGCCGGCTGTCAGAGTACAACCACCATTTCATTAAATCCTTCACTTACCGCTCCAGTGTCTATTTCCTCTTCTACCGGCGGGACCTCAAATCCCAATCGCGTGAGTACAAGACCTACATCTCGCGCATCTGCCTGGACGACTCCCACTATTACTCGTACGTGGAGTTACCTCTGCTCTGCCAGAGCAAAGCCAACACATACAGCCTCCTGCAAGCAGCCTATGTCACCCGACCGGGAAAGGAGCTGGCCCAGGGACAGCTGGACACCGAGGGGGAAGTGCTGTTTGCAGCCTTCTCTGCCTGGCAGGCTTCTTCTGGGAAACTGAGCGAGGAGTCTGCGCTCTGTGTCTATGCAATGGAGGAGGTAGATCGCCTCACCAACTGGACCAGGGATGTTTGCTACATGAGAGATGGGAAGTCAGAAGAAGGGACAGAAGTGGCATATATTGAATATGATGTCAGTTCCAACTGTGTCCAGCTGCCAGCGGTAAGTTGCACTTTTGAGCAGTCTGCAGCATGTTCGTGTGTTGCTCTGTGTTCTGGAAGTAAGTATCCTGCTTACACAGATAAATGTTGAAATCTGGGTTAAAAGCCTTTGGGCTCAGTCTGTTGTGTCCCACATGGTCAGGATTCCTTGCAGAGGGAGAGGAACTGTGTGTGGCAGAGGGAAGAGCATCTGGTGTGACCTCACCCTGAGGCCTGTCTTGTGGCAATACAAGGCAAGAGCATTGAAGCTGCAGTTGGAGTAGTTCTTTATCTGTGTCATCTCCTGGTCTGCACTGCAGGGAAGGAGAGGAGCATGTGTACATGCCACCTCTGTGTTGGGAAGAGAGTTTAAGGGATGTGCTTGGTCCCTGTTGTGTGTGGTGAGGTGCACCTCACAGCAGCTTCCTGCAAGGACACTCAGGAACAAAAAGGAACATTAGTAAAACCAAGTGTCAACAAAGAGATGTTCAAAACCCTCCTGGATGTGTTCCTGTGTAATAGGTTTTAAGTGACCCTGCCTTGGCAAAGGGGTTCGACTAGACGATCTCCAGAGGTCTCTTCCAACCTTAATAATTCTGTGATTCAGTGAAAATCCCAATTTTCTGTAGACTGATTTAGTCCTGCAGAATTTTGGGCACAAGAAGGACCTTTTCCTGAGCTGGCTCTTTTTCTCCAGAGCTGCAAGAGGTGTTAGTCCTTTAAGTTCACTGACAAAGGCATGATGGGATGTTGCAGGATAAAAATGTGACCTAAAGTGGCTGTGACCCTGAATTCTCACTGTCTGGCAGCCACACTGGATGCAAAATCAGGGACAGTGATACAAACACAGGGCAGCAGCACTCTCCTGGATGCAGTGTCCTGGCATGAGGCTCTGTGACTATGAGCAGCCTGTTGGCACCAAGGGTATTTCAGGTCCTTAGCAGAGCAGCATGTTATCTTGTGTCTTCCCTCTCCAGAACAGGCTTTCCAGATAATTACCTCTTCCCAGCCTGGTGCTGCAAAGAGCAAAGTGGTACCACAGAGCCTTAGAAGTTTCTGGGGTTGGATGTGTGGTTCAAAACCAGTCTTAAAATTATGGTTTTCCGTTCAGTAGCTAAAGCTGACTGTAGAGTACTTGTGGGACAAGGGAAGGGTAAAGAGCAGACTTGGAGCAGGATGAGTGTAAGGTAGGAGGAGTATGTAAGAGTTGGGAAGCAAGAGACTGCCCAGCTTGATGTCCTGCTTTCACTGTATTTCTTAGGCATGTCCCATGTGTCCTTTGAAAGGCCACATGGAAGGACTTGTCAGAAATGATTTTTAGGGCAGCTTAAGGGAGTTAAATGTCAAACAGGTATGAGCAGATTAGAAAAATCCTTCATTCAAAGTGATGTGGAGTACCCTTATTCCATTTGATCCAATGGAGAAGTGGGTGCACAGGGTGGCAGAAAAAGGCAATCTCTGTCTGTGATTCCTGGTGCATGATCCCAGGGTCCCAGCTGGATGCTTTGGCCTGAGTGGGCTGACCAAAGTGTGGTGTCTTATTAACAAGCGTGTCCAATGATAAATAAATGTCCTAACAAACCTGATCCTTCACCATTCAGCACACGGTAGCGGTTGTCGTTCAAATTGTATCTAACATGATGTAAAGGCCTGTGCCAGCTCCAGCCTGCTCCACTCAGGGCTGAGTGGAAGCGGCTGTCAATGGACATTTTATGCAGGAACAGTTTTAACTCGTTTTCAATGGTGGCAGCTTGTGCTGGATGTAAGGATAATGCTAATTAATTTCACATTTTTCTGCCTCCAAACCAACTAGTGCGTAAGGTATGCCCTTTTCCTTAGTTAGCTCTGCCTCCGGGTTTCAGCCCATCAAGGGAGGCTAAGATTGAGTTTTACAGTTCAATACAATCTCTTCAACTGGGAAAAAAAACCAGCTTGTTTTTATAAGAATTTCAGACCCGGTTCATTTGTTCAGTTTGCTGGAGATTCGATGAGATACAGGAGGCTATGTAGATGCTTAGTTTAGTGACTTGATAAAGGTGTGAAACATGTTTCTAGAAGACTTGGGAAAGCTGCATGTCTTCTGTGGGTGTAGTTTTCAAGGCGTGTACCTTGTCCTTTTGTTTTTAGTCCTCTTCATGCATAGATACAGCTTGTCCTATTGTTTCCTACCTGTGCGGGTAGGACACACACACCAGAATTCACAGCAGCAGCTACTGCATTTCATTAAGACGCTGGATGATCCCTCAAGTGCATTTTTTGCAACGTTGCCAAGATGTTATTCACTGCAAGCAATTCAAACAGCTTCTATGTAAATTTATATAAGTACTTTATACAGACAGCCCCTGCGAGGCCACTGCTGGGCTGTGCCAGTGCTGGGAGAGCCTGCACAGGTCACGTCAGTTTATGGTAGATAAATGTTGTGTGTGAAGTGACTTGCCCTTGGCATCACAAATAGGCAACAGCAGTGCTGAGCACAACTGGGCTACAAATATTTCTGACTTGTATGTGCACTTCTTTTAAGCAGTCTTAGAAAAATCAGCCAGTACTGAGGTCATTAGGCTCCAGAATTTGTATGAACTTATAAAAAGGTTGCAAAAGATAGCTAGAATCCCATTCAAAATAAGCACTTAATGCTTTGAAGCATGGAAATTTGGCAGTGGCCTGCTTCCTAATAAATCTTCTGGGAATTGGACAGCTGGAGAAATAGAAATCTTTAAGTTACAAGAAGATGACTGGCAGAAGCTTAAACATCAAATGATGGGTGGTAAGAAAAACATATGTGTCACTAAAAATGAATGATAGTTTAGAGGATGGTAAAAACTAGCAATCATTAAAAGCTATAACCTCCTCAGACTTTAAGCCAGAGCCTTACACAAAGTGTGCAGAAAAATCATTAAATTAGTGTTTGAAAGGAAAACAATAAAACACTGGACTGAAAGCAGTGCTAGTCTAACTGGCATGGTTTGTTAATTGAACTGCTGTGCCAAGCTTTGCTTCCCTGCTAAGATAACAATGCATTTGAGAAAGGAACAGAGCTGTGCAGGTTAAACATATTTTACTGTGGGATTTCCATAGACCTTACCAAAAGCTGCTGATTTCTTCTAGTTTCTCCAGGAAGCAGTCAAGTATTTAAAAACCAACAGCAACAACACAAACACAAAAAAGACCCCCCAGATGGGAGGAGAGGGGAGAAAGGGCCAGGTTTTCTATGGGATCAGTGAGCAGTGATAAGCAGACGCCTGAGGAATGCCACAATGTGCTGTTATCGTGGATCTCTGACGGGGGCAGCTCCATTGCCTGGTGCTGGGTGGTACCGCCAGCCTGAGCTGCCAAGTGCAAAGCCACGGACACCAGACAGAAGGAACACGTAACCCTGCTCACAAGGAGTCTACACTGAACCACGCTGCCCGAGGCAAGAGAGAGAGCTGGAGTCAGTATGGACTGCACGGTTAATGCGCTGCTCCACACACAGCTTTGTCAGAGTAATTAGTAAGGGGTTGGAGAGGAGAGTGAAAACGTTATCCATAAGGGATTTCATGATGAAAATCTTGAATTTACACGAGCCACGTTGTTTGAAGACAAGCCACCAATCAATTAAAAAATGGTGTTTTAGATAATAATTGTTGGGTGAACAATCCTGCATTCAGTCTCCAAAAGGATACTGTAAAATTGAAATTTTACATGGAACAAGGCACCGAGAAAGATATAAAGCAACAGAGGAACTATCTTGAACACGACTGAGTTTGTTACTTAGGAAAAAGATGAATCATAATGGGATATCTTTTCGCTACACATAACAAATATAAATAAATTGGCAGCTTTCATTGTGTTCTCTTTAGAATGCAGTAAGTGAAGGTTTGGTGGCACTGGGAGGGAACTAACTGGAACAGAAGGATGACTGTTTCTGCACAGTGCAGTGGAGTTAATGTTCAGAACTCTCTCAAGAAGCAGTGTGCAACAATGACTCTTGTATGTGCTCTTTGATTCCTAAGTGCAGTTAGTAAGCCCTTTGAAACAGGTTGTGTCCCACCCTGTGTTTATGTATGTCCTGATCCGTTGGGGTTCTGCTTCAGGCTTAGAATTTAACTTGTAGATGGTACAGCAAAACCATGCAGATTGCTTAAGTTGATACTTGTCACAAGGTGGCTTTGCACTGGAAACAGAAATTCTCATATTTTTGCTTTGTTCAGAAAAATATAATAAATCTTCCCCAAAGCAATATCACAGCAGTGTGTAACAGTAATGTTTTTTTGGAGAACTTGAGAGAGTTTCAATGCATTTCATTACTGATGCTGAATGAACTGGCTGAAATGTCTGCAGGATTCTGTGAGGGTACAAACAGCCAATATACCTAAACTAATTATTTAAATACGGGTGGTTTTGCTCTCAGTAAAAAAAGCTTAAGAGGGGTTAAAGCTGAATTCACTGGTGGGGAATTTGGGTAGAAGGGGATGGTGGGTAGTGTTAAATGGGCTAATGTTCTTTGTACCCATTTTTTTTGGTACTGATTTCCCTGTTCTTTTCCCTCCCCCAAAAAGGACACCCTGTATGCCTACCCCTGTGGCTCTGACCACACTCCCAGCCCTATGGCCAGCCGGGTTCCCTTGGAAGCAGCCCCGCTCCTGGAGAACACCGAGGCCCGTCTGACAGCTGTGGCAGTGAATGTGGAAGATGGCCACACCATTGCTTTTCTGGGAGACAGCAGAGGGAGGCTGCACAAGGTATGATCTGCATGGAGCAAAGAGGATAAAACTAACCAGGGATGCTCAGGTAGAAGGGGAAAATGGTAGTTTTTCTTTTTCCTTGGGAAGTTGGGTTCCTACTAAAGATCATTGTTATCAGATGGTCTCTTCTTACACTGTGGAAAATGGGGATGCCCCAAATGTGGTCACATTGCCTTTGGTTACATCTACACTGAGCCAGCAGCAGGGCTGGTGCATCCTACGTGGTTTGCACAGGTCTTTCTGGGAGTGTGCTTCACGTCGCTGAAGCCACTGCATGGAGGTTCTGGTGGGAGGTTAAAATCCTTGCTCACAGCAGTGGTTCCAGCTTGTTCCTGCTGTAGGACGGGTGCCCCCAGCTCCTGTGGTGATGCTTTGCCTGCTCATATCTGTGACTCTCTTGCAGGTGTACTTGGGAGCCCAGGGAGAGGCACACACCTACGCTTCGGTATCCATCCAGGTGAACAGCATGGTGAGTGGAGACCTGCTGTTCGACCAGTTGCAGGAGCACCTCTTTGTCATGACCCAGTCAATGGTAAGAGCAACACAATCCCTTCCACAGAGGAGTTGAAAGCATTAGATGTTCAGACAAACTGCTGACAGGAACGGGGGAGGCCGGGAAACTGCACCCGGCTGAGCCTGTGCTGGGCAGCAGCTGCCTGCCAGTCTGCTTACAGGAATGGGGACTGGCCTTTCCCAAAAGGTGGAGGAAGCATGGAAAAAGCCTTGTTACACTAATCCATGGCTTGTTTGCGTGTGCATTTTCTGAAGTGTGTCAGGCTGTATCAGCAGTGATGGAGGAATGTGAACTGCAGCCTGGAAAGGGCCGCTCTGCTGGCATGAAGACAAGGGACCACAGATTCCTGGGTTCCACTGTGTTGAGCAGGAACTGTTTGGACAACAGTGTGCATCTCCATTTGAGCAGAAGAAAGCCTCTGGGTTCACGTCTGACCCATCCTGGTTTTGGAGCAGATTAAAAAGAGAAAAGGGAGATTTCGTGTAATTAAAGTGTAGCACTTCTGGTTTTAATCAGTTAAAAGATCAAGCTGTTCTTCTGTCACCTACGAAAAGCAGAATATGTGGGAAATGTCTTCAGATAGCAGAAGTGTTCTCTGACCAGGGATATAATAACAGTCTTGCAGATGAAATTAAGCTGTGGAAGGAGCCATGTGAGACACCTTTCTCTTTACCCCAGCTTTCTGTAATTCTGTTTGTGCCTAGAGGCAGTTGGAGGAGAAGAGGCATTGCAATGCCTCAGGCTTTTGGGGTATTGGTGTCTGCTGAGTAGGAAATCCAGCTATGGATACTTTATTTGAGAGGATTTGTACACCACCACTCATATCAGCTCCTTGAGCTGGAAAGAAAAGGATCCTCCTAGCAAAGGAAAAGCAGTCCTTGAGTTACTCGGAAGAAAAGAACAAACAAAAAATGAGAGCATGCTGGAAAGCCACTACTTCCCTTCACTCCCCCAGTGCACTTTGAGATACTTGTAAATTGGTAACACTTCAAAGCAGGAGTTGAAATCTGTGAGCAGAAGAAGATTAGGGAAATCTGAAATATGTCCTTAACAGTAATTGTTCTGTCAATTAAAAGATGTAAATTACATCACTTACTTAGCAAAAGTAATAGGTCTGGGATTAGAAGTTGGTATTTCAAAGTAGCTGACAGTAGTAGCTGAAGTGTAGTAGCGGATTAAAGAGGGGGAGAGGCTGAAATCAGCAAGGATGGTAAGTTAAAGCAGAAGAATTTTGCAAATAAAATTTACCCCTAGATGGCAGAAAGTTTTTGTTCCACATTGATCAAAGCTTCATGGTCTACTTTCAGTCAAAGTGATAGTTCTGCCAGGTAGAGCTGGGCAATAGTGCAGGTGGATTCAGAGGCCTCAGCTGTAGCTGCTGTCTCCAGCTTCAGTCACCTGTGTGTCAGGAGAGATGGTCTCACATGACAGAGTCCAGAGAAGCAAGAGTGGATGATATTCAGTCTGCTATTCTGTAATTCACTTTGTTAAAATGCAGTTTTATGACTAAATAAAATTTCCTCCTTGCAAAATGTGTTGCAGAATAACCAGTGGATAGCAATACAGTTTGCTTGCCTCAGTGCCTCTCTACAGCCTGATGTTTAGATGTCCTTCACCAGTATATGAAATGGCCATTCAGAAGGGCTCTGGAAACTTGTTCCTTTTTTCTTTGTCTTTATGGGAGGATAAGTTGAGGATCAAGAAGTTGTTTTGATGAGCATGCAGATGATGGGACTTGCTAGTTAGGCATAAGAGGCCAATGACCCTGGAGCTGTGTTGTGTGTGCTGTGTTTTCCACTTTTCATTTCTTTCCCTGACAGGTGGTAAAGGTTCCCATAATGGAATGTTCCCTGTACTTGGACTGTGAGTCCTGTCTGGCACTGAAAGATCCCTACTGTGGCTGGTGTGTCCTTCAGGGACGGTAAGATAGATCCCTGTTCACCTGTAAGGATTTTGGAGGGAGAGTGCCTAGGGATTATCTCTGCTTACTCACTTCCTTATATCTGTGTCTGGATTTAGTTTCTTTTTAGTTCCTTTATGGGATATTTGCTCTAACTTACCATTCCTCTCTCTGCCTCCCTAAAACACTGCCAGCAGCAATAGCAGTTGCACACAGGAGCATCTTTCCATTGCTTTTTGGGTCTTTGGCACCACTCATGATTCTCCTGTTCATTGGATTTCAGCCTGGTTTTAGTCTAACCTCAGCTCAACCTCATTTCAAGTGGAGAGAAACTGTCTTGTCTCTTCTTCTGGTGTCTTATCTAGCACTCTTTCACTTCTTGCTCCCTTACTGATGTTGCTTAATGAAACGTGGTTTATTCCAGTGTGTGTGTGTCTGCCTGCTGGCTCTGCTTCCCTGGAGAAAGTCACAGGAACTAGTTTGTGACCCTTGAAGCCCAAGAAGTGCCTACCCATCTATAATTTCACAACAGTTCATCCTATGATTGAAGGTGGTGGGAGGATGGGGCTTGAGTGGCTTCTGTAGCAGCTTCCCCAAGACTCTAGCAAGGCTTGAGACAGCCAGTGTCTGCTTGGAAGCCAAACACAAACTGCTGCACAGGGCTCTCACAGGGCTTCTTGCTTTTCCCTGCAGGTGCAGCCGTCGCTCCGAGTGCTTGCGGTCCAGGTTGAGTGAGCAGTGGCTCTGGAGCTTCAACTCTACACAGCAGTGTCTGTCTGTCCACTCACTGACTCCAGCCAATATCAGCAGAGAGGAAAAGAGAAATGTGAGTGGGAGTGATCCTCTGATGGTGCTCAAGCTTATAGAAAGTCCTCTGCAAACTGAGGGGTCACAAGTCTTTCTGTTGCTTTCACTGGGGTGTTGAAACACTGAACCTTCAGGCACATTGTCTGCCTCACATGAGGGACTGATCTCCTTGTACAGCCCAGCTGTTATTTCAATTGTTTGGTTGTTTCTTTGTTTTCCCTAAAACTAAATGTCCTTGCCTGCTAAGAGTTACTGGGTATTCTGGAGTATGTGATGCCTGCTTGGATGGGGACCCTCCTTGTTTTAGTATCTACAAGGTGCCCATGTCTGTGCTTTCAGTGTTTCTGTCACTTACTGTCAGGAAGACCTGAAAGGAGTGGCCCAAAATTACAGCTCCTGTCTGGCATGTGATAGCTGGCAGAAAAGCTAAGAAGGTGCTGGAGTGATTTGAAGTCTGTCATTGTGTCAGGAGGTGGCAAGAACCTGTCTTTTGCTAGAGGCTTGGGCAGAGGGGGAGGTTGTCAGTTGCTGGAGAGATGCCAAGTTCAGTTCGGGAATGGCAAGAGATGATGAATGGAACAGTCAGTCCTAGGAGACATTATGGAAAAATGAGTGTTTTTGTAGATAACTACTTTATGGGGTTCTTCCTTTAAAAAAAACAGAACCAAAAAATTAGATTAAATGAGGGCAAATTAGTTACTGGATGTTATTGGACTGACAGATATTCTTGGCCATCTCGGACTTACCTTCTCTGCGCGAGGAAGAATTTTACTCATGTTATTTTGAAGATTACGAAAGCCCAGCAGTTCTGACAGAGTCAGGAATCATGTGTCCTTCTCCAGATCCCAGCCAAGCACCAGCTTTGCCAACAGGAACAGGTTAGTGGAATGCTTTAAATGGAGCATTTGATAATAATGCATTTAATTTGATAGCTCTGATAACATTGTTGGGAGAAAGTATGTTGTAGGTTGTCGTATTGCCAGGATTAACAGCCATGAATGTATGTGGACTGTCAGCAGGTGTTCATTTCATTCCTCATAATACTGTTTGCTTTCTACTTGTGTCACACACATCCTGTGCTATTTTGGGCTGTTGCCAAATTCCAGTGCCAAATTCTGATAGTTGGAAAGGAGATCCTGTTTGAAGGGTTGTATGTAAATCTGAATGTGATCTGAAATTCAGTCTAGAGGGGTGGCTGGTTTGGCAGCTTTGTCATAAATCTGGGGAGAGAACTCTCTTAAATATTGCTTTATTATTAAAACCAAACAAAATGCAAACCTTCTCAAATTCCGTGTAGTGGGAGAAGGAAGTACATGTAAGGAAAGGCGAGAAGAGACCCATGGTCCTTAAAGATAAAACAAATCTGTAATGTGGCATAACTTCAGCAAATACACGGTCAGCCTGTGAACAATAGCTGGCTGAGTGTTGCTGATTGGCCACTCTAAAGAACCTGGAAAGTTCTCAATGTGTTTTCTTTGCATTGGATTTTACCCAGCCTGTCAGTGTGAGCTCTGATGAGCTGATCTCTTCAAAGAGCTTGTTCATCTGAAATAAAAGGCAGGTGCCAGTTGGGACACATTCCATCCAATTCACCTAAGTGGCTGAACAGATTTTTCTGTGCAAAGTATGCAGCTGGCTAATAGGTATGAACCAATCTCCATGGACATAACATGACACCAGAACTCGGCTAACACACTCATTCAATCTCAAACTCCTTCATTTTCAATATTATTTGCAGTATTTTAATATCTGGTTTTCGCACTGCTTTAGTCTGGAACAAACCCACCAGGGCTCCATTCAGGGTGGTCAGCCAAAGAGGGAAGAGGGCTTTGTGTACTGCCACAGCAAGCAGAGCACTGAGGATTTGCTTCTCTGTTTAGTTGTATGGGCCTGAATTTAAGCACAGTTGTGAAAAATCAGTGTAGATAAAGCCACAGTCTAGCTCTCATTACTCCAGGCTTCAGATATTCTCATCAACTCCTCTGTAAGTCAGTCTTGCTTTTATTCCAAGATGCCTTACCTCCATTACTTTCATAGTATCTCTGAGGCTTATCAAGTGGCTCCTGTCCTGTAGCCTAAACTTGCCTCTGGATGGTTTCTGTCCGTTTGATCTATTTGTGTTGTCCTTTTGCTTCCGCAGTGCTTCTCCCACTCAGTGAGCTATGGCCAGGCATTCCTAGCACAGAGTTTTGCTGTTTAACTATGCCAGCTTCTTCTTCATGTTCTCTTGTTGCTCAGGCTTCCTATCTCCTTCACTCTACTCCTATTCCTCCTCTGGAAGGCTACAGTGGCTTCTGTACTCTAAGATGAATTTGAAGCTGATAACCAGATTCATACATTGTTTTTTAAATGAGATCTCGTTAGGGCCTTAGATACCAACACTTTCCTATTCCTACTTATAATACTTTTCCCAGCTCACTAAAATATTTGCATTTTCCCAGCTTTGTTTTAAAGGTTGCATACCAGCTCATCCATCACGTGTAGCTGTTGAGCTCCAAGTTAGTAGCACAAACTCTTGCTCTCAATTTGCAAGTGCTTGACCTCATCTTCTGTACTGTCAGACAGCATTATTGACAGTCATGGGAAATAATGGCCTTTTTGGAGAAAGGAGTATTTATAAATATGGTGTCATAACCCTGACATCCTGGGAGGTGTTAGCCCTTCCACCACTGCCAAATGCAATCACCTCTATGACAGTGATAGGAGTTGGCAGTATTGCAGTGACTCCAGCCTCCAGCTGCATAGGATATACCCTTATTTTCTGCTCAGCCTGGGTTTCAATGCACCCCTCATCACTCTTTTGTTAGCATATTGCTTCCCTTCTCATCCTATCAGGAACCCAGCGTAGGCCTGACTGATTCACATGTTAATTGTTTTGTTGTGACTAGAGATTGCTTGCAAGAGGAGCTCTGAAATCTCATTCTGAGAGGAACAGTGCACAAGGTTCTTGTTACTTACTTTTAGAGCTAACTGCCTTAGAGAAACAGCAGCTCTGGGGTTGAGCAGAGAATGCAGTATGTTCCCATAATTTGGAGAACTAATAACCAACTCTAAGGTTGGAGGCATTTGTCTGGGACAAGACTAATTAGCTGATTTAGTACTGTCATATGCAAAATATCTCCTTCTGGCTGATACTATCAGCTACAGTAAGTTTTGACCATCTCTGCAGCTATTTGGTCTACAGAAAACAGTGACAGTCTCTTCCCAAAGAGAACAGGGCTATCCTGAGGCTTGTAGTTGATGTGAGACCTGGATTTTAAAGCAGATAAACCTTCAGTCATTGCAAGTGAGATTACAAGTCTTATAAACCACTTCCCTGACTTACTTCTTAGTCTGGCCATAGAACAAAGCTCTCGAGGTGAAGGCAGTATGTGAAGGGCACGTCAGTTCTAAGGGTTTCATTTTCCTTTGGATGACAAAAGAAGACAATCAGCTTTGAGTCTCAGTGTTACATCTCTGTAATACAGAGATGGCAGTGGAATTACAGAGATAAAGATGGACAGATCTTCAGACTAGGCTTCTTTCCCATGGGTTGGCAAGAGCTGTCACAAACTACTCCTGATGAACTTGTCCAACCTGTTTTTAGTGTCCATAGGATAATCCAGTGATTGAGGTGCTAAAAGCATGGAAGGGAATCTGTCTCAGTGTTTGACAGTGTCTATCCTAAAGCATGCTGCCTCCTAACAGTATGGCAAACTTGTAGGGGCTCCATTTCTAAGAAATTTTTATTTTCATTTTCAGATCATGTCACCATAAAGCTTATAGTGCGTTTCCATGACATCTTCATTGCTTCTGTGGACTTCTCTTTCTATGACTGTGCTGCAGTGGCCCTGCTGTGGAAATCGGCACCGTGAGCACCTGCTTTTTCTGTTCTGTAGTTTTAGGGAGGGTGGCTGTCCCTTTCTGGGTCGTCCTGTCTTAGCAGCTGCTTTTCTGTCATTCTTCCAGGTGCCAGAAGTGTGTGAGCAGTCTCTGGGGATGTAACTGGTGCATCCAGCAGCACCTCTGCACCCACAAAGCAGCCTGTGAGGAAGGAACCATTATCTACAATGAAAGGGTGCGTCTCCTGCTCAGTCCTAGTCCTGTGTGCTCTCACAGCCTCAGTGAGTCAGATCTCTTCTCAGGTAAAATATCAGCTATCAGTCACATCAAGCAAGGAGGTGAGCTGTTGGAGCAAACAGGAGCTCCCCTTGGAGTGACACGAAGCTCTGCATCCCTGATACCACAGGTTTCTGGGGAAGTGCTGCCAGATGAAGCAGGTCACCCTTGTCCTGGGGCTGTGCAGCCAGTGTTGTCAAAGTGGAAAGACAAGAGCAAGCTGGCAAGGAGGCTGTAACTGGGGAGGTGGAACAGATGCCCAGTTTGTGGCTGCCACAGGTGGCCTTGCATTTTTGTGGAGAATGAAGACTAGCAGACCTCCCAGTACAGGCATCTGTGGGACGAGGGAGTGTTGCTGGATCTTGTGCACTGTGAACATTCCCCAATCCCAGCACAAAAAGTGGCATAAGATGTAGCTCTCATTAAAATCCAGAGGGAGAAGCAGCCTCTTGTCTATGGGAAGTCAGACGGAGTGTTTTTCTGCTTGAATTTTATTCTGTTTCATTTCTTTCCCTCTTCTCATCCCACCATGTTGTTTCTCTCTAGGCCCAGATCCCAGCCTCAAATGTGTATCCCTCTTCAGCTGCTCCCCTCACCAAATCCTCTACCGCAGCCCCCACCATGGCCACCAAACCTGTCACCACCACCCCTGTGCATGTGGGCCCGAGCACTGTGCCCCACACGGAGCCCATCCACGTCACACCCTCCTCAGCCTCGGAGACGACGACGGAGCCCGCGCAGACCCCCAGCTACACCTTCCTGACCCTCTCCACCGAAGCTGCCTCTCTCCAGGCTGCCACAGAATCCCCTCTGCCACCACCAGCAGACAAACCTGCTGTCACTGTGCCAGAGACAACTTCTCCTGCTGCGTCTGTCCTCTCCAGCCCATCTAAAAACGTGGATCACGCAGCCTTGCCCACTGAGGGGCCAGCCACAGCCCAGGAGCCCCGGCACACAGACCCACCCACCACCCTCGCGGGGAGCCCTCTGCACACCTCTGCAGTGGCAGCAGTAACACCTTCCCCTCACGTCACGAGTTTCAAATGGCCTCCAAGTCCTTTTCCTACCACAGAGGCACTGACATCCGCCATCCCATCTCCCCAGACCCCCAGCCAGGTGCCAGGGAGCCCTGTTGCCTCTGATGACTCTCCTGGATTGCCAAGAACTGAACTCCCTGTTTCAGAGCTCCCAACATCAGCTCCCCCGCAGTGGCTGCTGGAGGAAGGCACAGAGCTCCAGGACACAGAGGACTGGATGGATTTGCTGCAGGCTGAGAATGACACATCTCTTTTCTCTGCTTCTACTCTTCTGTCGGGTGATGGTGATTCTTCAGAGAGGGATGTCCCTGACTTTCCCAGGATCCTTCACCCTGACCTCGATTATCAGTATGATGCCCCTGAGTTTTGGGAGGAGGTAAGTTACTGGGCTTTTCTAATTCACAGTCTAAGGCTGTAACTCTTTGAAGTTTTCTTACAGATTGCCAATTTAGTATTTCAGCACACAGGAGAGGTTGTGTCCTGTGTTTTCTTTTCAGAGTGAAGAGCCTAGCTGGGGTCCAAATGCGTGTCCCTGCGTGCAGGCAATCCAGGGATCTTCGCTGTTTCCAGTCAATGTGGCAAGGAAGATAACCCTGCTGGGAAAAAACTTCCACCTCTATCAGGTAGTCAGCTCAATGCCATCACCATCAAGAAATTGCATTAGTGCAGGGCATTGTTGGGGCAACCTGGCCACTGGACTGCTAAAAATATGTGTAAGATACAGTTGTGACTCTGCCTGGGTTTCTCCTAGAGGAATAACCTATTTCTGTGCATAAAGAATTCCATAGTTGCATGGATTGGTGTGTAGGAGGTCATCCAGAGAAAGGGAGGGTACAGGTGTGCACCAGCCTGCTGGAGAAGATCTGCATGTATTTGGATTAAATTGCACCTGTGCTGCACTGCAGATGGTAGTTCTTGGAATAACTTTCTGCTGAATCCATCCTGTTTGTCTGTGTCTCCATAAACTAAAGACAAGTCATCTGTTCCCCTTCCATTCTGGCATGCTTATGTTAATGTGGCTGTTCCTGCCATACCTGAAACTTATGCAGTGGGGAAAACCACCCTTGACAGCTGTTTCTTGGGTGTGCCTCTGATAAAAATTCTCTCTGCTTCTCAAGACAGAAAATGATTTAGTAACCTTTGAGAAAAAAACAACTTGGAACACACAGCCCACAGTCTAATTGTTACTTTATACATTAAACCTGATATACCGCACTGCTCAGAGGAGCAGAGGTGGTTCCAGAGAGATGCATATCTAGCTTTTTTACAGGAAGTATCTAAGCAAGTATCTAAGTATTCTAAGTGGAAGGTTTACAGGAAAGAGATAGGGAGGAGAAATACACACTTACTCTTTTTGACACACTCTGCCCTCATCTGTGTACTCTACTCTTCATCCCCAAGCTAGTGTTTCACAGGGACATACTGGCATAACTTCACAGTCCCACTGGGTTTTTTTTCATTCCTCCCTCTGTGCTAAGTTCTCCACACAGTGACACATGCACTCCCTTCTAGGTGTTTTGTGTTGGTTTGCCTTTCATGCGTGGAGGCAGTCACAGCATAGAGAGCCCTTGAATATAGCATAGAGTTGGCATAAGGAGGGGAATGAGAGGAGCACGCCTCTGGCTTGGTGAGAGGTGCTGAACTGGAGAGGCAGGAAGAAGACACTTGTGCAGCCCGAAGCTCTGTGTCACTGAGAAATGGTGCCATGTGTCTCCTCCTGCAGGACCAGCAGTGGGACTATGAGTGTGTCTTGAATTTGGAGGGGAGGACAGTGGTGATGGAAGCTTATGTGGAAGGAGAAGAAACAAACAAGTCCCTCTGTTATATCACCTGCCAGATGAACCAGGTGAGTGCTGGGATTACTGTGCCATTTCACAGTTCACATAGGTGCTGATTTTGCTCAGTAAAAGAGTAGGATGGAAGGCAAGCTCTGGAGAGAAGAGCATATTTTGCAAAAGTATTTGTAGAATATTTAGCACTCTGGGGCCCTCAGCTGTGATGCTGCTGCCTACTGCTGCTGCTGCACTACTGATACCTTCAACCTCAGGAAGATTGTGCAGTCTGAGCCACATGACCTGTTCTGCACTGGCTGTAGCAGAGGATGGTGCTGTCTCTGAACTGGCCAGCACGATGCCACTCCTGCTTTAGCTTGAGGCACTGTTGTTTGTCATTCTCTGCATCATGACTTCTGTGATGATTGTTCTTTTGGGAGAAGAAAAATGCTGTTAGTAATGATTTTGTCCTTGGTGATAGAAGCAAGCCTGTGGATTGTAAGATTATCAGGGAAAATTAAAACAGACATGTACACTTCTGGATGATGTGTGAATTTTACTTAAGGCAAGATTTGCAAGCAGAGATGTTATTTTTAGTTCACAAACTCATATAGTTAAGGGAGAAGAACAACACAGACTCTTGTGCACATGAGCCCTGCAGACCAATTGTGATCCTACATCTCCAGCTCTACTGAAATTACATAAATGCCAGCTTGAGCAGCTTTCTGAGCAGGTGGCTTGTAGATAGGAATTGGCCACTTAGGAATGCACTTAGGAAGTTAGACAAGTATTGTTGTGAGCACACACTTGGTTTTGAGTGTTCATCTTATTGAATCAGTGCTACTCTTTCTAGAGCACAGTTGTGACTGTGAACTGGTGAGGAGAAGCCTACGCTGCCACTGCCCCAACTAACACTGCCTTGTCTGCATGCATGGAAGCTCCATGGAGGCTGTATGTGCCATGCACTATTCAGTATGGATGCTGATGCCTCTTGCCTATTCAGCTGGTTTGGTTTTGCCTCTGTTAAGTCCTCTTGATGATCTTTGTCTTTGCAGTACAGTTACACAGCACCTCAACTCGAATTCAACGCTGTGGTGTTTGTACAGAGGCGACGACACCTTCGAGTGGACAGTGCTGCAGATCTTCATGGTAGGAGTGCAACACCTTCCCAGGGAAAACACAGCAGATGAGGTGGAAGGGAATTCAGAAAACCTCAAATGAGGCTTTTTGTACCTGTGGTAGTCCTATCATGGGAAAACTAAGGAAAACAGAGCTTCACTTCCGATGCTTGTCACAGGGGCAGGAGGAGGAGTGGGGTCTGTAAAAGACTCCGGGTTGCTGGGTTGTGCTGTGCCCTGTGGGGATGTTGGCAGATACCTCTGAATTTTTCTCCTTTGCAGTGACTTTTTACAACTGCTCTGTGGGACACACTGATTGTAGCCGCTGCCAAACAGCTGACTCAAAGTACAACTGTGTGTGGTGTGGAGGTGACAACCCCAGCTGTATCTTCAGGGGCTCTTGCAAGGAAGAAATTGAAGACCTGTGTCCAGCACCTCTCATTCACTCTGTGAGTAATTTGCTCACTGGTGTACTGCACACAGGGCAAGGAGGACTCCATTCTGCAGTGGAAATCAAAGGGCTGTGAACTCAGAGTGCAAACAGTGCAGCTCAATAATTTATTGATCTTTTGAACAGGAAGTTCAGTTGGGGGCCCTCAGTGTTGTGAGGATTCTAGACTGTTGTGCTGGGCTTTCAGTTTGCTGGTAGAGAGGAGTGGGGAACAATTCATTTGTATCTCAGCTGAAACTGGCACACCAGAATCATTCAGGAGCTGGGAAAGGGTCCACAGGATGGATCTTCCAACTGTCCTGAGCCAGACCCTGAAACAGATTGGCCCAACTAAGCCTGGGGCAAAGGAGGGTACATGATAACAGCACAGCAATTATTGGAAACGCATGAGAGGTTACTGGAATTAATTATTTTTGTCTGTTTATTTTAAATGTTTCTTGCTAACTGCCACATGACAAGTGTCTGTAGCCATGTGTCCCTTTTGCTGTCAGCTTGTCCTCCCTTCAGTGGCACACAACATCCATGTGCTGCATCTTGTCTTAGTTTACCTTGGATGCTGCTCAGGGACAGAGCTTTGACGTTTGTGCAGCATGCAATTCATTGTCGTCCTGATGCTGAGGGGGAATGGTGCTTGCTGCTTCAATACCAGTAACATGTATTGGCTTGTGCATTCCCACTCTTCAGCAGAAATGCCCTGTGGAGTGGTCAGCATGTTGATGGGAAGGCAAAGCAGGGCAGTCTTTCCCTTCTAAGTGGATTATCACCTCTGGGTGGGGACTGCTGACAACAGCAAGGTATGGGAAAGAAGGCTTCAACTGTGGTGTTCTTTATGGCCTTTCTTCTGATGAGACTGCATCCTGGGACTAGTCCAAGCCAGTAAAAGGAGTCAACAGCAGTGACCTGAGCAGAGTGTGCACCGGGGCAGTTGAAGGGCCCTGTGCTGTAGATCAGTCACCAGACTGTGGAGGTCTGAGATGCTGTGACATTTACACGTGCGCGGATGTCTTTGCAGGTGTACCCCCTGTCTGGACCAGTGGAAGGTGGCACTAGAATCACCATCACTGGCTCAAACCTCGGGCAGAAACATCAAGACATTGCAGAAACTGTCACTGTTGCAGGAATTCCCTGTGCCGTAGATGCTCAAGAGTATGAGATCTCTAGCAGGTAGAGTATCTGTGAAACCTCCTCCCAGAGGCAGGTGCTGGCTTTTCCCTTGGCTGCTGACCCAGCCTGAGATGTCTTTGCCTTTGCTGTAGTAGGTGTTGAGCCCTGCCCACTCCCCTGAGTAAGGTCACTGTGAGCAGTTGCTCAGGCAGTGACCCTAGAGAGATAAGGTTGTGTACAAGGCAACAGCCAAACAGTGATGCTGTATTCCAACCACGCTGCCCCCACAGAGCCCACAGTCAGGTCAGGGAGTTGTGGGCTCAGAACCCTGCAGTTTCATGGGTGTCTCTCTCAGCCACAGGGAGATTTCAATAAAGCAAAGGACATGGCTTTTTCAAGTGTCACTGATAGGAAAATAGCCTGACCATGTTAACACAGGGTGAGCATGGGAACGCATGGTTGGAGGCACAGCCCTAGACTGTCAGTCTTCACTTGCTAGCGAGACTTCCCCCGAGGAACAAACTCAAAGAAAAGATCCTCTCAGCCAGGCACAGATTTGGGTGTCCTAGTGAGCGCAGTGCCACTCTTCTGGTGGCCAGGAATGCCTGACAGGTCACACAGTGCCTATAAAAGTAGTTGCAAGGAGAAGGATGAGAAGCAGAAAGACCTGTCCTGCTGAATCCAGCTCATTTCAGTGATAGAGAATTGTGCAGCTGGTGTGTCTGGCCAGGGCAGAACAAAATAACAAAGCAGTAGTTAGGAATTAAGAGGTATGAATGGGGAATAGCTAGGAAACAAGGAGAAAGGGATATTTGTGTAATTGGCCTGTGGCAGGGCAGGTGGGTGGGAGCTTTGGACAAGGGAGGGAGAGGAGCCAAACAAGCTGCAGGAGAAGAGGAGAACAACTGTGAGTAACCTCTTATCAGAGCTATCACAAACGTGTTTTTCCATTCCATGGTAGCAATAGTTGTAGCACCCTTCCCTCTAGGAGCCAGGTAAGATCCTGCTGGGAATGGCCTGCTGTGTTGAGCTGTGTTGTCCTGTCTGTGCAATTTGTTTGTCTGACTCCATCTGCTTTCTGTTTTCATCCTAGAATTAGAGCATAATCTTTCTGGGGTTAGCACTGTCTGTGTTCTGTATCTGTAAATCACCTGGCATCACAGGGTCTTGGCTTGGACTGCACTGCCTAAATTCAAATTCCTGAGCCTCTTTAGTTGAGGGGATATAGCTGTGAACCTGGAACCTGCTCCTGAGCAAGGCCCAGACAAAATTAATCTCCTGCTATGCAGGAAGGCTGGGAAGTCTCCTGCAGAGTAGCTTTTCTGTTGGCAAATCAGTGCTGTAACACGGGATTCCTTGCTGCTCTGTTCTAAGTACAGTTTGACTTTTCACCTTGTCAGCATCTCCCATATCAAATTACGTCTGGAAAAAGGGCTGGGAAGAATGATTGGTGCAGATCAGGGGATCTGGCTGGTTGCAGAGGCCACTGGCTGAAGACCAGTGACAGCTAAACCCAGGTCTTGAGTATTTCCTCCATCAGACACAGCACTAAGGAGTGGATTGACCACTGCTGGCCTGAGGTCCCTCCAGATGTGATTGATTTTGATAAACTCTGGACAATAGAAGAGTTCCTGGACTCTTTGTTCATCTGTGACACAGTGGGCTTCCTCTTGTCTGTCCCAGAAAAAATAATCTTAGATAGGATGGGCCTGTTTGGAACTGGTCCCTGCTTTTTTCTGCTGCACCTAACCCAGCTTTTTTAGAGGTGTTTCTCAATGTTTGGTTGCGTATTCTGAGCACAAGATAAGGCTGGAAGAAGGGAGCTGTGGTTGCTAGATGTTTTTAGGACATGCTGAGGTGGATGCAGCTCCCCTGCTCTCCCCTGGTGTGACCCTGTTCTTGGATTGTCCTGCAGCATCGTGTGCGTCACTGGCGGGAGCTGGACAGAGAGGTTTGGGCATATCGTGGTGGAAGTGCCTGGAGGAGGCCGTGGAGTTTCTGGCCATGTTTTCACCTATCAGGTAACACAACTTTAATATCTCCCCTGTTTTCCCAGGATCTCTGCTAAATGGCTGTTTATTGCATGAACTTACAGGACTCTACCAGGCACTTGTTGGTATTTTTATCTGATGTTTCTGCTGCTTGTGTTGTGTGGTGTGGTGGGATTTGTTTTGTTTTGTTCTTCCTTCACCCTCCCCTTTAGATTATAAGAACAGCTGTACTGGGTAATACTAAAGATCCTGTAGTCTAGTGATTTTATTTCTTTTTTGACAATGGTAACTGTTGAATACTTAAAGATACCCTGTATTTTTCCAATTTGAAGATTTTTTTTTTATTGATGGCTTAACATCTTACTAAGAGTTCTGACTTTCCTTTTGTTAATATGCAAATTGCTTGTTTAACTATGCTTTTATCTTCTGACCTTCAGCAGCTGGTGGCAGTAAGTCCAAAATTCCTGTGCATTGTGTGGAGAAATGTTTCCTTAAATGATTTTTAAACATGTTTCTGATAACTTTTTGATAACTTTTTCTGATAACTTTTTTTAAACAACCCAGCAACTATGAGATAGTATTTAAGTAACTTTTAAATACAATTGCTCCTTCTTCTTCCTTTCTGTGCTATTTACAAGTTATGTATCTAGCTGTATGTCTCCCTTTCCCATGGGAAGGGGAAAAAGATCCTGAAAAGTCTTAAGCTCTTCCATTTTTGGCTCGATAGAACCGTTTTATGTACTAGATTATGCTTGTTGCTCTTCACTTGGCTATCACCAGGATGCTGTTTAGAGACTAGCAATGGTGTATATGTTTGCCTTTTATCCTGTAGTCTCCCTCCTCCTTCTCACTTCATGGATCTTGCTTTTTGTTTGTCAGCAGTGACTTACTTGTGTCACTCTGCCTGGTTTCTTTACATTTTGCTGCAGCTCCTTAGCAGTACTAAGTTTTTTTTGTTACCGCACAGATCTCAACACAAATTCTTAGGGCTCCCTGCTGTTGATCTCCTCATCTGCTAGGCAAACAGACGATTTATTTGCTACCTTGTTTTTCCTAACCTGAGTTATTAATCCAATTACTGATCTGAACAATCCCTTTGGCTGTTAATCCTCGGGTTTGTGTGTGAGGCTCACAGCTCTGCTGCTTGCAGTATTCATATGCCTTTGGCAGTCTGTGGAAAGGTCCTCGATTCCTTGCTGGTGTGATTGATCCCTCCTCTGCTCTGTGAAGTAGCTGCTGGAGCATAGCTGAGGCCTGTTATTTGGATCTTCTATTTCCAGAGCACTGGAGGACACTGAACACATTCTGCTGGTTTTTTTCTTCATCTTGTCTTTTGAGGTCCTTGTCACTCACTTCCCTTTTCTTTTTTTCTTTTTTTTCCGTCCCTCTTCTAGAATCCAGAGCTGAAATCCATTGTTCCAACTCAGGGCCCCAAAGCAGGAGGAACCTGCCTTACCCTTCTGGGCTCAAAGCTGCTGACTGGGCATCCTAATGAGATCAGTGTCCTGCTTGGAGACCTCCCTTGTCAAATGTAAGATCAGAACTTGCCAGTGTGCTGGCTGTGCACTGCCCTGAGTCCTTCCCAGAGCCTCCCAGGGTGTGATGCTGCCTGGAGCAGCTGGAGCTCTGCTTTCCTCTGTGTTCCAGGGGATCTTCCCCTTGAGGGTCATGGCAGCAACCTCAGCCATCTTAGATTTCGGCCCACCTTCCCTGGATGTGAACAACCTCTGTTCTGCTTGTCCCTTGACAGGACTGTAACCCATCCTGACACTCTGCTTTTGCTGGTGGGGAGCTGCAGTTGGCTCCTGCAGCCTAATCCCAAGAGCTGCTTGTTCTCTTGCACCCCGGGGCACGTACACCTGCCTCACCTCACTGCTGGTGAGAAGGTGCACATGCCTTGGTAGCAAGTGTCCAGTCCCTTTGGGACAGTGACTGCACCTGCTCTTTGTCCATGAGCTGCTCCTGACAACTGCCCAGCAATTATTGCTGGCACAGATAAGGCACAAGAGCTTTCAGCGTGAGATTTAGGAAAATAGCAGAGAGGTTTGCAGACTCCCTGCAAAGAGAAAGGCAGTATATACTGCAAGTACTATAAAATCTGTCTCTGCAGGGACTGTGTTAATCCCTTGCTGTTCCTTGTCTCTCCAAGCCTCTCTGAGATGACAGAGGATCAGCTGGCATGCCAGACGAGTCCCAGCAATGTGTCCACAGAACTCCCCGTCACCATCAAATATGGGGACCAAGAGCGGAGATTGGAAGGATCCCTCTTCAGATATACTCTGGATCCCAACATCACTTTTGCAGAGCCACCTAAAAGCTTCCTCAGGTAGAAAGAATGAGTGTCCCTTCCCTGGGGCAGTGTGCTGGGGCTGCAGCACCAATGGCATCTCTCTGAGTGGCACTTTGGGGTAAAGCCAGATTTGTAAGAATGAGCATAGACAGAAGGATGGGAGCATGGACAAAATGGAGCTAGTGAGTAACAGGTGGGTCAGATCAGCTACTTTTGTCTTTCAGTGGAGG
This sequence comes from Daphoenositta chrysoptera, assembly GCA_013397915.1. NCBI lineage: Eukaryota > Metazoa > Chordata > Aves > Passeriformes > Daphoenositta > Daphoenositta chrysoptera. The sequence continues at coordinate 180,530 of VZRO01000110.1, read as the reverse complement.
GAGAGTGCTCAGAGTTCATGGATACAACTTGGATGTTGTACAGAAACCAAAGATCCGAGTTACAGTTTCTCCATCTGAACGCCGGCGCCGAGGAGTGGGGCGGTGGCGCAGGATCATCCCAGACTCTGAGTGTCCTGAGGATTCTCTGTGCAGCATCCAGCAGGTAGCACAGCACTCAGTGGGGATGTGGGTGCACAAGGGTTGATGTTCCACCTCTGAGGAGGTGGACTTTCTGTCCCTAGGGCTTTTTTCCTCACACCACTTGCTGTTATCTGCTTGGATTGTACCAACAGTCGTGGCCCATGGAAGTGTTCCCTGTCAGACTGAGAGGTTAAGCACTTTCACAAACATTTCCATGGGCTGGGTCTGCCTCTGCCTACAGATGTGCAGGATTGTGATGTGGGACAGAAATAGCAAGGCAGCAGTGTGGAGATAAAGGAATCTATATCTGAGCCAGAGAGGTTGTGTGGCTCAGCGTGTCTGTGCTTCAGATTCTTCCTTTTGCATATTTCAGTCCATCCCTATAGTTCCTGGGATCTCTTTCACTCTGAGATACAATACCAGGCAGTGACATTATCACTGCCACGGCCATTTTCTGCTCTCCTGCTGCCAGTCTGCTGAGATGGGTCATTACAGAGGTGTTGATGTGGTCACCAAGGTCACAGAGCATGCAGCAGAATTTGCAGAGGCACAGGGTGGTTTGGCAGCCCGAGTACAAGAATGATTTGTATTATTAGTGCAAATGATGATGGGCTTCCTGTACAGAAATATGCTCCTGATGCACATGCATCAATAACAGCTGGTTATATCAATGCTCTTAGGAAAGATTTGTGGCTGTAGGGCAAAAAAAAAAAGACTGTAATACTTTCACCAAATGTATAAAACATATCCAACCAGGCACGGGAACACTTTCACAGAAGCATTCAGACTGGGAAAACAGCCTTGCATTGAAGGTGTTTGGTCCTATTCTCTCAGAGCAGGGAGATCTAAAGCTGGTCTCTCTCCAGAACTTGCTGCCAGGGGAATGTCAGAGCTGATTCCCACTGCTGAGACCTTCCAACAAAACCAGTGCTATGAAAGCTTTCCTTTAGAGGAACATGGGGAATTCCTCAGATCTTGGATTTTTCCCCTCTACAGTTAAGCAAAGTTCTTCTGGCATTTCTCCAGATGAGAAGAATGCAGACTGGCCCCAGATTGCTCGGGGTGGGAAGCATTGCCAAGCTGCAGAAGTATTGGTGTTCCATTACTGACACTCTTTTTTTGCGTTTTCCACTTAGTTTGAAGAACCGTGTCTTGTTAACTCTTCCTACCTGATCCTATGCAAAACTCCAGCCATTAACCTGCTGTTGAGGAGTGTCCGTATCAAACTGGAATTTATTCTGGATAATCTGAGCTTTGATTTCAACTCACTGCATCCCATGCCCTTCTCTTATGAAGTCAACCCCATCCTAAAACCGTTGAATGCTGAGGACCCTGCCAAACCATATCGTCACAAGCCAGGAAGTGTCATCTCTGTGGAGGTAAGACAAAAACCAGCTGGAATTAATATTCCTTGTATGAAGTTTTTAATTGTTGTCATGCAGAATCCAAGGTTTTTAAAGCGTTTGACCTGTTACAGCACATCTGCTTTGGCCTGTGAGAAATGGTACATAAGAGGAGGGAAAAGAGTGTATCAAAAAAGCCTCTTAAGTTCATAAAACATTGTTAGGTGCTTCATAGGCCTTCTGGGAAGTTTTGTGGTTTGTTTTTGGGGTTTTTTTTTAATCCTAATAAACTATTTGTATATGAGATATTAGTACTACATTATCCCCACATCCTGTTCTCAGCTGCTGACTCTCTCATAACTACTTCAGTTTCCTCTAGAAGTAACTTAGGAGTAAAAGAATCCTGCCAGTAGGGAAGACCTGTTACTGAGTGAAGGCAGGAAAATCATTCATTAAAGATGATACAGAAGAGCAGTGGCTCATACTTTTACTGTACATGCAAGAAAAAAATCTCTGAGGTGTTTCTTTTGTATGGAAAGGTACTTTTCAGTCCAGTGCTCTTAAAGAAAGAAATGGCTGCAGCTGTAGGTGCAGATTCTCCACATGCTCTCTTTTTGCACATGAGTAAAAACTGTGAGGATGTAAGAGCCTAGAAATGTCTAGACCACTGTCATTGGGGTTGAATGCATCTTGGAGATGTAGGGCATTTTGAGAAGACTGGAAAAGAACTTTAAAAGACAGGGAGGTTGATCTACCAGCCTGTCGGGATACCCTGACAGAGCTCTGGGCTTAGAAAGCATTAAAGCATAAAAATGTAATTAACATCAGTCAGCATGGTTTTATTAAAAAAAGAAAAAGTCTTAATCCCCCAAAATTAAAGCAGATAAGAGAAATAGCACAGATATGTTACACCTTTGAAAGGCATTGATTGACTCACCTGAGTGTGCAGGTTAACTGACACAAGACTACCTTTTTAAATATACAGAGTGAAGAGCTGAGCTTAGCTGTGCTTTGGCTGAAGAGCCTTAAGAGGACAGGCTATTTATAACTGCACTTACGCAGCGTGCTACAGGTCCTAAAGCTAAATCTAAATCATATGCAACTGAATTTTTTAGCTTACAAAATTAACTCCTGCAGCCAATTCACATGTGAGCCTAATCAGAGAAGAAAAAATGCTGCTTTCATCCCATGGTATTGGTCTCCTCCATGGCTTCTCCAAAGCCATGGCAATACATAGTTGTTTTTTCCCTGATCTCGTGTGCTGTCCAAATCTATTTCAGGGGGAAAATCTCGATCTGGCCATTTCCAAGGATGAAGTTATGGCTATGATTGGGGAAGGGATCTGTGTGGTGAAGACACTAACAAGGAACCACCTCTACTGCGAGCCGCCCTCGGAGCAGCCGGCTCCGCGGCACCGCACCAAGCGGGAGGGCACGGACCTGCTCCCGGAGTTCACGGTAGGGAACTGGCAGCACTGCCAGAAGTCCTTTCATTTCTTGAAGCACGTGCAAGAAACGGGAGTGGGATGTGAAGTCAGGAAAGGTAGAAGGCCTGCTGAGGGACAGGGGAGGTAATGGAGGTGGCAAGGAACTGGTCTTGTTCTCAACTTCTACTCTTAAAGGCTAAAGTTGCCTGGTAGTAAACAGTATAGCTGGGTTCATCGTGCTGTGGGACAGCTCTTCTGGGGAGCTGTGTGCCCCCGTGCTCATTCTGGTGAAGCCCTGTGGCTTTGTATTTCATTCCTGCACAGAGGAATGGAATCATCATGACAAATGCTTTCTCCTTACAGGTTCAGATGGGAAACCTGAACTTCCTCCTGGGCCGAGTGCAGTATGACACCGAAAGCCAGCTCACCTTCCCGCTGGAGGCACAGATTGGTTTGGGTGTCGGTGCATCCTTTGTGGCACTGATTGTTCTGGTCATTGTCTTCATATACAGGTACAAAGTTCTGGCATTGTATGAGGCCTTTAAGTTCCTCACAATGTTTTTCAGTGGATGTGACCAAGCGTGTACATCTTGGGCCTAAACAAGGTTACAGTTTTCTTTATTTTGTGCCAGATTCTGAGCCCCTGCTGGTGTTGGATGTGGGAGGCATGTTGCACTGCTAGTCATAGCCTGCACTGTGGTTCATTCAGAATCTAATGGGTGCTTTGAGAGACATATGTAGTTTATGGAACACTGTTTAGTATCCTGCAAAGATGATGCTCTCTAGAAATCGCCTCAACACCAACTGCCCTGGAGTCTTTGGCAGCAACACAACAGTTGGCAAGGACAGTCCCTGGGCTAGTGCCACCAAGAACAATTTTGCTTCTTATTGCAGGAGGAAGAGCAAACAGGCTCTGAGGGATTATAAGAAAGTTCAAATCCAGCTGGAAAATCTGGAAACGAGTGTTCGGGACAGATGCAAAAAGGAATTCACGGGTCAGTCACTGAGCTCCTGGGTTCTTGCAGCTTCAGGGAAACTTGGAGAACCACCATCAGCCCTACCTCTCTTTCCATTCCTGTGTACTTGTCTGCGTAGCTCAGAGCAAGCAATAATTTAGCCTGTGCCAGTGCATAGAAACATAGAGCCAAATTCTTCCTTTTTTAATTCTTTAAAACAGTGATCTATACAGACCTCTCTCATTCTCCTCTTCATCCTCTAGACTCAGATAAAGAGCTAAAGTCAAGACAGAACACTTGGAGGGATCTCAAGGACAGATACTAGTCCAGTCTTTGTGTAGGGCAAGTTGAATTGCAGCCCATGTTCTGGGCTTGCAAACCTTGTACTTCAGCTCTTTACAGCTGTGGAGACCTGGGGCTCTTAAACTGTGCAGGTGACTGAGACTGTAGTCCCCAGCTAATATGTGAAGGAGTGATGAGCAGGTCTTTATTACTCTGTCTTTACTGTAGGTAATGCCTGTAACCACAGATGTGTACTGAATAATGGCTTCCTCTTTATAAAATTGGAAACCAGCTCCTGATTGGGACTTTCCTCATGCTGTTTCTCCTGCTGCCTTAGTCTAGTTTTAAATGTTCTAGCAGTGAGACCCCAATATGCCTCTTCCTGACAGGAAACATCCTTCCTCTTTCTCAGTCCCATGTTGCTGGCCCTGGTTCCTCCACTTACCTCATGCTCTGCACCATCAGTTGAGATCACGTCAGTTGTTTCATCCTCATGGGCATTTTCCTTTCCCTCAGACCTGATGACTGAGATGATGGACCTCACAAGTGACCTTGTGGGCACAGGGATCCCCTTCCTGGACTACAAGTCCTATGCAGAACGCATTTTCTTTCCGGGCCACCGTGAGTCACCACTGCAAAGGGATCTTGACATCCCTGAGTGCCGGCGGCAAACAGTGGAGCAGGGCTTGGTCCAGCTCTCCAACCTCCTCAACAGCAAGCTCTTCCTCACCAAGGTAATGTCCCTCTCTCTGCTGGCAGCCTGCTGTGGGGCCAGAGCCATGGCACTGGCAGCAGGAAGTGGGCAGTGTCTGTTAAGGTTCATTCCTTAATAATTGCCTGCACCACGTCTTCCAAAAGCCAGCAGCTGTGACTGCTTTGTTTTCAGCAGATTCCCACACTGGCTTATCTCTCTCCCCACCAGTTCATCCACACTCTGGAGATCCAGCGCACTTTCTCTCCGAGAGACCGGGCCTATGTGGCATCGCTGCTCACGGTGTCGCTGCATGGGAAGCTGGAGTACTTCACTGACATCCTCAAAACACTCCTGAATGACCTTGTGGAGCAGTATGTGGCCAAGAACCCCAAGCTGATGCTGCGGAGGTGAGTGAGCCAGCCATGGTCCCACTGGCAGCCACCTGAGGGGACAGAGCCTTTCTGCCTGGCTGGCAAGCTCTGAAAGGCTCTGCCAAGTCTTCTAATCCCACTTTGCTGTTCAGAGGTCCCTGGGTTTGCACTCATGCCATGTTTGGAAGCTAAACTGAGGTATCTCCCATGTTTAGATCCCCAATAGCCTCCTATCTGGTCCATCCTTCTGATCTGAGCATATTTCCCTCGTTTGAGACCTACCAGAGGCTTTCCACTGTTCCCTGCTTCTTGTCTCTCCAATTCTGTAATTTGGTGCCTCCTTCAGGCTGACAAGTGCTTCCAGTAAGTGGTGTCAAAAGCATTAACCTTGCTGGTCTCAAAAGGCTTTATTTTTTTCTCTCCATTCCGTGTCATGATTTAGTGTGCCCTTCTCTCAAAGGGAGTGATCTTTACCTCCAAATCTCCCCCTGTTCTGCACCACATTCCCGTGACCAACCTGATGCTCTCTTTCAGGACAGAAACAGTGGTAGAGAAGCTGTTAACCAACTGGATGTCCATCTGCCTGTACACGTTTGTGAGGGTGAGCTCTTTGTCCCATTGGGGTGTAGAGGGGCCAAAAGAGGGGAGACAGGGACAGCTTTGCTTTGTGCCTCACTCGTAGCTGAAATAGTGCCAGGGTCACCCTGTATTCCTCAGGGTGAGGAATGAGAGCTGGGCTGCTCACTGGGAACAGAGATGCTTAAATCAGCATTAATACCACTCGTTGTTTCCAGGATGTGTCACCAGGTCACGGAGGCCTCAGTGTAGCTCCTTTATCTTGAAACACACAGGCCACAGGCTGGTCTGTGCATGGGAGGACAGGTGCTGGTCTAATTCCTTTTCTGGTGGGGGGCAAGGAGTCTCTCAGATTAGTGACACAGAGGCAGAACAATGCCCTGGTCATGTGCATCTCTCTGGTAGCTGGACGGTGCAGTTTTCCTGTGCATGGAGCAGGAGCTGTTGGCATAGGCTCTGTGTTTGCCTACTGTGGCTTAGCTGGGGTACCCTCAGTCCTGCTTGATACCTGTGTTTCCAAGCCTGGGGTTCTGCTGGGAGGAGCAAGCTGAATTTCTCTCCTTCCTTTCCATGCCAGGATTCTGTCGGGGAGCCTCTTTACATGCTGTTTCGAGGAATCAAGCACCAGGTGGACAAAGGGCCAGTTGACTGGGTGACAGGGAAAGCCAAATACACCCTGAATGACAACCGCCTTCTGAGAGAGGACCTGGAGTACCGCACACTGGTAAGCACCAAATCCTCTGTCCTCTCTGGTACGACAGGGCTGAATGTCTCTGCTCCCATAACCAAGGCACAAGTGCATCATCCTGCCCCTGTCTCCTGGGAGCCAGGTTTGTTCCAGCAGCACAAGTCCATAGATGATGGAGAGCTCTGCTAAATCAGGCACTTTTGCCCCAGGCTGATAGGAGCCTTCACCACAGTCATCTGTTGTGCTGTGCTGATGGCACATCGAAGCTCCTCCCCAATGCTGTTGAACTGGCTTCCAGCTCTTGACACAAGGCTAAGAACACAAGAGTGAGGTGTTTAACATCTGTGATGTTTTCTTTTCTGAATCTCCCAGTGAAAGGACTAGCTGTTAACTTGCCTGAATGCCAACCATCAAAGGTGTAAATGTGTCAGATGTAATCTTAGCAGCTGAGTAGCTGTGACCTTTTCCTCCCCAGACCTTAAATGCTTTGACACAAGCAGGAGTTGGTGCAGGAGGGGCAGAAGACTCTCAAGGGATTTCTGCAAAAGTGCTGGACTGTGACACCATAACGCAGGTGAAGGAGAAAATCCTAGACCAGATCTATAAAGGGACACCATATTGTCACCGGCCAGACCCAGACACCCTGGACCTCGGTGAGCAGAGCTCTCTGGTGACAAAACTCAGTGAAGAAGTGAAGGAATGGGGGTTTGCTGTCTGTGCACAGCACCCTGGCACATGTGACATTTGTCATTGTCTGCTGAGTGTGCAGAATCACTGACCAAGGGTCTTGTACTCGGGCTGGACACAACAGGGGAGAGGCTGCAACAGAAGGAGGCAGGGGTGGGAAAGAAGCAGTTGGGTTCAGTCTTATTTCATGGCATTCGTTGCCAGACTCAGACCACAGCAGTGACTTGGGCAACGGGATATAGAAAGAAGTACAGAAAATGTGTAGGAGGGGAGGGAGATTTGAGTGCTGTGCAAAGATGCTGTGGGCATAGACTGGTGCTTCTTGGCAGTGAAGTCAATGGCAGCCTCTCAATAATATGTGCCAGGGAGGATTTTTCCCATGGCAATTAATGAATGGTGGAATTTACATTGGGAGAGAAAACACTCAGTTTTCCATCTTCTTAATTCTTTAGGTGTTGATGAATAGTGGTGACATTTAGAGATGGGAAGGTACTGAGGAAATAGTAGCTGATAAGAACTATGGGTGCATATTTGTGGTTTGAACCACCTACTTGAAGACCCACAATCTGACAGAATTTGTAGGATCATGACAGGTGGAACGTGGGAGGCCATGAGGCCACCTGTCCATGTGCTCAGAGGGGTCTGTCCTGTGACTGCAGGACTCAGCATCATTACAGGCACTTGCTCAGGTTACATTGTCTGTGAAATAGCACAGGTAAAAAGTTGATGAGGAGCAGAGGGTGCGTAACGAGGTCAGCCAGGCTGAAGCAGATGATGGCTTGAATTAGCAGTTAATCCTTTAATTTTCTGTGTTTCAATGGCTGTAGAGTGGAGATCAGGGCTGGCAGGTCATCTGATACTGTCCGATGAGGATGTGACGTCTGTTGTTCAAGGAACTTGGAAACGTCTGAACACTCTTCAGCATTACAAGGTCAGAGATCAGTCTGCCATTGCCTTGTCTCTCCTCTCATCCTTCTACACACTGTCATGCTCTGTTTGTGGCTCTGGCTCCTGGTGGACCACTGGCAAAAGGCTGGACCTTTCTTGCAGAGCATATTCAAATTAAGTCAGTGCTGTGGCTGCAGTCTGACTTCAGCAAGCACAGCCCTGTCCTTATCCCATACCTGAGATGTGGACACGTGTAGGGCTTGGAAGGATTGGCACAAGTTCATTCTGCAGTGAAGGTGATGTGCTGGATCTGTTCCTGTTCCAGGCCAGATCAGTTAGCAGGTGATGACGCACTGAGCTGCAAAGTACCTTCTAAGAATGGAAAGAGGGATTTTTTTAATTACCTTGCACCAGTATGTCATGTCTTGCACCAATATGTCAGTACCTTGCTGCAACATGTTCTAGATGTAAATGACCTCAGTCCCTGAGAATTATCTTCATTGTGCTTTGAACATCTCTTTTTTAATTGGTACAGACAGGATTTTCTTACCCTCAGGAAATATGGTGAGGTGCCTCAAAATTCCTGTTTCTGTCTCTATTTCTAGTGATGGTACAGCTTGTTTTAGTCTACAAGCACTTGCCTATTGTGCTGATGAGAAACATGCCATTTGTTTCGAATGTTGCTGTTTTGCTTGTGTGCAGGTGCCTGATGGAGCAACAGTAGCACTGGTCCCACGCCTGACCAAGCACATCCACAGGGAAAATCAGGATTACATCCCAGGAGAAAGTAAGTTTGATGTCTTGTTCTCATAAGATGACTTTAGAGCACTTGCCAGTTAGTGGGACAAGTCTCTTGCCATAGCCCCAGCTTTATGCTGATATTGAAGGCTGACACATGCTTTGGACCCTCATAGGATTGTCAGGAAATGTGAAAGCTTGGTCAGGTGAGGTCAGAGAAAAGCAAAAGTGTGAGAGCAGAGGAAAGCTGGGCTGGGAGTGAAAATGCAGAACAAACACAGTTGTCTGACTCTCTAGGGCTGGGTGCAGTCTGCAACTTGCAGCAATCTTAATACCCTCAGGTGCTGAGCATGGCCTGAGGGGGGTGATGGGATACCAGGCAGTTTCCTTACTGCCTGGCAGAGTGAACAACTCCATGGATACTCCTGTGGCATGAGGGACAATAGCCACAGGCTGCAGCTTCAGAGATTCATATTGGACATGGAACAAAACTTCCTCAGCAAAAGGGTGGTTCAACCCTGAAACAGACCACTGGGGTGATGGGGGATCTCTGTCTGGGGAAGTTTCCAAGACTTTGAAGGTTTTGGATGGACAAAGGCAATCTGCTGTGCTGCTGGCAATGGTTGTACTCTGAAGAAGGCTGGATAGAGGCCTCCAGAGATTCCTTCCCATTTGTGTTTCTGTTATACTGGGAAATCTTGCTTCCTTGGGGCTCACCTGGCCGAGGTCTACTGTGAGAGAACCAACACTCATCTGTAAACAATTGCTTGGTTTAGAAACACCAATGCTGGAGGATGCAGATGAAGGTGGGATCAAACTTTGGCACCTGGTAAAACCAACAGAAGAGCCAGAGCTTCCCAAGCATCGGCGTGGGAGCTTAAGGGATCGGGAGCGGGCCAAGGCAATCCCAGAGATCTATCTGACACGCCTGCTCTCCATGAAGGTGAGAAGAAGCACAGATTGTGTTGTGCTTGGGATCTTGCCTTCCTTCACATCCCCCAGCAGCGTGCAGGGATGTGTGTGAAGATGAAGCAATACCCTTTACCTGCAGTGGCTTTGAGTACATTTGAGTCTCCTCCACATTTTGCTTTGTTCACGAGCTTGTCCCTGGCCTGTTCCACAAACCATAGAGGCTTCCTTTCTCCTTAGCTGCTGCTCACTTCAGTGGGGGTGGAGTACCTGTGGATGGGTGAGGGGCTGTCACTGAGCAGAAGAGGGTGACCTTTCATCTGTGAGGCATGGGCTCTCTACTCTCCTCTTCCTCTGCTGACTCTGTCCTGCTTGATTTTCCACAGGGCACTCTGCAGAAGTTTGTGGACGACTTGTTCCAGGTGATCCTCAGTACCAACCGCCCTGTCCCTCTGGCTGTCAAATACTTCTTTGACCTGTTGGATGAGCAGGCCATACACTATGGGATTGCAGACCCTGAGACCATCCATATCTGGAAGACAAACAGGTAGGGTGTTCCTGAGGGCCCTGGAGGAGGCACTGCTGACTTGCTTAGAGCTTGCAAAGTGACAGCCACCTCTGCCTACTCAGGAGGAGCAAAATGCAAGTGCAGGGCAGCAGACCATAGGGTGAAGAGCTGGTTTTGCTGGGAGGGCAAAGCAGAGAGATACAGTACCATGTAGAATATCTTCTAGCACTGTACCTGCTACCTTTGCTGATGCCCTGTTGCACTTCTGTCCTCTCTACAGCCTCCCCCTGCGGTTCTGGATCAACATCATCAAGAATCCCCAGTTTGTTTTTGATGTGCAGACGTCGGATAACGTGGACGCTGTGCTGCTGGTCATTGCACAGACCTTCATGGACTCCTGCACAATAGCTGACCATAAGTTAGGGCGGGTGAGTACAGAGGGAATTAGCACAGAGAGTTGAGCAGTGCTGCCTTAGGAAGGCAATAATGTTTACACAGCACCATGGGGACAGCAGGCCAGGCTCCCCCCGGCTTCCATGTGCAACTGGAGAGTAATGGGGGCTCCTGGGAAGAGAGTTGGGAGGACCATTTTGTTGAGCAACAAGAAGTTGTTGAGGAGTGCTCTTTATTTACAGCCTCCAGCTACTTGGGGAACAGAGCTAAACTCGAGTTGGCTGTGGCAGACAGTGGGAGTCACAGGATGCAACTTGGGACATTCAGGTTGGCCATTAGAAAGACTTTCCACCATCACTACTCACCCTGTGCTGAGGGTGGAACAGTCCTGCACAGGTCACCAGAGATGGGATGGGTGGATCTCTGGAGCACATCAGGCATCAGCTGTGCAAAGCCATAGCCAGTGTGATCTCATACTGGTGATCACCCAGCTCCAAGGAGAAGGCTGGACTAGGGATCCCAGGGGTTGCTTCATCAACACATCTCAGGGTACCTCAGACTGCATTACTAGAAGAGAGCCTGCTATTTGAAGTGCCTCTCCATGCAGAGGACAAAAAATTCCTGATCCTGAATAAATAGCAGAAAATAGCAGTGATGTTGTTGCCTGCTGAGGTTAGTCCAGAGCACAATAAAGGAGCTTTTCATAACCAATTCTGGTTTTGGATGTTCAAGGACTCTCCAATCAATAAGCTGCTTTATGCCCGGGACATTCCTCGCTACAAGCAGATGGTGGAAAGGTAAGTGATGGATGTGAGGAGGTGTAGTTTCAGCAGTGAGGAGGAGGGACCATGCACTGATTGCCTGTCTACCCCTGTCTAGGTACTATGCAGACATTCGTCAGACCATCTCTGCCAGCGACCAGGAGATGAACTCTGCCCTGGCTGAGCTATCACGGGTAAATAAAAGTGATAATAAAAAGTGATAATAAATAAATCTAAAAAAATATTTCAGAAGTCACCTGGCCCCTCACCTGTGTATCCAGGAGAGAGTTACTAATGCAAAGATGAGATATTCCAGCTGAGTGTGCAGTTCTGCTTAGACACACTGACTGTGCCCAGTGGCTGCCCTGCACCACAGGGAGGGTGAGGGTCTGCCCAGGCAGCACTGGAGAGAAGAGGGGTTAGTCAAGGATTCAGGGCAAGAAATACATGTGATTTTTCCTTTGCTAGGAATTGTTGGTGAATTCTCTTTCCTGTTGCTTTCCTATTGAGTTGTGAGGACACAGAATTTGACAGGACAATTGTTAGGTGTCTCACAGTTTTGTCTAATGTCCTCTCTTATAAACAGAATTACTCAGGTGACCTCAATTCCCTGGTGGCTCTACATGAATTGTACAAATACATCAATAAATACTATGACCAGGTGAGTGTGTGTTTCCTGCAGGTATGAATATGCCTTTTTCCTTCTACCACCCAAACAAAAAAATACAAAAATTAGCAATTAAGAGCAGCCAGACTGTTCCAACACTGTCTTGTTTCATTGGCATGCATCACTCATGTCATGAGTTTGCTTTATTCTTATCAAAGAGTGAGGGAGGAGATCAGCAAAAATAACTTATTTCTAACTTGAAGGCTGTTGGGATTTCATGTACACTTCTTCATTTTTACTGCAATAGCCAAATAATCTACTTAAAAAAGAAATGTAGTTAGCTCAGATTAATTCACTAAAGACTTAATTTTCAGGTGAGAAGTTTAGCATTCTTTTTGCCCTGTGAAGTCTGTAAGTTACTACAATGAATCTAGAATACTTCTTGTGTGGTTAATTTGAGATTATTACTACATACCCACTCTAGACTAGAGCATGCTGAATTCCAGCTTGAGGTTCTCCATGATGCACAGAGTTGAGCTGGTTGGGTGTTGTGTGCTGGAGAAAGGCTGCCAGTGAGCTCTGTCTTGTTGCAGATCATTACTGCCTTGGAAGAAGACCCAACGGCACAGAAGATGCAGCTCGGATATAGACTGCAACAGATTGCAGCAGCTGTGGAGAATAAAGTCACAGATTTGTGACAGGCACAGACAGACTGCTCTCCCCTGGCTGAACGGGGACAGTGCTCATCCTAGCTGATAAACAGGGTGTCCTGCTGCCATTGGAACCAGACTCTCCAAGGAACCTGCGGGTGACATGAGCAAGGGGATGGCCAAGGCAGTACGAAGTACAAGCGTCCTTGCATCTCAGAGAATATTTTTTTACAGGTGTTTTTTCTTTTTAAAAGCAAAATGAAACAAAAAAAAGGACAAACTTTGGTTTTTCCCTTGCAGACTGCTGAGGGGCTGCACAGGTCCTTCCTACAGATGTTACGTGAATGTGCCAAGTTTCCAAACCATGTTATTGAAGAGCCAGGTGACAACACCGAGCACTGTGTCTGTGGAGTCCTCAGCCTTGCACAGATGCCCTTTCCAGTGCTGGGACACTCCCTGCTGCAACCACTCACTTCCTTGGGGATCAGGAAGCTTTTCCTGGGTTGACCACTGTGCTAACCGCTGTCCCCAGCTAGCAGGCACTCCTGAGAAACTCCTTGCAGCAATGTCCCTGCTGGTCTCAGATGCTGGATGTAGAAAGGAGAGTATCCGATGGTGAAGGTCTCTTGCTCCCCAGTGCTCTGGTCTCTGACAGCTCGTGTGTGGCACCTGCTTGGCTGGAATGTGCTCACCAGCATGGGTGCTTGCCATGGGGCCCACGGTAAATGAACAGCACCCCCTCACCCTTTCCCTCAGGACAAATTCAGTGTGTGAGAGGCGCTGCCTGGCTCGCTTCAGTCTCCACTGACCCAGCTCGGATCTGTCTTCCTGGTTCCTTGTGGTCAGAGGTTGCCCTGCTCTTTGGAAAAGCACAACAAATGCCTTGTGCCACTCCCCCTTCCTCCAGTGTCCAGCTGTTCTGCTGCTCTGAACTGGACTTGTAAATACCCTCAGAAAGTTAATGTATTTAAATGCTAAAGGAGAATGTTTAACTTTGTGGCTTTGAGACAAAGCTTTTCTTGGAGAAGTATCTCTGTGCACTTCTACTGACAAACGTCTGTCAGCACTGGAGCAGTTTTCTCCACTGCTTTGTCTGCAGGGATAACTCGTAGGTGTCTCCATTGTCGTACCAGCAGCTCGCCTTTCCCCACGGCTCAGTCCCAGGCTCTCCGTGTGCTCTTCTCTTAGGCTTGCCTTACACCTAACTCTCAGCTCCACTGCTCACACTCTCCTGTTGTGGCACATAGAAGGGTTATTGGTGAGCTGTGAACTCAAAGGGAGCTGTGAAGCACAACCATCATGTTCCCAAGGAAGGTCGAGTGTCCTGCAAAAAGGAATGATTTGTGCATGGAGGAGAGGCTGGAGCAGGCACAAGCACAGTTCGTTGGCAGCTGTCACTGGGCAGCTCCTCACTGCTCCCTCCTTAGATCCTCCACTTTGTGAATAGTCCTCTGCCCTTCTAGGAACCAATTTATAAGGTTGCCCACTTGTTCTCTTTCCCCCGCTGCTAATTCCACACTAATGGCCTGTGTGCCTGGGGCAGGTAGACAGGTCTGACTCCTCTGTCACTGCTCTGAGGTGGTGACTGTGTCACCCAGGAGGCAGCAGAGCTAGCACAGAGCAGGATCACATCCCTACCTCTCTTTACATTGCATATAGCAGTAATTCCAGGCCTGCTCCATCAGCCCTGTGGCTTTGTGCGAGTGCTCTGCAGTTGTAAAACTGTTCTTGGAGCAATCTAATAGCTAATGGTGGCCTCTCTTCCTACAAAGCTGGCTCTCCTGTGACCCTCTCTCCAGCACTACAGCAGTATTCCCAGGTACATGGTGTGCCCAGAGTATAAGCAACATCCCTGTGCCACCTTCTGCTCCTATCCTGCTGTACAGAGCAGCAGGGTGGCCAGCTGGCTGCTGCCAGGAAAAAATAGGGCTGCAGAGTTTGTGTCTTTCTTTAGGTGAGGACCAGTTAGGGTCTCACTCCTGCCTGACCACCCACTTCCAAAAACTTATGGGAACTTAGCATCTCTGACACCTCTGTCTTGACTAATTCTGATTAAATTGGTCCCCCCAAAAAGCTGGGTGGAGGAAAGGACTGCTGGATGGGAAAAAGCCAAGTACAATGCATGTCAGTAGACCCCATTACTTTAGGGACTGTGGGAGGAGATTCCTTGGTTTGAAGCAGGTGCAGGTATAGTAGTGGAGTAGTGTTGTCCTGTTGTGTGTTGGTGGATGGACTTTCTGCCCTAGGTAACAAGGCCTAGTTTGTGGCCTCTCCAACTTGCAGAGTGTCTGCCAGAAGCCACAGAATCTCTGCTGGTTTTTTGACTCTGCAGACTGGCAGTGTCTGCCCCTATTTTTGCAGAATTATCTCTGCACTTTCCCAGAACAGGGTGGCTTGAGGCTTAATTTTCATTCCACCTCCCACTGGTATCCACATCCTCCTTGCTTCCCAGTAGTGTTCCTGGATGTTGGAAATTATCTGCTTTTTCCGAGTGTATCTGTGAAAGACTGCTTTTATTAGAGCAATAATCAAGACTTCCAAATAGAGCTAAACATAGGTGATTGAGTTATTTAACATCTTCAGCTTGTCCTTGCATGGCTGGACAGGACACACTGCCCAGTGCAGGGGTAGTGAGGGTGGAAAGCTGGCAGTGCCCATCTCCTCCCACCCATCGTCTCCTTGGTGTTCTAGATACCAGCATCCTCCTCCCTGTGGACACGCACTGAAGGCCCTCACTGGGATCAACTTGGGTGTTTAGGCATGGCCCCTCTTCTCTCCGTCCGTGCCCCTCTCCTGTGGCAAAATCTGTTTCTATGACAGGGTTCTGTTGCATTTAAATTTGCACAAAACAGGTTTTATTATGAAATTCCCTATTGCAGGGTAAACTTATTTATTTATTCCTCGCGATCCTTCCAAGTTTTTTCCAGTCTCTGCCTGATTCCACGACCAGCCGGACATTCCTTGTCAAGGACAGAGAATCCTGTCTGGATGTTCCTGTTTGCTTGCAGGTAGCAAGTTCTGTAGGCACCAGCAGAGAGAGCCCTGCCACCGTGGCCGGTCCCCTCCGGCGGGACGCGGGCACAGCGAGGGGATGTCACTGCTCCGGTGGGACTCCCAGGACGGTGGTGTTCCCCAGTGGCAGGCACACGGCTTTATTTAGTGCTGCGGTCAGAGGGAGGGACTTGCTCCTGCCGTGGTCTGGGTGAAAGGCTGAGAACTGATCAGTATTACAATAAATCTCCGTTAGTGTATTTGAATGTCTCTCCCGTTGGCACGATGAAGCACAGCTGGCGCCCGCGTGACATTGATGGGAGAGCTCTTGCTTTCATCTGTCTGGTGGCAAATTTAGGCTGTACCTGAAAGCTTTTTTTTTGTGGTAGAAATGATGGCTGATTTTTTGAAATGAAAATAGAGGGTTCTTGGATGCTGCTGCCTCGGTGGAATGCCGTTTCTTTTTCAGGGTGTGCCCTGGTTGCAGCAAGATGCT